>JBAMJR010000091.1:837500-1360000 GCA_038501785.1 Myoxocephalus aenaeus
CAGTTTTGATCCAGTTCAAGTGATGGTTCCTCAAAATGATCACTTTAATCTAAGACATATTTAAAACTAAGTAACGTTATAACTGTAGCTTTATCTATCTAGCAAGTATGGGCTCAGTTTCCTATATTAATTAAAGAGAACGCTGGAAATCTCCTAATAATTATCAACTTCTCTAAACTGTGTGATACTCAGCCCCATGCCCTTTGGTTCCTATTGAACATCTTTAAAAACGGTTGTGAATCGCATGTCGGGGGTTAAAAAAGACAACTTTCTGCAGGTTTAAGTAAATCTGACTCAAACTGGAGGAAATGGTGCCTTTCTTTGGAACTATATGTTCAGCTGCGGATTAATACACATTCGGCCTGCTGAGTATTTCCAGCAGCAGATATATTTAAAAAAGGGGAGCTCTTCGGTTGTTATGGGAGATCAGTAAAATGTGTGACAGGACAGACCAGCAAACACTTGTTAGTTTGCCCTTCCTCCTACACGCTATTATCACTAGCACCGTCCGCAGCACGCCTACGCTCTCTCAATCTTTCATCCCCACATTAAACAAATGTAAACAAGCCCATTGTGCAACACTTCTGTGGGATTTACACGATTATTATGGCCACTGAATATGTTCAAATATTCATTTTATAGTTGTGATTGATAGTACAGCTCATTTAAAAACATATTTGTAATGTGCCCTTCATAAGTAATAAGTACAAAGTCACAAATTTTGTTATATTCTGGTTTATTTTTTAACACCATTTTATGTATTTCCTCTTCCTCTTCAGAACTGCTTTTAATGTGTGATTGTGTGCTCCATGTTCTTATTGTTTTTGTTTTTATTTATTTGTTTTTATTGTATAGCTTTTATGATGGTTTAAAAACATTTTGAAACATGTCTTTGAGTACTATGCAAAGTGCTATATAAATCAAATGCATTATTATTATTATTATTATTAAATACAATCAAATTGGCTAAGATTTCTCATTTCTAATAAAACAATTGATAAATGGTTGTGAGACTTTCAGTGAGTTATAGTCTTACTTTTGGCCAATTGCTACAATTGCTCCTTCTAAAATATATAAAAGTGACTTTCCCTTTGCTTGATCCTGCAGGTCAGACGCTGACCTTGTGTGCGGTCTTGCTTTTCATGACACAATGTGTTAAGTCGCCTCAAGTCCTGAAATAACATGACTTAGAGAACAACTATGTTATAATAGGTCTGTCTGAGTACCAAAATGCCAGATGTCACGTTACATTGAAGCAGTGGGACGTTTGAGCTCACCTGCTGCAGCTGGAGGTTCAGAGTCAGCGCTGAGGTCAGGTATCATTATGTGAGCGTGGTCGTCTCTTCAGGTATTCAACCTTCTCTGTTGCCTTTTTGGGCCAGTTCACTTGAGCCATGTGACATCATAAAGGTTTTATATAAAATGTTTGGTCGTGTTTCAATTTCATTTAGTATTTGTGTCTTGTATGCCGCAAATAAATCTCGACATAATGATAGAAAAGTTGACTCTTGTGGAATTGTTGTTAAGTTTTATGTATTTTAAAGCCCCATCCAAATACAGGCATTGCAAATTGACATATACATGCTGTGTTGTGTGGCTTTTGTTTTATAATATTTACACCGCAAACTTAAACATAATTTTTTGATTAACTATTGCAGTGCTCTAGCTTCTGGTCTCCCTAAAAATAATATATTTCAATTACAATGACTGTAAACCTCAGCTGTACATGTGTTGAGTCGGACCAGAAAGAGAGAATACATTACACCAGTCTTAAAGTATCTGCATTGGCTACTTGTTTGCTTTAGAATTGATTTTACGGTCCTTATATTGGTTTATAAAGCTCTGGTCTTGGTCTATCTTCTTTATCAGATCAGCTTTTCGCCTCTACGAACCTTCTAGAACCCTCAGGTCTTCTGATAGTAATCTTTTACTTATTGGTGAGACGTCCTTTTATTACTATGGCCCGCGCCTCTAGACTTCCTGAAGTGTTCTGTCATGCTTCTTGGTCTCTGTTGGTATACCAAGTTATTTCTGGTGTTTTTCTGGTGTTTCGTTATTGTAAATTGATGATATTCATCAACTTTTCTTACATTTTACTTGTATGCAAAGGAGTTAAATAATAGTCAGATTGATTGAATTGTGTAAATGCACTTCAATTCATTTCAGCACCACTATCTGTGGATATCGGCGGTTTTGTCGACTTGTGTACCTTTGATCTCAGACGTGAATATTTATGAACCTGTAGTGTCATTTTCAACTTATTACATGCACAGTGTCTGATCAAAGTAAACTTCCGTATTAACAGGAAATCAGTTTTAGGCAATAACACCACTCAGTTATGTATAGGATAAGAGCAAGGTTTACGTTAACCTCATGTGACTGACTAGCAAGTGACAAACAAGTCACGGTACTATCGACTCACGTGACAAAATGTCAACGTGCAGCTTTCATCCTGAGTGATGTGTAATAAGCGTATTTCTTTGAAATCCCTGCATTAAAGCGGATAGTCAGGAATTAAGCCATCATGCTCAGTTTATAATGAAAGCCATATTCTCGAGTCCTTGGGCTGGTCATGGATGGATTCTACATTAGTCATCATCGCTGTCGTCAGAGTGGTGAGTAATCTCTTAATAAGTAAAAAGGAGTTTCTATTGAAAAGAAGATGAGACCAGAGTCAAGTAGATCACATTACTCCTGTATTAGCTGCTCTCCACTGGCTTCGTGTAAGATCGAGAATCATATTTAAAATCCTCCTCCTCACCTATAAAGCCTTAGCTGGTGATGCACCATCATATCTTAAAGAGCTTATAGTGCCATATTACCCCACTAGAGCGTTACGCTCACTGAATGCAGGGTTACTTGTGGTTCCCAGAGTCTTAAAAAGTAGGTTGGGGGCTAGAGCTTTCAGTTATCGGGCTCCTCTTCTGTGGAATCAGCTTCCACTTTCAGTCCGGGGGGCAGACACAGTCACCTCATTTAAGAGTAGACTTAAGACTTTCCTCTTTGTTAGCGCTTATAGTTAGGGCTGTTTCAGGCTTATAGTTAGGGCTGGCTCAGGTTTGCCCTGGTCCAGCCCCTAGATATGCTGCTATAGGCCTAGACTGCTGGGGGACATCTTAGGATACACTGAGCGCATCTTCTCTTCCTCTTTCACTCCTCTTCTCTTCCTCTTTCACTCCTCCTCTCCTCTTCTTTCTCTCCATCTGGATAAACTATTGTCTCTTCAATGCACATTACTAACTCTACTTTCTTTTTCCATGGATTCATAGCTGCCTGGAACCGGTCCTGCCCCGGGTCATTCATTATATGAATAATTTCTGTCATATTCATTGAATGTGCTGTAACTACGCTATTCATTCTGGCCACATGACATCTATTGCTTCTGTCCATCCGGGGAGAGGGATCCTCCTCTGTTGCTCTCCCTCAGGTTTCTTCCCTTTTTTTCCCTGTGAAAGGGTTTTTACTATCTCTTTAGGGGAGTTTTTCCTGATCCGATGTGAGGTCCCGGGACAGGGATGTTATGTGTACAGATTGTAAAGCCCTCCGAGGCAAACTTGTATTTGTGATGTTGGGCTATATAAAATAAACTGAATTGAATTGAATTGAAAAGTAAAGGAGGATGGTGGGTAAGTGTCGGGCGGCATAGGGAGAGTTAATTTGTCACAGAAGTGCCTCTTAAAAGTTGAGCCGTCAGGTTTATTACCTTCTGCACAAGTCTCTGTCACTACCGTTCTGACCGAGGTTGAGTTTGAGGGAAAGTATCAAACAAGGTAAGCTGATGGTCGGTAATGAGGCTGAATGAAGGTGCGAGTGAAGGTAGACGTACCTCAGGAAGTGAACCGGCTGCGGACACCTTCAGTTGTGCATCAGAAACTTTGACATGCAGACATGTGTAACTTTAGCCACACTTATTATCTTCCAGGTCATATTGACCTGTTTCATTCAGGAACGTATTAAAGACATTTCATTCGTCATGATACTTTCTCTCCTTGCCTGAGTTGTTGTCTATATTGAGCACAGATACAGGCATGTCAAAAATAATAATAATTCTTAATGATTTTGGTCACTTTGACCTGGTTGCGAAAATTGTAGGAGTTAAATGGTCCAAATAAAGACAGAATGTGTTTGATCTTATAAATCAAAGTGAAACTGGGACATAAAGTACTTCAATTAGTTTTTTGTGTGGAGTAAACAGTTAAATGAGTTGAACAAGATGATACCTGATGTTTTTTATTCCATATTTGCTATGAATGAGGGTACAAAATTTAATATATCAGTTTGCAGACATCGGACGACTGAACTACACGACAGAAAGTTCTTGCTTTGAATCCATTCAGGGATTTGTGTTTCATTATCAGGGTCATGTGTCACAAGGGGATCGAGCAGTAATTAGGCACTCGCAGCTCAAATATTGATTTGAGTGTTCTACTTGGGGTAATAATACATATTATCAGTTTATTTCACGTACATCTGATATCAGATGATTAAACTATATATGAACATGTCAACACTAAATCAACATTCAAGAGAGTGGAGGAATGAACATAAAGACAGAAAACTTTTCATCCCCTATTTGGAAACGTGTTTCTTGATGTTTGATGATTTTAAAAGCTTTCAACTATAAATATACCCCCATTAAGAGGGGACACTGACCTTTGTAGGTATTGTTTAGCTTCTAAAGTGAACATAATTAGTGCGAGTACAAAGATGAAAACAGTGTGTTGCTGTCCACAACACGTATTAAACTCATTGTACCTCAAACTATGTCCCTGACTCATCATGTCACACTGTATTTTTATGAGAAAACCAAGGGAGAGGAGTTAATGCCCCCTGGGTCAGGTTTAGGGCTTCTCTCTCCCACACACACATTCACTCACACGTGTACTCCCACACACCCACAACACACACACACACACACACACACACACACACACACACACACACACACACACACACACACACACACACACACACATCATGCAGGCAACATACACAATACAGCCAGCACCCACCCAGAATCTGGTAAATTACCCATGACACATCCTGCTAGGTTCCAGGCTACTGACAAGCACTCATACAATACAATCCTGTGCCAGCACGCGCACGCAGACACGCGCACGCACACACTTGATCAGGCTGTAGGCAGAGGGACAAAGGCAAATGACAATAGCTTTAATTGCAAAGCGGTTTTTATTTAGCTGATGTGAGCTTGTCTCTGCTTTTCCGAGAGATAAATCATGCATTTGGCTCTGGTGCTTGCTTGCTTTTATGTGTGTGTATGTGTGTGTCTGTGTGTGTGTTCATCATGGTAAACCCAGAGTCTAATCATCAAAAAGCCATGTAGGCGGTACCAATGTTTTTCCTGGACACCACTGCGCTCTCCATGGGGAGCGGTATCATAAATTAATGCATTATTGATTTTCTTTGAGTCCGTCTTTCTTCGACCATCTGTACTGTGTCTCACACATTCCTATGTAATAATGACAACCCAGAAGCAAACATTATTTTATTTGGGTGATTACACAATCAATAAATCCAAAGCATTTTCCATCGAGCTCATGGCTATATGAGCAATATGTTCCTATGGAGAGCATTTGCTACAGCGCTGTAATTAATGAGGGAATCATTAGATTGTGTACTTTGGTAATTGCCTGGAGAGCTGCTCAGGTCTGCACTGATCAAGCATTACATAATTCAAACACTGCTAGCCCCTATTTAGTCTAATGGATTTAATATCAAAGGGAAGACAAGTTTTTGTGTTGTTAATATAAACCTCTGCAAAAATAAAAAGTCCACTATAATAATAGATGATGATGATAATAGAAGACACAGTTGCTAAATGTATTTAATTAATTTTTCTTTATGAAACACGTGTTTCTATTGTTTACACTTTAAGCTGCAAGTCAGATATCAGACATGTACATCATGTGACTGAAATTTGGCTTTAGTGATGCAGATAGATATATGTAAATAAATACACATGTGGAGGTAAGAAGAAAGTCAGAAGTTGTGTCTTTACTACCTCCAAGTGTGAAGCAGTAGGCGTTGTGCTTGGTTAAATCAATAAGGCCAACTGATGTACATAAAATAGATGTGTGAATCATAATGTTGTGCATTTAAAGTTTAATTTCAACATTATATCGTATTTTATGAGATTTATAAATTCATACTAGAAGCTCTTGAATATGTAGATATGAATGTCTGATATTTTTTGATCTTGTCTTTCCAGTAATTGCACATCTGTAGCACAATAAATGCTGCTCTTTGAATAAACTCCTGAAGATGTGAACCAGTACTTGACATCATAACAAATCACCATCAAGTGTTGTTCTTAACTGTGATATTATTATAATATTTTTTTTAATAGATAAACAGATGATTAAACTCTGCACCAGACCAGCCTGACGTAGCTCTATAAAGTGGGCTACCATTAACATAAAAACATTGACATGCAAATCCAATGTATTCAGTTCATTTGACTTCTTGAAATTTAAAATTTATTGAACTGGCTGAAACCTGAGTTGGAGTCCCGAAAACGTATACAATTCAGTTGTAATTGTATAAATCATCATGATAAGTTGAAGTAAATGACAGAAAGACGTTATCATGACTTATTGTTCAAATCCTTTTTTACAGTGTAGTTATTTTTCAGAGGCTGTTTAATTTCCAGAATGTGTTCATGCAAATTGATTAACTTCCACCTGATATACTACTGGGACGGTATGTGGATTGTAGAATGCCCGTATACATGCATAATTAAAGAAACATGTGCCATTTTAAACATTTTCGCTTGCAATACTACTGTCACCCATTGCCACAAATTCTCTTTCTGAGGCCTGTGAACAAACAGGTGGTTGCTTGATTCGATGGGTGACCAAAAGCAACAGCTGTTAAGGTAGAGAAAAAAAAAACAAGGTGAACAAACATCCCTTTCTCTCAGAGTGCCCAGACCTCCGTGTGCCGTCCATTAGTGGCATCCAGCATCCCCCACCTTTCCCCCACTTTGTGATCAGCTTCAGACTGACTGAGGGCGTCACAGCTCTCAGCACAGGAGATTATTACAGTTGATAGTCCACATGAGGAGCAGGTGCAGTGATCCCTATTTGGCTGTTGTTTGAGAACGTCTGTTGAGACGTGAGCGGGAACGAGCTGCCAGAGGAGATAAAAACAGTTTGAAACCATTGTGAAAAAAGCCCATATGAAGTAGAAACACCTGTGACTGCTGACATGTGGCAAGGAGGAGGAGGGCCCTGCATCATTATCATCTATAAACAGACCAAATTCTGGTCCAAAGGTCCATGTTGCTCACCTGACCCGCCATATGGTTTGTTACACACATTGTAAACTGTTTGGAAAAGGACAAGCGATTAAAAAAAAAATACATGGCAGGTGATTGGATGAACCATCTGTCAATCAAACTCCTACTCTCCATCCATCCATCATCTTTAACAACTTGTCCTGTTTACGGTTGCTGAGGGGTTCATACTATCAAAGGGGCAACACACAGGAACAGACAGCCATCCATCCTAAAGCTCACACCGAAATACTCTCCAGTTCTGATATAAATTATGCTATTGCAGCATCTACGCTAACATCTTTAGGAGCCTCCATGTTGTTTAGAACGAACCGGGGTGTCTCTGTGTTGTCTTGCACATACCTAAGCCCCGCCCATAGCTGCCAGTAGCTCCTCACAGGACGCTGATTGGTCCTTGAAGGACACAAACATCTTATTTGAAGCCTGACAAGATGAGTTCAGAAAGGACAAAAAAAGGGGGGGGGGGGGGGGGGGGGGGGGGGGGTGGTAGGAGGCGACAAGCACTGAAAATCTTCTTGCACTATACTACTCCTGTAAATATAATTTATTGGACATGATTTAATAAAAAGCAGGAACAGCTTGACATGTAAAAACATTTACAAGCAGAAGATATCTGCGTATGTATCCACACACGCTGGCAGGCCTCCTGGTTTCCCTGTGTGGCACTGTGATGCCCTCAACCACGACCTGTTTAAACAGCCAGGCAGATAAACTGCTGTGTTTGTGGCTTGCTTTGGCTGCCAGGTTCATTCAGTCTTTATGGCGCAGCTGACAGGGCGAGCAGCCAGACTTATTATCGTCGCTCTTCTCACTCTGTCACACGCACAGACACGTGCCGGAGGCTGCTTTGCTCCTGAATCATAATTGTAGATGTTGATGAGAATAGAGAGAGAAGACAACAGAGTTCTGCAGCCTCAGTTGTTGGTTGTATGTTACACCTGCTCATCCGGATGGGGAGGCAATCAAAGCACATGTGACCACATGGCACATGTTTTAACACAACTGGCTCACTTGCTTTCTCAAGGTGCTACTATAGTCCAAAACAGACCCACCTGCGCTCCAGAGGAAGAAGCGGGAACGAAGTGAAGAGGATGCAAAAAATCAGTAAGGAGTCTTTGGAAGAAACATGCTGCAGTAATGACACATGATGGAGCCAATGCTGGTTTACATTTTTTTTATTCGTCTTGTAGAAAATGCACATCAAAGACAATACCATACAAAATAGAAAAATGGCACAAAGTACTCACAAGTTGAAATGTTTAAACACAATGAGGGCCACACAATACTGCTTTGGCATTTCAAAAAACCCGGACTAAAGTGCAAGATTTTCCATTCCTTTTCTCATTTAAGTACATTCACAGGTTGTTTTTTTTTCTTTTTCACAGAAGTTTCTTGTTCACAGCATTTCAAAAAATCTCCTCCTAGCTTGTGTTGAGACATAGTAAAGTGCAGATAGTATGCATGAGAGACACATTTCTAGCTTCACATCCTCTTTGTGTTTCTAAAGCATTCGCTGTCAACTGTAAGCAGATTGTCAATGATCACAGAGTGATTTGTCTTTTTGCTCTGTCTTTTTTTACACACAAACACACACACACATATAGCCCTAGCACCTTTTTAGACCTCACTTGGTGATCTGGAACGGTAAGCCTGGTTGGTCTGAAAGCAGCCACAGAGAAGCACGTAGAGGGAGCGCTGGATCTCTGTGTTTCTATAGGCGTAGATGATGGGGTTGATCATGGAGTTGTAGGTGGCTGGCAGAAGCGTGGCATAGGTGTAGACTGACGGATACTCCTTCTCGCCTACCAGACAGTAGATGGCGAAAGGCAGCCAGCTGGCACCAAATGTCCCCAAGATGATGGCAAGAGTGGAGACCCCCTTTTTGGTAGCGACATAATGCGGCGTGGCAAAAAAGTGCTGCTGGAGGGCGATTTGGTGGGCGTGGTGGCACACGATCTTGCAAATCTTGAAGTAGAGGGTCAGCATGAGCACGAAGATGACGAAGAAGGAGATGGCCAGTAGCGTGACGTTGCTCCGGGTCAAAGGGCGTACGATGCTGCAGGAGGCCGGATCGTCCAGGCAGTTCCAGCCGAGCACTGGCAGCAAGCCCAAAAACAGAGACACGCCCCAGGTCCCCAGTAACATTAGGTGTACGTACTGCAGTGTCTTCTCTGAGAAGTATGTCAGGGCGTTGTAGAGGGAGAAATAACGGTCCACTGTTATGGCCAATAGGCTGCTTATGGACGCAGTGAAGGAGGCCACTAGGAAGCCTACAGTGATAAGGCTGATAGTCTCAGAGGAGATCACATACTGAAACACAAAGTTCAGGATTAATCCCATGCCGGCCAGCAGGTCTGCTGTGGCCAGGCTCCCAATCAGCACAAACATGGGAGTCCTTAGCGTCGGCGTGTAGAAGATGATTGCTACCACTATGGCGTTTTCACAGGCGATGACTGTGCCTGACATGCACAGCATAATGTCCCACGGGTTGATGGGGAAATCTAACGGGGCGGTGGAGAACTCCAGGCTGCCGTTGTGCTCCGGAGAATCAGCCTCCATCCACGAGAGAGCTTCTCCAGCCACAGGAGTCGCAAAGGAGTCGTTCACCGCCAGCGACTCGTTCATCATCTCCAAGCTGTCGTCTGTTTGTCCTGTGAGCAGGACAACAAGTAGATTGAATTGTTAATGATAATCGGAAGGCAATGGTGTTTGCATGTCATATCCTGAACGTCCAATGGAAAAAATGAATAGCAAAGCACATCATTTACCAATACATACAGTATTTTTTATTTAAATGTAAATAAATCAGTTTTAGGCTCAGACTATATTTATTTGTAGAAAATTTGTTTCAAAAGTCTTCCAAAGTCTTTATTATTTAATTTTCTTAAATTGAATACTGCTATTTTATTGTATTATATACATTGAGTATTTTCCATACTTAATATTTGTATGTCTCCTATGTAACTTTGCTTGCTGCTGCCACAAACAAAATCCCACCTGGGGATGAATAAAGTATACATCTATCTATCTATCTATCTATCTATCTATCTATCTATCTATCGTTACGAGGAAAGTCCACCCTAAAACATATACCTTTTTGTGAATTTGAGTTGTGCAGCAACTACAACTGACTTAGAAGTAATATCTCGTACGAAACACTCCGAATTAAACTTGTAATGCTCTGGCTTTAAGCTTAAACAAACAGCTGCCTGTTAGATGTCGACTTTCCCCGTCAAAAACCACTTGCTATGGCACAATTTAAATTCAGTTTTAGGGTGGATGTTCCCGTAGCGTCACCAGCAAACGCTACATGAGCTGTCCGCGGTGCTGAAATCATCATTAAAGGTCTATCCGGAGAAAACTAGATACGGACAAACAAACCATGACCCTATATCATCATAACGTCTTTAAAAAAAAATGTTTAAACACTTACATTAAGACTTACAGTCGGATTTTGGTGCTTAATAACTTATTATCATATATCATTCATTACAACAGCGATCTTTACGAGGTCATTTTGGTGGCACAATTAAAAGTGAAATAAAACATTTGCAACCGACATAAACATGTATGAAAAGGTTAGGAAACGTACCTCCGTGACGAAACGTTACGAGCAGATTTTCTCTGAAATTGGAGCCCCTCGTCTGATCGGTCAGTGTGAGAATGCAAAGTAAAACAAGGATGTAAAAGGATTGCAAACCCTCTTCGTCGCTCCTGTGGACGCTCTCAAGTGAAGCCCTTGATTTTGTTGTGCTTCATGGGACAGACACCCAGGGCAGCGGCGGTGTGAAGCATTGGCCGGTGTTCAGCTCGGTGAGAAAGGTGAGTGCGAGGAGGACGGAGGCATGGAGGGCGAGAGGGGACCGACCAGAGGAGAGCTTAAATCCGCCGGGGAGGGGAGGGGAGGGGGAGAGAGGGGGGCGCGAGAGAGAGAGCGAGAGAGAGATCTCCTTGACACCAAGGCTCAGCTCAGTAAAACTCTCTCCTGAATACATTTTGATGTCAGAGAAATAGTTGAGGAACAACCCTTTAACCCTTCAAGTCTATCTCATGCCACAGTTTTACACTGAATAGGTGGAGAAAATCAATGTGTCTTCAACGCAGGCTTAATAAGGAGAATATGTGGTTAATCTTCTTTTCAGGTGGACTAGACTAGTCCGGGTTGGGGTCAGCATCTAAGACCAAGACTATAGTCTAGGTCTGTGATGAGTTTAGTGTTAATCATGTGAGCATGCTGGCTGTCTGAATGTGTTGCAAAGGCAACAACAGCAGGTACAAAGATCATTTTGTTGTATTGTAACTAAGAGCATTGACAATAGCTTGCATCAATAGAAGGCAGCCAGCCAAAAATAATGACTCAAGTTACACAAAAGCTTGTTCTAAAATAAAGTGAGAGGTAGTTTTACAACAGCAGAGGAGAGGTAGAGGGAGCTCATGTCACAGAAGATTTGGACCAAGAGACGGCTAACAATTGAATGCACCATGAGTTTAGGTTCACAACCCCACATGCAAAAACATATTTTTAATTCCCTGTCATCTTCACACACCATGGCTCACCGACACACTGGATTACTTGCAAATTGTTCATTTGAGAACAAACATGTTGTTATACCCAGTAAGATATTAATGCTGTTACTTTTTATATCTTTGGTTAAAGCCATCACTCTTTTTCCTCCGTTTGAAACATTTTCCTGTGATATATTAACTCATCTTTTAACTTAATTCCTGCTCTTATTTATCCCTTCAAAAAACGTGAAACTATTATTCTACGTTAAGCCCTGATATGTTTTGATTATGCATGTGTGCAATAAAATACAATAAAATTTATAAAATACAATCAAATATAAACAATTAACCATTCATGTAAAATTGTTGTAGCAAAAAAAAAAAAAAGAAGAAAAAAACAGTATTTATGTTTTACATACCAAATAAATGTCATACAAGCATGGATGAAATATTGAGAGAGCGGTTGAGGTAGGATGAGATTCAAAGCAGCATGGCAATATGGTAACTAGTTTTAGTTTCCAGGCAACAGCTGTTTGGCCATCCTTTTGTCAGCGGAGAGGGAGTTGTCTTCATTCATTAGCTAAGCGCTCACATGAAAAGCAGAGTGACTCATGTCAGAGACCAGGGCAGATACCCAACCACACACAAGACCAAACTACATCTCATAAATAATGTTTGATTGTTTTTTATGATGGACTAAACCAATCAAATTTGCACCTAAATAGAAGCCCTGCACCCTCGGTGCCACACACACACACACACACACACATTCAGTTATTTTTTGTGAGGACTACAAAGAACAAGCTGCCTTCAAAAATATCAGTGACTAGATGCATTTATTCATCCACACCCATGTTTGCTGAGAGGTTTCAATGTAATGAGACACCTGCCATTATAAACATAAAACACGGCCTTACATAAAAGACCTTTTTACCCGTCAAAACAGTTCCCAACCGCCTTCAGTCCCACTGCTCGCACAGACAGCAGTGCTCTCTTTATTCAAACGTGCATACACTCTCACGAGCTAGAGCACAAACATATACCAGATCAGTCAGGAAAAAACTGAGCATGTAATTAGATGGAGAAGAGGCCATAAATGAAGCAGAGGTAACAAAGACAGGTCTAATTATGGAAGATGGTAAAGTATACGAGATGGATCTGGTTCAACAAGTTGAGAGAAACAAGGTAAAACATTGGCTGGTAAGAGAATAATGGAGCTGGGAAATGAAGATGAAATGTATCCGTGACAGCTGAACGGACACATCGCAGGAACACGTTTACTGTGGAGACATAACACCTCAAGTAATTTACCCACAAACGTCTAATACTTCTCACGAGAGGAAACGTTGTGTTCACTCAGGGGAACAATCGCATGATCTGATAAGTCCGACCGACTGTATTGTACCTGCTTCTCGGCAGATGTCATCTCGACCACGGTTTTATGATAATTGCATGATGATTGTTAATGGGCCTAATTAGAACAGCTTTCAACATTATGTTGAGAGATACAACACTCGTATACACGGATGGTGGCTCTTAATTAACAGGTGTCGTAAAATAAAACAAAAAGTTCAGTACTATGTCATCCAAACAGGACTTTCATAGCCTAAATTCAAATCAATATTGCAAAAGGTATAGAAAATCACAACCACAATTTTTATTTTTCGATGTGCAGTCAAACACTTCTTAGGCTTTGTGTACCTTATTTGTTGTTTAAGGCCTTAAAAATGACCAACTTTTCTTGTCAAATAAAAAAAATAAAAAATAGTGATGTTTAAACTCACCCCTTTGGAGTCATATAATTAGATATGATTTGGTGTTATAAATCTGTATATGTTCGGGTGAAGCAAAATACATTTCCTTCTTATATATGTTGTGTGCATTATTATTATGATTATTATGTGTTATTGCTGTTTAATTCATTAGTTAGACAACAAGGATACAGAATAAGAATCTTCTCAACTCACTGTGAAAAATATATCGTTATCATCCAAAGTAAAACTGGAACACTTACTTGCCACTTTTTATACTACTCTATTCATTTTAGCAAACAAACAACTATATGACAGTCAGTAATGGTCACAATTTGAAAGCATCCCTAGTAATAACAAAAGCAAAGCAGCCTGACTTGATCCATATTCCTCTCTAGTGGTCTTATCCAGCTAACAACTATCCGAGTAGAAAGGTAGAAGCCTCTCGAGTGCTGAGAAGCTTCCAGAGGAGAAAGGGGGGACTGAAGGACAAGTGAGAAGTGAGAGACGGTCTTCTCTTTAGGTGAAACGTTAGATTCCTGGTTGTATTCTAGATGCCTGTAGTGCACTCTTACAATTTCACCGTACTCCCAATTCAGAACAATACTGCTGCAAATGTGAAAATATGAAGCATTTTCCATCATCACTATCCTCTCGAGTTAATTTGGTTATAAATGCTGTTCATTAATTTGAAGTCCCCCTGTTGTTCTCTCCAAGATCCAAGATCACATGCTGGTGTACCACTCAGCCCCCCGTCCTCACGAGGCACTGATGCAGAGACCAGTGGTCGACCACTATGCCGACTGAATGTGTATAGTGCATTAGAGGAAATACAGTGTTCATCGTATTTCATATTTCCTGGCTCCTGTGGTTGAAAGCTGAGTGCTACAAGAGTGTGTGAGAGCAGGGAGTAAGTGTGATGGACAGAACAAGAGTGAAAAGGCTGAACAATGTGTGAAAAAGAAACGTGAGAAAGAAAGCAGTTGGAAGGATGAAGAACAACAAGATTGTGATGAACAAAATATAAAAGACATAAAAGTACAGTGTAGAAAAGTGCACAAATGTTTAATGTAGAACTGGTGGACAAAATAATCAGCTGACATAAGAAATGCATTTAGACAAAACAAAATCAGTGTGCAGTTTTGTTCAGAATGACTTTAATAAAAACGCACAATGTCAAAATATCACCGATGTGTTTCGTCTGCCAACAAAAAAAAAAGCAGATTATCTGGATGTACATTTCCAGTACATGAATGACTTACATCAGGTAAAGCCCCAATGTGCGTGGGACCAGTATTACCCGGGGACCTCTAGTGATCGGTCATAATTGTGGAGGTCGTCTGTCATCACTTATATGAGGTCCCCTGGTAATACTAGTCCTGTGCAAATAGATCTTAAAACTGTTGTTCCAAATAACTTTTGAGAGCAATTTGTTGATGGTTCAACAGAGTAAATAAAAAAAAGAAAGAAGCTAAACCCAAAACACATCTGAGGTGGACTATTAAATCATCATAATCTTTGGGCCTGCTATCATTTAATTAATTCCAACGTTTAAAAATGTGCTCTCCACTTAGCTCTCAACATGGCGACGGCTGAGCCCTCGGCGAGCAGCTAACGGTGCTAACATCAGTAGCTGTGCAAACAATGGCAACAGTGCTAACAGAGATAATAGTGCTGACCTGAGGGGGAACTGGCGGGCGCTACGTTTCGGTGACGAGGGAGTCATAAACTGTAAGCGAGTGCAGAGCAGCTGGATCACAACACGCAGAGGGAGAGTGCTCTCTGCTCAGGTGGACATCGCTCCGCTGTAGCTGAAGATAGCAAATAGCTGTTTACTGCTAATTGAATGCTCTGAAACTCATTTAAAGATTTAAGATTCAAAACACTTAAGAGTCTAAATAATTTACATACATTTACAAGTTCAAAACATACATTTAATTAAATAGACTTTATTAAAACAGTAAAATTGAATTGAAAAAAAGAAAGAAAAAAAGGCACCATATGAATGAACAAACTCGCATAACTGGATAAGATTTGAAGCTATTGAAACACACAAATGACTTTGAATAAAAATAAAAATAAATTCACCTGGTCTAAATACAGGACACATGAGTTTAACATGCATCATCATCTTCATTCTTCGGTCTACTCTGAGCAGAAAAAAAATCCAAGAGCTTGAAGCAAAATGTATTTACAAATGCAAGAAAACTTTCTCCTGCTCTGTCCTGTAGCGACAATCAAAAGTCATGTCAAAATGGAAGCATGTGCCGGATCGGATCTGCATATTGGTAACAGAGATCCAGTCCATGGTGTCCGTGTCTTACATGTATCTGTTCTTGACGTACTCCCTGTACATCAACATGTCCTCCCTGCACAGCAGCCTCACCTGCCCCTGACCCGTCAACACGTGGCTCTCGAACTCCTCGCGGCTGTCTCTGTCAACTTGTGGGGGAGAAAGGCCGTAGATGCTGTCCTCCGGGAAGCAGGACACCGGCTCTCTGAAAGAAAGGGCCAAAGGCATTACATTATCGCAATGTACCTGTAAATACGGCTTGACCTAACCTAAGGGGCCGGGACATGTTCAATTAATGTCACGAGATGATCAAGAAACACTGCAAGGGCTCGAAATGTTTTTTCTTCTTCTTTTAAATCCAACTCGCATCTCGTGAAAGTCTGCTGGAGAGAGTGAGTTATTAAGAGGACTGAAAATGGAGACAACAAGAAGATTGTCGAGATGGCCGCTTTTACAGCAGAATTACTCGTATTGTAGTTTTCTAAAGCACATCTTCAGGGTGGATTATCTACTACGTGCTCGTCAGGTTATCCACTGTCAGCTAGTTCAACAGCAGCTGAGAGGGTAAAGCAGGGACACAGAGTTCTTCTTCCTACAGTGTTTCACAGCTGGGAAATGTCAATGAGTTGGGTTAATAGTGCGCTAGCTACATATTACATTAGCACCATAGAGAACTTGTTGTAAATTACAGATGTTCATGCTATGACAAAATCATATGGAAGCAACAGAAATCTCTTTATTAAAACTGTATTTAAAAACTATGTTTATATCTTGCTTACTGCCAGGTTAAAAGTTGTAAAGGTGGTCATAATAACAATAAAGCTTGTGTAAAACATCTTTGTCACACATGAATACTTTAAAGACAGCAAATTATGTTTGTTTTTTGTCAGTCATAATTGTGCATCCATCTGGATCTGTAACTTAAAAGCTCATTATAATTTGAGGAGGAAACAAATCACCACACCTCAGTAAAACCGCTCAGCAGGTATCCGCCATTTCATATCATACCCCTTCCGCTTTTATCTAAACTGATTGAGTCAGCTTTGCTCATGCCTGATCGGTCAACAAAAGAACTACACGGAGGGAGGATTCAGACGAAAGGACTACGAACGGTGAAAACATGCTTGGGGTGCTGCAAACGTGTCTTAAAATAGCACTGTTGCACAACAGCAGACGTACACGCCGGACCTTATGGACCTAACACGAGGATGACGGCATTGGATGCATGGCCTAACGAGTGGACAGAGTGATAAAGGGTAAAGACATAGGCGAGCGAGGAGGGACGCAAACAGAACAAGGATGAAGATACATCTCGATTCCCAGCTGACTGAGGCTGCTGGAGAGGCAATAACTGTATGTCTACTGGACCACCGTTGTATGACGTGTAACAACATTCACCTATGCAGCATTTTAAATGGCAGTTCCTTTGAGCAAACATGCATGTACAAAAACAAAGACCTAGTGAGGCATAGAGAGCTGGGACATGCACATCCATTTTAAGACTTTTTAAGAGTGACTGGTAAAATATTCTTCCGCAGAGCATATTAATAATATTAATACTTCCTTTCTTTCCTTTTTTAAGTGCCAAACTAGTCTTGGCGGCTTGAGCCTCATAATTAGCATATGGACATTAGAGTGGTATTGATTTTCTTTCATCTAACTCTAACTAACAGGAAAATTAAAATAATATTTCTTAAAAAGTCATAATATTCATGACACCCAATTTGTCTTTAACTTTGATGCCATTACTCAGTAAGAAATTGTGCCAGTTGTGTGATTGTACATGCACCAGATATACATATACAAGCATATGCATGCAAGCATTAATAAAGAAGAGCATGAGACTAATTGAAAGAGGGGGCGTCGATTCTCTTCATCTATTCTCTTCTATTCTCTCATGTGTGAGAAGAGGAAAAGGGCAAGAGCGAAGAGTACATATTGAGAAGAAACATGGCGAGACACTTTGCCATTGTAATGCCGCGAACATGTGAGTGCGAGTTGGAGCTAGAAAGAAAAGGGGGCCAGACAAAGAGGGCAATTGCTAATGCGACTGTAAGGCTGCACATTGCCATCCCACGTGTGGTTGAATTTTGAATCTGGCTGAGTAAAAATCACCTGCTGGGTCACGGCCACGGGGGGGGGGGGGACTTTACAAGAAGTACAGAAAGAGTGTTTGGTTCTCATGGATGAAGAATAAACAGCTTCCTTGGAGACCACTTAGTGCGAGCAACTGTGTTCACGTGTACCAATGTCCTTTGACCTCTTTATCTCTCTCCTAACACCTTCTCTCTGTTCGACAGTCGGCAGTCCGTGCCGCTCTCTCCTCTGGCTGTCGGTTACATATTCCACAGTGGATCTGGATCTCCGTCCTCCGAGAGTTTTTGCCTCTCCTCTTTCCAGGTTACATGGTGGCAAGGAGGTTGTGTGGCTCAGGCTCTATCTGTTTGGACACGCTTGGCACCTGCTTGACAACCTCCTGGATCCATCTTTTTCCCAATTTGTTCACATTCTATGAATAATTTTATCATATGGATTGTCTGCATTGAAATTGTGTTGGTCTACTCTGTAAACATGACATCTACTGCACGTCTGTCCGCCGAGGGAGAAGGATCCCTCTTTAGGTGTCTTCCTGAGGGTTTCTTCTATTTGTTTCCTCCTGTTAAAAAGGGTTTGTTTGGGGGAGTTTTTCCCTTGTCCAGAGCGAGTCGAAGAGAGCTTATAACAACTACCCATAATGCAACGTATTGCTTAATATCACACGTGTGTGAGGATTATTGAGTTTGGGTTTATTTATCTTGTTTGTCGCTGTTTGTGTTTGAGTTAATTTGTCACATGCTTTACTCACAAGCAGATGATGTTTGCCAGGTTTATGTGTTCGGTTCTTTCCACTCTGTGCTGGCTCTCGCCCAGATGTGCAAACCTGCAGGGAAAACAAAAAACACAGTGAAAGACCAATATTACTGCAGAAATGACAAAACTCAACAGTATATTTCGATATTTTGTTACATGTCCCATCCCTCTCTTTCGCTCTCTCGCCCCTATTTCTACACTGTCATATGGCAAATTATGGCTAAAACGGCAATACAAATAATCGATTAGGTTCCTATTACCTATTTTTTTCAATACAAATACTCTGTTAAGATCTCAAATGTCATCACATTTCACCTCAGGATATTTTTCTCTTGCAAAGACACAATAACATGCAATCGTTGAGAGTTCCCCTCTGGCTCTTGCTTATGATTATTTAATATTAATGCACTGATTAGCGGAGCTTCGGCTGCAGCTAACATCTTTGGAGCAATTCCAACACCCACCCTCAATAATGAAAGCATTTTCATTATGGGCCACTACAGTATGAGGATATGAACAACATCATTCACAACAATTTGAAGTGAATTACCCTGCTTCAATCACGCATCAAAACTGTATCTACCATCCACAGATGCTTTTTGTACATCTGAATGTAAAAACATAATATCGAGAGCGAGACACTTTGTGAGACATATGGAGTCATGCTCCATATTCAAAATGCATCATGTCTGGTGTTTGCGTTGCATCCTGATCTTCAATAGAACGATTGGCATCGGTTCTCTTCAAGAGTACATTTCATTTATTTATACGAGTTATGAAAACCCAACCAAAACGAGGTCCTAGGATAATTAAATTGATAAAGAAAGAAAAACATATCTGTAACACACAGTTATTGTTTTGTAATTTTTGCTTTCTTCCTATGAAAAAAGACTGAAAACTCTTTTGAAAACTTTCCCTTCAAATCAAGTAACCCAGATGGGAAAATTGCCTTTTGGTTAAACTAATGACAGCTCATGTCCACACAGAGAAGTTGCTTCATTTTAAGGAGTCAAAAGCCAAAAATGTCTAGTTTATATTGCATACACGCTATTTATTATCAAACATGTGGTCCATTAACTAAATTACACTTTTAAGATATGCTGCGCTTTATGGAATGTATACATTCATGTATTTGCTATAATATTAGGTGTGCTTTTTAATCTAGAAATGGTAATTATTGCATCAAAGACAGGAACATACACAACACTGACATAATACACTGGGCCAGTTATCCGCAGTGGGCTTAGGATGGCAGAGTGCTCCTTCATGCATCACATCATATCAAACGTGCAGTTCACATCAAAAGAACAGACAGTTGTGTTCATGTTCAGCCCGCTGCGACTATTCACTGTATCTCATCAACATGGTTGGGAGGAGGCAGCGAGAAAGGACCAAATGAAATAGAAAGGACAGAAAGAAAAAGAAACTCAGGGGTGAAAGCCGAAGTGTGGTCAGAAGTGTGATGCACACAGCAGGGCAGAGTTGACAATGAACCATTTGCATAATGACAGACATCACCCTGAGGGGGCTGCTGACACTTACTTCTTGTTCCTCCAATCTCTGTCTTGGTAACCGGGTGCATTGTCCGTAGCGATAAAAAGAAAGCATTTTCCTCAGGACCAGTTGAATGGGCGGAGGTAGTCAGAAAACAAGGCTCCAGTTTGCTTCAACGTGACACCAAAAAAACATGCTGGAAATACAGCTGACTCAGAGCTGAAGGCCAAACCAACAAACAGAAGCCCGCTCGAGTTGGTTGGTATGACACGCAAACAAAATATATGCAGTGTTTGTGTGTGTGTGTGTGTGTGAGTGTGTTACTTTCTCTAGCTAGCAGCGACTGTTTAGCAAAACATGAGAAACACTTCTCATTATGATGCAGTTCAGTTCAACACCACGTTAAACTGCAACCTCAATATAATATACTTTTTGTTTAGTAAATTCCTGTCTGTGTCAATAAAACCTGAACATTAATGTCTTTGTAAAGGTAGACTTATTGGCTGAGCTGTTGTACTGGATTGGGTTTTTGGGGGCAGTTTTTCCTGATCCGATGTGAGGTCCTGGGATAGGGATGTCGTATTTGTACAGATTGTAAAGCCCTGCGAGGCAAATTTATAATTTGTGATTTTGGGCTATACAAAATAAACTGAATTGAATTAGATTGTCAAATAAAGTTTTCCAAAGCCCTATACACACACAGGCCAGTGTGCATTCATTGTAATATCAAACAGTGCATGCGTGCATGTGTGTGCCAACTTTATGGTTATTACCTTTCATAGATGAGCAGGTCTTTTTCAGCAGGAAACTCGGCCAGATTGAGTCCGTAAGGCTCCTTAACTGACTGCTGCTGGATCTCCTGAGGAGGGGAGCAGAGAAAGGTAAGATGCTACAGTACATGTGTACGTGACCAAGCACAAAAAGCATTTTACAGAAGTTTTACGGCAACTTTGAAGAGAGCTATGCATAGTGTAATGTAATAATGTAATGTAAAAGCTATGCGCCACCAAGTAAAGCTGCTTGCTAACAGCCAGCTCCTTCAACAGTAGCTGTAGCTCAACGTATAAAACCATACAGACAAGGTCATCGGGTTCAGCTGCTTCTCTACAGCTGATTCACTACTTAAGATGGCTCAAGGAGTGTCATTTAAGCAACAATGAATGTAATTTGATTATTGGTGTCTGATGAGGTGGTTTCATCTTCAGAGACAGTGCCCTGCTGGGGATCCTGCACACAGTGTCCAACGTTTATAGAGATATAATAATCATAGCAAACAAGAAATCAGTTTATGAAAAAGGTCAGATCGGTTCAAGCGGATTCTAAAATGATTCATGTGAGACGATTGTGTAACCAGAACTCCTTCAGTCATTAGAAAATTCGGTAAGTTTGAAAATACAACGACAACAAAATAGATGGTCGCAAAATCAAGTTGAAGATTATTAAATCATGATCAATGGCCATTGATCATGAGAGTAGAATCTGGTAAGAAACACTCAATATATGAACAAGACCTTCAATTAAAAGTGCAATTAAACAATGAGATATGGCCTAAAACTATGACAAAATGAAATACAATGATTGCCACACAATGCTATGAGAATAGAATGTAAAAAGAAAAACAATAAATATTCCCAGGTGTATTTCCTCATCGGGACATGCTTTGATTTATGTTACGTTTTTCAGTTTCTTAGGAAACAAGCAATCAAGCTACCTAATCAAAGGAGCATGTTAATGAGTACCGTAGTGCTGTGGTCTATGAAGCATTTCTATGAAGAACAAGGCTGATGATCAAATAACAGCCCACTGCAACAGTCACAGCGACAGAGAGACTGGAACAGATCACAACAGCAGCAGAGTAAGGCGGATTGCATTAAGTAAGAACAATAGGCGAGGCAACCGTGGATCTGTGCTCACCAAAACCAGACAATAGAAAGGGCAAGAGAACGTAGTATGTCTGAATAATCTCGGTTTCTGTGTTAACCGGCTGGTTGGTGGTCAGGCGGAAATGTTATGTAAATGGAATGAATCCATCTTGCCGTGCGATTGCGGGGATGGTGTGATATTGTAGTTGTGAGTGTTTTCATGGCAGACACCGGAACGTTTCATAGCGACTGAGCATGATCCGACGAATGCAGTGTAACCCATGTGAAAAAGGACCTATTATATGGTCATGTCATTTTACATTGTGAAACTGATACAATATACTAAAGTATGATCATTTGAAAAAAACATTTATAGAGCCAATAAATGGGAATGTCTGTTTTTGACTATTCCAGTGAATTTACCCTTTTCTGTAGCACTTTTCGTGACAGCTCGGTAATAACACTCTAATAGTTGATAATAGTTTGATATTAAGAGGAAATAGTATTACCGGGTAATATTAGTTATGCAAAAGGAAACAAGGACCATGTCCAAGAAACAGCAGCTGTGAACACAGACACACGATCAAAAACACACACAAAGACTCGCACAAACACAGAGTACGTTTGAAAACACACACCTCCTGCAGCGTATACATATATATGGCGTGTGAGAGCACAAACGTGTAGGTAAACACGTATATATGTACATTATATGTAATTATCTTCACACATATGCCCATATTGAGGGTAATATGGAATACGCATGTGCAATTACATAGCAAGTCTAGTAATAATCTGATGTTTAAATATTTCAACAGTTTTGTTTTGTGCTGGCGCCCGAGCAATCCATTCTCCGAGACGGGCTCGGAGGCAGCGACACGAGACGCATGGGAGCGGAGTGTGTGTGTGTGTGCCCAACACGTGAGCTAGCTGTCCAGACCAAAATATTCATGACCAGCTGCCGGCTCATTCCCCCGAGAGAATAATAAGAGAATACCTACAGAAAAAACATCATATGAGAAGGAGGACGAGACGCATGCAGCAGGAGGGAAAGCCTTCCTCTCCAACTCTTAAGATCCAAACGTACCCTTTTGAAATCTCTTTGGTTCAGATTCTATCTGGACAGTTTTGCATTATTAAATAGAAACTGCGTATAATTGCCTTTAAAACTACAATGTGTTGGTTTTATATTCCTGCTTCCGCACGGATCAAACGAAAAAGCTATGAAGTGTTCATTAGCAACTGTAAGATGTCCAGCCCGGATGATTTTTATTATCCCCGCCACAAGAATCATGTGATCGCTTGCTATGATAGATATGAATATGCAACTAGTCCACTTGGGGCATGAAATAGATATAGATACGGTGGCGAAGACGCATCCTGAGAATTTGTCACACCCTAAACATTATTCTCAACCACCGGGCCGCAGCCTGGTACCGGTCCGTGGGTCCCTTTGTACCGGGCCACACAGAAAGAATGAATGAATGAAAGAAATGTTGATTGATTATCAAGGTCGGAAAGATGTTTTATTTAGAAAAATGACCGGATACATCCGTCTGTGCATCTAAGATACGTTACCCCAAAAATAAAACTTAAAAGTACGTTTCAACTTTGCCAGTGTTCTGGTTGAAAATCAAGGCCTGAGATCGCCAAAAAAGCTCTGAAAACCCTGCTTCCATTTCCAACATCCTGTCTTTGTGAAGCAGGGTTTAAGTTACGGAGTAGACATGATATAAAGAACACACGTCGGGTGTCGTTGTCTCCCATCACCCCGAGATGGGATCGTCTCGTTGCAGAGAAACAAGCTCAGGGCTCCCACTAATTCGGCATAATGTATAATTTTATTAAATCATATTTATCGCCCACACCGCGAAGGCCGGTCCGTGAAAATATTGTCTTACACAGAACCGGTCCGTGGTGCTGCTCTAAAACTGTATATACATTAAAACTGTATATACATTCAAACACGTGGCGAACTATATAGCGAGAGATACAGTTAAGAAAGCAGCAACAAGATCTGACATTTAACTTATCTGCGTACAGAATGACGTCCAGAGCAAAATATATTAAATGTAGATAATTTTTTTCTAATTTGCTCTGCAAGGAGTCAAACGTTAGCTCATTGTTTTGGTGGAGAGTGAACCGTATTTTCTTTTCTTTATTTAGCTGCTAAAGGTTAGTTGAACAGAAACATTTCTTGTTGCTCCATGTCTGCTTGATGTACGAATAGGAAACTTGCTGATATGACAACTGCTGATAGTTTCCAAAAGAGAAAAAAAATAAAATGAATCCAGCTTTAATGTTGACGACTTTTCGCTGTACCTGCTCAAGTCTGTAAGCTACTGAAAGCACAACGTTTTGTCACAGCTAGTCATAATGTTTAAGAGTTTGATACCAGAAAATCTCAATGAATGTAGTAGAAAGGAAATTAATCAAAACTGGAACTGAACAAAATCACAGAGGACACCCAGAAAGCAGATCTTTTGCAGACCACTAACAAAAGAACACTGTGGGGAGGATGCAATAACAACAAGAAAACATTTGCTTTAACAACTGACCTCTTTTCAGATGTGTCCAGAAATAACCACTGATTTTGTCAAAGCAGACTTAGACCTTGACAACACATCTCTCTACACAAGAGGAGATTAAATGAGGCTTCACAAAGTGAAGACCCCTGCAGGTGGCCACATATCACCCAATGTACTAAAAGCAGACACAATCCCAAAACCTACATACACTTCTTAATGATACCTGGGCCGTAGAGGAGGAGGCCACAGAAGAACAGACCATTCTGCTACATTTACCATGAAAGTAACACAAGGGGAAATCCCAGTAAAATCTCGATCATGTTGGACATAATAATGATTATGCTCCATGAAAAGCTGCAGACACAGCAGGCTGGTTTCAGCAGGAAAGCTTCCTGTACAGAAAATGTTTCTGAATAAAATAAGTCAGGACAAAATGATCTAATGATTGAAACACCAAATTAAAAACACAAATCTCAGTAATCTTGCATCTCCATATCACCACCCAAATGGATAACATTGATTTTAGCTTTCTTATTTTACATGCTGAAGAAAAAAATAAATCACAATGTACCTTTGTGTCTTTAGATTTTAAGTTAAAATGTTGCTAAATAAAAGCTAGTTTCTTATTTCATATCTGAGTCAGGATCACCAGGATGATTCAGATATCCCTTTCTCGCCAGCTTTCCAACAGACATTTTGTACGTTTCATTAGTTTTTAAGGCAGCATGGATATATCCGTTTGTATACAGTAGAGGGTTGAGTCCATTGTGGAAAGAGATGGGGAAAAAAAGAGGAATAACAACTTCAGTTGTCACTGAGACCGATTACTTCCGTCTGACGCAAACAGAAACACAGAACGTTTTTCCTTGTGGACTCAGGGGGAAGTGGGAGGAGAAAAATACAATTAGTGGCATACTTAAATTGGGATGCAAAATGCTATTGACGTCCAAAATACAACAGGTGGCATGAATTGGGATGAAATTTCCCGGAGGTCCTTAGAAGAGATTTCATATCTTTGAATCATTAGATGATCTCATTTGAGAAGCTGCTCTGTTTTCTCCATATTAAACAATTTAGATTTAAATTTAGATTTTGCTTTACTTGTGTTTTCGCCTTGAAGAGTTTCAAATCTAATCAAACTGTAAAACCCTGTTGCCGAGTAAATGGGTTTCCTTGATGTGAACATGTTAATCTATCCCCAGACGCTGGTCCTTAGATGCTTTGTGTTTTCATACCTCCTGTGTCCGAGTGCTCTCTCCAGACTCTGTTAGTAGTTTGATCGGGGTCGAGCGCTGGGACACGGATCCGTCATCGTCGCGGTCCTCCTCCGAGTCGTCCTCGGATGTGCTGCTGATAGCCTCTTCACTCGGGGGAGGCGGGGCGCTGGCTGCAGTTTTCCTCTGGAGCAGCGTCTCCTCCTTACTGCTCTTGTTGCTGCAAATATTCACAAATGGCCACAATGAGTAACATGTGCAAGAACACAAACAATGACAGAGTTGGTCATTAACTGTCGACAATGTATATTTTTGAAGAGTATTGGTTTCTCTATGTTATGAGGCCATGTATCAAGCTGCAGGACCCAAGTGTTCTACGAGACTAAATTGCCCATCACAGAAGCAACGGCACGACGTACTACGACAGCAAACTGACATTTACCTGGAATAAAAAAGAACAAGCTCAGACCCATCATCCTTCTATGTGATGTCCCATTGATTTTGTAACTATAATCCTTCTGGAGCTCAGTGTTTTCCCACTCTGCCAGGAGAAGCCTGGGTGAGTCACCAAATGTTGTTAGTTCATATTTTTCAAATCACTCAAAAATATTCAGAACCAGTCCAAATGTATCCCTTTCTCACATGTCTGTTTTTGCACGTACAGCCAGAAGGTGCTTGTTTCCCCTGCAGCTCTTCACAGTGCCCACTTCATGACATAAGAAACGCGTTGGGAAAGCCGTCTGTTAATCTGACGGTGATACAGTTTCTATATCGGCCTGGCTGATACACTATATTGGCCAATACTGATTGTTGTTGTTGTGCTTGTGCTACAGGTTAGAGGTTTCTTTTTTTCTTTTTTTTTTTCTTTTTTTTTTACACAGGCCACCCAGTTCTAGAGTTTTTGGGAAAACCAAAAAGTAAACCTTCCTTCTTTGTGAATTGAATATTGACTGGTTATCTAAAAATGTCCATAACATAAGAAGTTTATTTCCATGGCAGGTGTTTGCATCTCAAAAACTCTTTTGAGCCATGGATTTGGTACCTATGCCTGCTGTTTAGTTCAACAGCTGATCGCGGCGCGGCGCACCCCCCCAACCTGCAAGAATTTCTACAACCATGAATGGTGTTAATATTCCGAACCGTATTGATCATATTTTCACTAACATACATGAGCTGTGTTCACATGAATTCTCAGTGTCAGTTGGATGTAGGGACCATACATTTTGTTTTAATTGTAAGTTAAGTGTCTATATTTTTGTGTATATCTTTTTATTTAAAGAGTAATTTCAATTATTTTCGGATCTCTATATTTGGCTTGTTTTGGTTTTTCTTGACCAATTCAAAACCAAATCCCCCCTAGGTGGGGGAAACTGAGCGACTGTTACTGAATCCTAGGTTGTTTTATGATTTTTTTTTAATAAAAGCCCAACACTGCTGTATTTTGATGTATTGAACACCATAAAGTAATATACAAGTGACATATGGTACATGAGAAAATTCAAATAGCATTCAAATAGCCCAAATGGGGCCCCAATGAAGCTTTGCCTGAATTTTCTGTACTAAAGCCCCCTCTAACTTTGTTCTGCTTCACTTTGTCAAAGTCAACCTTTGCAGAGAGAATGTTCACATATTGTACTATGATTTGGGTTAGAGTTGGACCTTACATCTGCATCATTTTAAAG
Organism: Myoxocephalus aenaeus; assembly: GCA_038501785.1. Taxonomy (NCBI): domain Eukaryota; kingdom Metazoa; phylum Chordata; class Actinopteri; order Perciformes; family Cottidae; genus Myoxocephalus; species Myoxocephalus aenaeus. Next base: position 864,996 of record JBAMJR010000091.1, read on the forward strand.
AAATAATCATCCTGAAAGTGCTTTTTTTCTAGGCGGACCTGAAATCTTGTAATTTTTATCTTGTAAATCTTGTAACATATAGACTGATATTTACACATCTGAACAAAATCTCACATGTGTAGCCTTTTATTATAACGCCACAATTATTCCAGCCTAGTGGTTGCAGAGAAACACCCTTTTTAGTTTGGGTATGCAATTTTCGAGCAGAGGCCTAAAAATAGGTGGGTTTTTATGCGATACAGTGTGATTTTAAATTGCCGTATTTTTTCTGTTATTGTTACTATTATTGTGTTGGTGTGGACCCCCAGAATATGAGCGACCAGTTTGAGGAAGCTAACAGGGATCCAGGTAAAGAATAAGTATTTATGGAAATCATTGAAGCAGTACAGAACATTAGAGTGGTCCGGTATAGTGAAGTTGTGCAATACTGTGGAGACAATTATGACTCATCAGCACATGATGTTTCTAATCAAGGAGCTATTTTTTTTTAATAGTATGTGATGTGTGTGCAGGAGTGATTATTTAAAAAATATATGCACACACACAGTTCATCAAAAGGTGAATTCAACACTGTGTTCAGAACAAAAGACAGGAAAAAAGACAGGACCTTGTTTTTGGTAATCTGAGAACACAGTGTCAAATGAAGCCATGTGTATGAGGACACAGTGACATGGTATTTATTACATAAAAAATAAATAAAAAAAACACCAACCAAAACATCACAAACGTGGACATGTACATAACCTGAGATGCACTCACCCCAGCACTGACTTTCCCGTTTCCTCTGGCTTGCGAACTGTGAATGGGCTTGGATCCACTCCGACTGTCTTGGGCATAAATTCCCTTTATGAGCACAAATTAGAAGGGAAAACATTAGCTGACAACCTGCAGTAACATCACAACAGTGAATGCACGTTTGGTACACTATTTATCAAAGTTGTTAGCCAGAAAACCAAATCCGGGACAATTTGTCAATGTTGACAAACTTTTCAGAACCCAAATGGAATGTTGCAGTTATTGCTTAAAGGTGCTAAATTAGAAATTCAAAGCAGTAATATAGCAGCACACAAATATTTGCTATGTGAAGATATAGTGAACTAATATGACTATATATTGAGAGCCGAGCGGAGGCAATACCTCAATCATAGATATGGTCAGAATTTGGAATTTAGCACCTTTAAGCAATACCTGCAACATTGTAGTTGCTGTAAACATTTCTCTGCTTGTAGATTACAACCCAGCCCATTTGGGGTTCTCGCATGTCTCAACAAAATCTTTGATTGTGTAAACGTTTCTGTCTGTGTGTATTCACCGTGCAGAGTTGGTCATGGCGATGCCGAATGTGTCGTCAAAGGAGGTAAGCTCATAAGGTTTGAAGAATTCTGTGTAGATGTCGATACTCTCCTCAAAGCGGTTCACTCTCTTGACTTTGATCTTCTTCATGGTGTCATCACAGGAGACTGCAGTCCACACAGGAGAGCACGAGCAAATACGCAGAAAGAACGTTCAGAGGAATTAATCCACGCACTTAATATATCAATCTGGGGATATTTTTGGGAAACATGTCCCATGAAAACACCAATACTAACAATGGAGTAGCTAAAGCCTGATATAGCTTATTCCTCTGTAGCATAGCACAAAAACTATTAAAAACACCAATGAGTCACATTGTTGGACTGGGTGACATGTTTTTCCATTATGAGGATCTCCCAAAAATACTCCCTAGTTCACCAAATCTGCAGATCATTTAAAAGTCCCCAACAAATACACTATTTGCACCCATTTGCTAAAAACTATGTTGTTTGAGGAACAGCTTCCCTTAAAAAAGCTGGCAATTGTAAATTTACACAAACCTAAGATAATTCCTATTCCTCCATCTTGAACCTGAATGAGAATGAACAACTTTGATACTTTCATTAAAATGGACCAATACATTAATCTGCAACACATTATGTATATTGATTATATCATAATAAATACCTTCATCATAGGCCACAGGTAGGTAGGACAAGATTCCTGCTGACCACCACAGTGTGTAACTGGAGACAGACAAGATACACAAACGTGTAAAACTTAGGACAGGGCTAATATATCAATATTATATCAATATCGTGGTGTGAGACTAGCTAGCATATTAGATTTAGGATATCGTGATATGGCATTAGTGTTGTCGCTCCTGGGTCTTCACATAACCTAGATACAAAGTTAGCTTGGCTGGACCACCTACTGTACAACTCCCGAATACATCAGCCTTTTATCCAATATTACCAATTTGAGTGAAAGCACCGATTATGCTTTAGTGTGTGATGTGCTACTTTGGTGAGTTTGACAGAAAAGGGCAGTGTGTGGCAGCTGAATTGATTTGTCCTGTAGCAGAAAACTGGGTCTAATTTTATGTAAGCGTGAAGACAATTGAGAAACAAACAGCATGCAAATTAATACACACATAAATGACAAAGACAGAACTACAATGAACAATGTGGTGAAATACACAAAGTCAGTACTGAATAATGTGATAAGCCAATAATGAGCACCTCAAAAAGGGCACTAAAACATTAGCTTGGACAGAAAACAGATCCAAAAACAGGCTACAAAATGATATGCAGTATATATAGGACACAAATATCCAGTATTTTGGCATTGTACAGAAATGCTACTTTGAAATAAGTACATACAATAGTATTCTAGAGCGGTGCGCCTCAGCAAAGGTTGGCTTCCGCAGCCACCTAGTTGGGTGCAACCGCTCTCTCCATAGGAAAGCAATGGCACAGCGAGCACAGAGTGGCTTCAGGATCAAATGGTTTAAAATGTGATCTTACATTGGCCCTGAGTGCTCAACACACTGCATTAGAAGAAGAGGAAATCATTTAAAAACCCAATTTAAATACGTTGGCTGCAGTAATCAGGACAACTAATCAGGTTGTGGCTGTAAACCATGAAGCAAACCATAGTTTGCTTCAGCCACGCACGTTTACACCTCAAGGCCAAAGCTCTTTAATCCAGTAAAGAGGAAGTTTGATAGCAACAGATTGGAATGACCATAAAAATGACCAAATATAAAAATAGTGCCCATGTAAACAGCAGCATCACTTAAGGCAGATTTGTAAAACCTGGTCTTTATAAAAACTGCATTTTCATAAACAATTAAATGATTTCCCACTGAGATATTTAATCAACCCCAAAACAAACACACAAAATCTAAAGCTACTACCAGGAGTTTTTAACTGGTTATGAAACCAGTTTCAATGTAATGCTGATGCCTCTATATGACCTACAGCAACCAAACAGTCCATCAGCAAGGAGATTGGCTAATTCTACAGTATATTGTTATTCACGGTATGCAGACCGAATTAATTACATTTTCACAAGCAAAGTTTTCAAGTATAGTATGTTAGAATGGAAAGAGATTTTTTGTCATACACATTTGCGGTATGTAACAGCAGTTAAGGTATTCAGATGCATGCATTTGTGTGTATGTATATCTGTACAGCAAGTGGTTGTGTGTTTGTAAGTGTACAAGTATGAGTGTTTACCTGCGTCTGTCTTGAGGGAGGGCCATGCTGTTCCTCTGATGCAGGTAGAAGTCAGTGGGCAGCTCCCACAGGTGTGGCTTGCACTCTGATGGCTGGTAGACTTGGAGAAACAAGTTGATGGCATCCTGTCTGTCAGCATCTAACAAAAAAAGGCATTATATTTAAGCGAGAGTTATAAGACTAAAATGAGATGAGGAAATTCATTATTATTTTTATATATATATATATATATATATATATATATATATATATATATATATACACATATATAGACACACACATATACACACAGTATATACAAATGCCAGTATTTAGTGTGCAGTTTGTAGAATATTGACTACTTGTGTATTATAGTGTGTGTGTGTGTGTGTGTGTGTGTGTGTGTGTGTGTGTGTGTGTGTGTGTGTGTGTGTGTGTGTGTGTGTGTGTGTGCGCTTGCTGCATCATCATCATAAAAGCCACTTGACATTTCAGCTACTTTCCCAGCTCTGCTCTGCAACCGACCAATGATCCCATTTTTCAAAATAAAGTTAATGAGAAGAGTCAAAAGCAAAGACACAGACAGGAGGTCGTCTTAGTAGGTCAAGTAGCACCGCTCCATTACTCCTGATTTAAAGGGTAACTCCAGTATGTTTCAACCAGGACCCCATGTTTCCATGTTTTTGTGTCTAACTTCTGAAATTGGTCCAGTGTTGAGCGAGAGCGGAGTAGACGGCAGCCGCTCACAGGCTGCAATGTAAGCCTATCGGGGTCATTTACATCACTACAATCTAAAAACGTTACATTGACGCTGATCAATTGCCCTTACAGCTTGTTTCGCAGCTGCCGGTTACAACGTTCTCCCTCAATAAAGGACCAATTTCAAAAATTGTTGTCCCCATTAATCACAAAGACAAAAAAACATGGGGGAAAATACCAAATGTCCCCTTTAATACACAGTACACAACCTTCCTCTTCATAACTGGGGCTACACATGCCACCTGTTGATGTGGACCAGGCACTAATGTGTTGACACTTGAGTGTCTACCTACAAACGAGGGTGTCATTTAAAAATATTAGAAATCCAAATTGCAGGCACAGCAAAACCACTATATCAAGTACTGATTGCAAATTAGACCCTAGTAGCAAATTACAAGAGATAGAAAAAAAATCAATCCATCCTCTCGGGATAATATTGGAAAACGAATGTCCTCAAAATATCCATTTTCGCAGTAGTAATCCAAGGAAAATGTAATTCAAAATAATTTAGGGGGGAAAACTTGTTTGTTTACTTAGTCAAATTGCAGTAACTTATTATGATTTTGTATGATGTGGTGTTCAGGGTGTGTAAAGTGCCCCATGCTATGTGCTGGGTTACTTTTTACCGTTTCAAAGTTACAGCTAGAGAAGCCGCAGGCAATCAAAGATGGGAATATACAATCATTAATCAGTCTCACACAACTGAACAGAGTGGAGATTAGCTCTGAATGTGATTACGCTTTAAAAGCTCACCATGGCAAAGCTAACAGTCTCAGGCATTTCACTTTTCTTGCTGACACAATATAGTGTCAAACTGAAATAAGTTACATTAGACTGCTGCACAAAGTCACCATGTTAGAGTTTCCAAAAGTTTATGTTTGTGTTTTCACTCAGACTACGCAGTGCATTATGAGGACCTTTTTGTGTAAATATCTGGGGTTTTCTGTTGGTTTATTCATCTATTTATATCACCTGAATGTACTCAGTGTGTGTAATCTATACACCGCGTTCCACATTATTAGGCAAATTGTATTTAAGGGTCATAAACATTAATTTTTTGGTTTTTCAATGAAACTCATGGATGGTATTGTGTCTCAGGGCTATTTGGATGATTTCAATCATCCAAATAGTAATAATAATAATTAGTTTGCCAGGTGAGCCCAATCAAAGGAAAACTACTTAAGAAGGATGTTCCACATTATTAAGCAAGCTACATGTTTCAGGCAAAATGGGGAAGAAAAAGGATCTCTCTGCTGCTGAAAAGCGGCAAATAGTGCAATACCTTGGTCAAGGTATCACAACATTGGATATTTCCAAAAGAATTGCGCGTGATCATCGGACGGTGAAGAAATTTGTCACCGATTCACAGCACAAGCGGGTTCGTTCAGACAAAGGCAAAATAAGGAAGATTTCTGCTAAACAAATGCGTAGGGTTAAGAGAGCAGCCACTAAAATGCCATTGAATAGCAGCAAACAGGTGTTTGAAGCCGCTGGTGCCTCTGGAGTCGCGAACTTCAAGATGTAGGATGCTCAAGAGGTTTGCAAGTGTCCTTAAACCTGTTATTCGGCCACCCCTAAACCAAGCTCACAAGCAAAAAAGGTTGCAGTGGGCTCAGGACTACATGAAGACTAACTTTCAAACTGTTTTGTTTACGGATGAGTGCCGTGCAACCCTTGATGGTCCTGATGGATGGAGTAGTGGATGGTTGGTGAATGGCCACCATGTCCCAACAAGGCTGAGACGTCAACAAGGAGGTGGCGGAGTCATGTTTTGGGCCGGAATCATGGGGAGAGAGCTGGTAGGCCCCTTCAGGGTCCCTGACGGTGTGAAAATGACCTCGGCAAAGTATGTAGAGTTTCTGACTGACCACTTTCTTCTGTGGTACAAAAAGAAGAACCGTGCCTTCCGTAGCAAAATCATATTCATGCATGACAATGCACCATGTCATGCTGCAAAGAATACCTCTGGGGCATTGGCTGCTATGGGCATAAAAGGAGAGAAACTCATGGTGTGGCCCCCATCTTCCCCTGACCTTAACCCTATTGAGAACCTTTGGAGCATCATCAAGCAAAAGATCTATGTGGGTGGAAGGCAGTTCACATCCAAGCAGGTGCTCTGGGAGGCTATTATGGCATCCTGCAAAGACATTAAAGCAGAAACTATCAAAGAACTCACAAGTTCAATGGATGCAAGAATTGTGAAGTTGATATCAAAGAAGGGGTCCTATGTTAACATGTAACTTGACCTGTTAAGATGTTTTTGATTCAAACTTTTCTTGATTTCAGTAAATATGACCTCCTAATGCTGCAAATTCAACAAATGACAATTTTTTGTTCTTTACAACCTATAAAATATCTTGAAACTCTGAAATTCTGCATAATAATTTGGAACACTGCATTTTGAGTTTTTTATTTTTGAAAAAAATACTGTTATCATTAGGAGGTTTGTTCAATAGAATTTGACTTATACTCTAACAGTTGATGACTTGAAAATGATACTGACTGACTGTGCATTACTATTTAGGAAAATCTGAGCAAAGTGTAATTTGCATAATAATGTGGAACGCGGTGTATGTGCATTCAAAGGATGAGTCTATGTTTCTGTGGTAGCTTCACCCTCATTAGCTAAAATGGATGAAGTGCAGTACACATGATCAAAATGAGAGGTTAGTCACCTGTATTATCATGGAGCTCCTTCATAATTATTTGTTGTGCATGTGTGTAAGAAACGCACCTGAGAAAGCGTTGCTGTAGTAGCGCGACAGTGTCTGCATGATGTCTTTCGAGTGTTGTGTCCAGGGAGCGATCTTGCGGTAGGTCTTGACCCTATGGACCAGCTGGGAGCCGCCGTACTGCAGCGACAAAGTGTCTCCATGGTCCTCATACAGCTCCTCAAACAACCTGGGCCACACACACACACACACACACACACACACACACACACACACACACACACACACACACACACACACACTACTGTGGACAATGGTTTTGATGTTATCTACGCTGTTTTGTGTTTTTTATTTAGTTAAGTTGGGGTTATCTGATACACAATTCGATGTGGACAAAGGTAGCAGAGGGCACAGAAACGCAGATACGTGAGGAACAATGGCAACTGTTATGTGGAAAGACTGTGCGAATTGGATTTTGTGCAGCAAAACAATAGCTGTTGCATTTGCTGCTTCTAATTGTGATAAGTCTAATAAGTGTTTGTTCATAAGAAAACGTATTCAGCTATAGCAAAACATATGCTTACCTCACACAGTCAGTATCAAACTGGAGTTTGGGCTTGTCAATCATTCCCAGTGCATAAAGCTGATAGGCCAGCGCACACTTCCCCACCATGAACTGGGCCGTGTTGGTCCGATCTAGACAGTCCACGCAGTTGGTCCGCAACACACCAGTCTACAAACAACAAAGATTCATGAAACCTACTGATCATGAAACCTACTGAAACCTACTAACTTTTGTATTTCTCTTCGCCATGAGCACCCAAGGTTCTAAGAATACTTCAATAGCAAAGATATATCCATGCTTTTACCTTCAGTAAGTGGTGGCCATTAAATCGCAGTTAACAGCTTCAATAATTTTAAGAAGATCACTGTATGTCACGGTTTTCATTAAAAACTCATTATGCAACTAAATGCATTGGCCTAGTTTTGCAGCTACAGCAATGAATGCTGAGCTGCTTTTAAATAAACATAAGAAAAGCTGATGCCATGGCCTAGAAATCTCCCTGACCTGTAACGATTTGTGGGTTTATTGTTACTCTGCATAACTCAGTTGATAAAGAGTCTCCATTAGTTAACACTACTATGTTGTTTTATTTCCCCATGTACAAAATATGCAAGTGAAATACACATTGGTTTATGTGTTGTGTTGTTATTTGTGACATACCTGCACCCGTCCAGTGGCTGTGATGTGTCCACCTAAATCTCCCCACCTGAAAAATTACATTTAAAAACAACTTAAAGAATAAAATACTGGAACCAGACCAAAGAAGTGTGATCACTGTTATTATCACAGCTAGGCATAAAGACAGGTAACATTCCAAAAAACGTGCAAATACCAAAGTGTATGCCTAAAAGCAAGAATGGTATGATAAGAACAAGCCAAACTAAATAAATAAATATCTCTGATTAACTTTATTATTCGTGAGCTAATTAATGCACATGAGGAAGGCTACCGCTGCCATAATTGCATAAGTGCATCTCTGCAAAAGATTAGGAGGGTTTTGTTTGTTTGTATATGAGAGCATATGTGTATGAGTGTGAGTGTGTGACTATGTATAACAAAGAATGTGAGATGGCATTCGGGAATGCAAAGGAAAGGGTTGCAAGTACTTTTCACAGCTTGGTCATTGGTTATGTAACAGAATGGTAATGTTGGGTGAGAGTGATAAAGACACGCTAGCAATGGAAGAGCCATGCGTCAAGTACGTGGACGGAAATCTACTCAGCTCGTTAGCGGTAAACTCTCTGCGACAAAACTGTTATCAGGCATAATTACCATTAAGAATGAATATCTGGAGAGTTTAAAAATGAAGCTGTGTCGATAAATGTATGACTTTCAATATGTATGAAAAGAAAATGGATGATACACCACCTCGCTAAGAAAAAACAAGATAGTAAGTAAGTTAGTGAGCCAGGAAACAAGCACACGGTTCCTTCTTCTTACACCTTCTCTCTATTCAACCCGATGTGACCTCTAATTATCTGTGTGTGTGTGTGTGTGTGTGTGTGTGTGTGTGTGTGTGTGTGTGTGTGTGTGTGTGTGTGTGTGTGTGTCAGCATTAAAGAAAAGTTTACCTTTCATCTGGTCTGATGGTGTGACAGTAGAAGTCGGAGCGATTACTGAAGAAACCTGTGCGCTTCACCACGTTCTCTGCTATCATACTCAGACGGTCCAGAACGTTGCACAGTTTACTAAAAGAAAGAGAAATGGAAAGATCATATTCATATTGTTTTTCTGCAGCTGTAGCTGAGTCACAGTCATGATGTACAATGCCTTAACATAAAGCCAGACAAGGCCAAATTGTGGGGGCTTTCACACTAAACCAAAAGGTGCGACATTTTACGCAGATAGGCCATTCTTTCCGATGGAGAGAGCAGGAGTGGCACCCACATGCTCTTATTTTCCACCAGGTTTTTACATTTTTCAGTTCAATCAAAATGTACAATGTAATTCTGTCATTGACAGGAGGCAATAAATATTAACAATTTTGCCACAGCCATAGAGAAACATTACGGGAAAGTTCATTTTGAGCATCTATGAATCTCTTTTATCCTAATGCAGTGGTTCTCAAACTGTTAGAATAATTCCCCCACTAATTAATGAAAGATTATTTAAAAAAAATGTATATATATATATATATATATATATATATATTTAAAAAAAAACACTGTCCTAATGGGACATGAATAAAAATCTCAAGGATGGCAGAAAATACCAGAAAGGATAAGAATATTAAATGAATCAACATCAACATCAATAGCCCTTGCAACGCTTTTGTTGTTTGTTACTCACTGTACATACTTATATACACTTCATATACTTTGCATTTTTGCACTTTCTTTATTATTATTATTGTTTAATTTCCCAAATTAATACACGTTTAAAACGCTGTTTTGTTGTATATATTGAGCATCTTTCATTCCTGTTATTTTGTTAATGACTAATGACAGAGCAAGGGATTCTGGGAGCACAAACAAGTTGGGTTTTCAGCTAATTTAAACTCACTACATTGGCATATTTATAGTAAGCATTTATAGTAAGCACCTCTTGGTGTAGCGGGCCATGTCCCAGGCAATGTAGTCGATGCAGTTTTCTGGAGGAAGGAACTGATTTAGGTTGATCACAGCTGGGTAGAGCTCTTCACTCAGAATCCTCTCATGTTTCCTTTTCTCTCGTTTCTGTAGCACAAAAGGAGATAATACGTGTATCACATGTATGCCCGACACCCCCATCATAAGAGCTAGGAAATTAGCACCATTAGGACACCAGCACATATAGCCTGACGTGTGAGATTCATTCAGGTCTTCTCTGCAGTCGTCTCGGAGAAGAATCGATATATAGGATCCATGCAGAGTTGGGCATATACATACAGTATGTTGTGTAAAGCACAGGACGAAGGACAGGCGCTTCAGGTAGATGGGCAATATATAATAAGAATTAAAGCTGTGCAGGATAATTTTGCTAATTGAATCTGCAAAGAGAGGGATTAAGGGGTGACATGGCTGTTGCATTTGGAATCCTAATACAGTCAACGAGTCAAGCTTGAGAACACATTGACGTATAGCTCAGTGAACATTATTCTTTATTTTATGAAAAAAAGTTTCAAGCCCAAAATGTTTTCAATTTAAAAATCAGGACATCTGATAAACAGGATTGCTGATGGTTTTATTGTTTCTCAAGTCCAGATATTTAATGAATTGAGTTACAGGGGGAAAATGATGTCCAAATACTATGTTTGTTGTGGTGACACGGTCCTTTAAGGTATTATTCCATTGACTTATTTCTCCGCACATTATGCCTTTTTGATTGATCACCCTGGTTGATAATGGGCTTGGAAGCGTTATTTAGCAGCTCACATCTCCATCCACACATCCAGCAGTGGCAAAGCAACAGAGCAACCGGTCAGATCACAGATGCATTTCTTATCCCATTCAGCGAGGGCGTGTCATACAGTCTGCACACACACACACACACACACACACACACACACACACACACACACACACACACACACACACACAATATGCTAATGTACATACAAAAACATACATCTGCTGTTCACAGTAATAATCAGGTGTGAAGGTTCAGTCACAGACCATGAATGTTAACATGAGTACAAACAGTCACACATACAAGATGGGGCTGGTCGTGGGCACTGTTATGGACAGAAATGTGTACTGTAATTATATTAATGTAGAGGTTTTTTCATAGTACAATGATGTGCTTTACGGCTCATGTTTATCTTGTCTCATCTTTCAGTAAAAAGTGATCTCCGGCAGTCAAAATACATAGACTACAATTCAGTTGGCTGATTGAAAAAAGTGGTTCACATGCTTGGCCTCGTGCTCTCTCCTCTCTTAACATACAAACATGCACCGACCCATGACAAAACCATGCCCCCATCCCGGTGTGACACCGCCACGGCAACCCCAGTCCCAACCTGGGAGCGATGGACCGTTATGATTTCATGGTTGATTGCCAAATCCTTCCTCCTTCTGTCTCTGAGATAAGAGCGCGGGTGTAGTGTGTGAGCAGGGTGTCCCCTCCCTTACGCCCCACAGTCTGCACATATCACATGGCTGTGGCTTGTGCGGACCTCTGAGGTCTGTGATTGGTCCCTCGTCATACGGATCCCCTTGTGACTGACAACGTGAGCTTGAAACCAAATAATGTAATGGCTGTGTGCCGCGTGTGTATGCAAAGAAAATTACTGCTGGAGCACTCGAGGACAGTGTTGCACTCAGGGATATTTTAATGTATTTTCTTAACATGGGACGCTTGAAGTATTTTATTTTAACCATTTCTTGGGATTTTATTATTTTTTATAATATAATATTATTTCATAATTTAAGAGCAGTTGGATGATTCACACTTATTTTACAGTAACATAATGTGAAAGATCTTTGTTATTAGTTCCCTTTCATCATTGCTGTGTGCAGTTTCAAAGCAAGGAAGATCAATAGTAATAGAGAGTAATTACCAACCGCCAAAATCCCACATGATTATTAAAGTCTCCACAACAAAAACAAGTTACCGCCAATAATTCCAAAATCACTACATATCGAGTGATTTCACAGACATATTTCATTCACAGACACTTTCAAAACCAATTCAAAACCAATCCCCCCTAGGGGGGGCAGACTGAGCGATTGTTATATACAACTGTAATACATAGCTTGTTTTATGAAAAAAGCCCAAAACTGCTGTATTTGGATGTATTGAACACCATAAGTAATATACGTAAGTATATATATGGTAAGTAAGTGAAATATATGGTTTGGTACAATTCAAATGTCACAGATGTGTGCAAATGTACGACAATGCAAATTTTGGAGACCTCGCCTGAATTTTCTCTGTACTAAACCCTCTCTAACTTTGTTCTGGTTCACTTTATCAAAGTCAACCTTTGCAGAGAGAATGTTCACATATTGTGCTATTATTTGGGTTAGAGTTAGACCTTACAGCTGCATCATTTCAAAGAAATAATCCTGAAAGTGCTTTTTTTCTTAGGCGGACCTGAAACCTTTAAATTTTTTTCCTGTGTCATCTTCATTTACTCTTAACCAGTAACATATAGACTGATATTTACACATCTGAACAAAATCTCACATGTATACCTTTTATCATAACCAAAATTATTCAAATAGCCCTAGTAGTTGCAGAGATACACCCTTTTCAGTTTGGGTATGCAATTTTCGAGCAGAGGCCTCAAAATAGGTTGGTTTTCACAATCCATAACCAACCTGGATCTTATTAAAGTACTTTGTGCTAATATAACTTACGGTTTGCTTATCATCTCTCCAATGGTGAGTACAATGTTCATGTTTTATTAAACCGATTTCTCCATAAATACAACATAAAGTCTCTCAGAAAATAATTCCTCAATAAAATATTCCTCCTTTTGCATATTTTCTTCTCATCTTGTCATGATTTCTGTAAATGATCCACTTTATTTATTTGGGGTATATCTGGGTCATTAGAATGGAATATATGTATCAAGATAATAAGGGTTAAAAAACAAAGAATACTAATGGAGAAATTTAAACTCTTTGGTATTACTAAATGATTGCCGCTTTATTATCAAACTATTAGGGTCCCTATTATTTTGTTATTACCAAGCTGTAATGTAAAATGCTATAGAAGTTGAAAAAAATGCCAGCTAACACTTTTTAGTTACATTTTTAGTGGGCTGTCAGTGTGTTTCTTTTCTGTTATTCAGTTGCTACTGAATCACTTAAATTTCTTATGAATCTGTTCAAAGGTGGAGTCATACTGCACATATCATTTGATATAAAAATCTCAAAAAGGTTTGTGTGCGTGTTACCTTGACGAGGTTGAGGATGATGATAGGAGAGCCAAAACGCTGCAGCATCTGGTCAAAATGGAGTGCAGCTACGTGGGCATAGGGGTCAGCTTGGTCCACTGTAACAGAAGTCAAACCAATTGTTTAGTGTTGAGGGAATTTATGGTATCACATGTTGCTAGGTGGTTAACGTGGCAATCTTAAAGATTTTCATTTAATTAATGTCTGTTGATTCACTATCTGTCACCGCAATAGGGATCTATGGCCCACTGATGGAAGTGTTGTAATATTTATATATTTGCAGTATTGTGAACTGTGGCGACATTCCCAGGAAAAAGTATATTTTTTCTCCATTGAACACACCAATAATAGAACACAACAATAGCAAACAACTTGCATTTAAGCTTGAACCTCATGTATCAAGAAAAAGACTCCAGACTGCTGAACTCTAGGCACAATTTCATTGTTTTCACTCAAATATAAATTCTAAACCAACCAGGAAAAAAAATGGTGTGCTATTTAATTGGATCGTAGCTGGAAATCTCTGCTGAAAGTGTCAATAAAATGTGTTTCATTTAAAAATGTAAGAAACCCAGAGAAGAATTTGGAATTCTGAAACTAATTTCTCCAAACTCAAGCTTTATCACTAGAATAATAAAGAGTAAAAGTAGGTCAACAATATAACTTGTTTTAATAGATCCAGTCTGCTTAGAATAGAGACAATAAATATGAACATATAAAAGTGTAATACTGGACTGTAAAGTCTCTGATCCTGCTCATTGTTCACCGTTTCATACATTCTTTATTTTAAACTCGTGTTTGATGCCTCCGCTTGGCACTCCTGCAGAGGCCCGACACCTGTAGCCAGCAGTCAAAATGGACCGGCGAAGCAGCCAGAAGAAAGATAAGAGAGAATAGGTCAGATCGTACTACACTGGTAAAAACTGACAATATAAACTGGAGCTCAAGCACATAGTTTTCACTCCACTACTTCTTCATCATCACTTAGTCCATTGCACTTGTGCTCAGGCCTCGGGGGTAGTTGAGAGTTTACATCACCATACACCCTTTCACATTCAAATTGTGCCATGGGAAGGGAATGTTAATGACGAAGAAGAAAAGTCACCCAATTAAGGTCATCTCCTTCACAACCAAGGCATTTGTCCACTTCAGAGCCATCATAAAGACCTTACATACTGTATATACACTTATGTAACCACGAGTCATGACAGTTAGGACAGAGACGAGGGAACAGGCAATGCACGATGGGAGAAGGACTATATTCACAGACACATCCCTCACTGACCTAGATTCTCCTAACAGGCGTCAGTCTCTGCAGCCAGCATCACACTCACTTGGCTACACCTGGTTATGAAATCTCGAGGCTTCATTTCAGTTTCATAATACTCAAAGGAGGTGGTCGACTAAGAAAGCACAGACAGGCGTTAGTCCAATTGAAATTACAATTACTCAAGTTTTTTAAGGCAAAAATTGCGTCAAAGTGATTTTTAATGTATTCTTATTTGGAAAGAAAAATGAGTTTTGGGGAAAAATAGAAATGTCTCCTGCACTGGAAACTGCAGCTCACAAGCCACTGGTTAATGTTGTTTTGTTAGTAGTAGTGTTGAGAAGTGAGGACCACATCAGCAACTGCCCAAAAGGACTTTTGCAGGTACGTTTTAAAGGAATAATAATAAAAGACATGTTGGGAAATAGGCCAATTCCTTTTTTCGAGCCCACTCTCTTGCTAAAATATAATTTAAAAGAGAAAGTGAACCAAGTATACCAATACCAAGGGCACAAAAAGCACAAATACTGTGAAATATCACCTGACGAAGCTAGAATTTGCCAACATTTGGGAAATGTCAGATAAGGACTGTCTTTAAGGCTCAAAGCAGGAGCAGGATGATGCTGAAATTTCATACACAGAGTGATCTTGAAGACACGCTCAGTGTCAGTATCTCACAGAAGTAAATGCCATCTGAGGATGAATTAAAGGGTAAACTGGGAGGGGGAAAGATTATGATTTAATAGAGACATTGTACAGATGGAAGCAACAATATCGTCCTGCGTACACACACCAGAAACACACACAGCAGTCACCTATGGCATCAGTTTCAGGGACCCGAACGCCTCCCTCTGGCCCTGGATTTGTGTTTTTATTCTGCTCTTAATAAGACAAGAGATGAGAACCAAGATGGGGAGTGTCCTGTCTTTACCCATTTCATTCTCTCTTTTTTTTTAATCTTTGTCCCAGTGGGTGAAAGGAATGGATGCCCCTTGTATAAAGTCACTCTTATTTTATTACATTCTTCCTCTGTCCCCACAAGGTTATTTCAGGTCCTGGACAGCTGCTAGAATGAATAAATTGAGCATTTCAAACCCTGTGGACTCACCACCCGCAGGGGGAAGCATCGGGGTCGGGTGCTATGCAGACCGGGCGGCGGGCCAGGCAGGAGACCTGGGCGAGCCGATCACCGGCAGCATAGACTAGCTCTAGGGACGTGGAACGTCACCTCACTAGCGGGGAAAGAGCCGGAGCTGGCGCAGGAGGTGGAGCGGTACCAGCTAGATATAGTTGGGCTCACCTCCACGCACAGCACGGGCTCTGGAACCAAGCTCCTGGAGAAGGGTTGGACTTTGTCCTTTTCTGGAATTGCCCAGGGTGAGAGGCGCCGGGCGGGAGTGGGGATACTCACGAGCCCCCGGCTGAGCGCCGCTATGTTGGAGTTTTCCCTGGAGAACGAGAGGGTCGCCTCCCTGCGCCTACGGGTTGCGGGGAGTAAGGCTCTGACTGTTGTCTGTGCTTATGCACCGAACAGCATTTCAGGGTATCCGGCCTTCTTGGAGTCGGTGGGAGGGGTCCTGGAAAGGGCGCCGCCTGCCGACTCCATAGTTCTCCTGGGAGACTTCAACGCTCACGTGGGCAATGATAGAGAATCCTGGCGGGGCGTGATTGGGAGGAACGGCTTGCCTGATCTGAACCTGAACAGTGTTTTGTTGTTGGACTTCTGTGCTAGCCACGGTTTGTCCATAATGAACACCATGTTCGAGCATAAGGCATAAGTGTACTTGGTACCAGAGCAACCCGAGAACCCGGTGGTGGACACCGGGGGTAAGGGAAGCCGTCAAGCTGAAGAAGGAGGCCTTTCGGGCCTGGTTGGCCCAGGGGTCTCCTGAAGCAGCTGACGGGTACCGGCAGGCCAGAAGGGCTGCAGCTGTGGTTGTCGCGGATGCTAAAACTCGGGCATGGGAGGAGTTCGGGGAGACCATTGGAGAAGGACTTTCGGTTGGCCTCAAGGAGGTTCTGGCAAACCATTCGGCGGCTCAGGAAGGGAAAGCAGGGCCTACCCCAGGCTGTTCTCAGCGTGGGGGGGGGAAACTGCTGACCCAGACTGTGGACATCGTCGGGCGGTGGAAAGAGCACTTTGAGGAGCTCCTAAACCCGGCCAACATGTCCCCTGGAGAGGGGGCAGCGCCTGAAGTCCTTGGGGTGGTTGCACCCATATCCCTGGCAGAGGTCACTAAGGTAGTCAAAAAGCTCCTTGGTGGCAAGGCGCCGGGGGTGGATGAGATCCGCCCTGAGATGCTGAAGGCGCTGGACATTGTTGGGCTGTCTTGGCTGACACGCCTTTACAGTGTCGCACGGGGGTCGGGAACAGTGCCCATGGACTGGCAGACCGGGGTGGTGGTTCCCATCTTCAAGAAGGGGGACCGGAGAGTGTGCTCAAACTATCGTGGTATCATACTGCTCAGCCTCCCGGGAAAAGCTTATGCCAGGGTGCTGGAAAGGAGGCTCCGACCGCTTGTCGAACCTCAGATTCGAGACGAACAGTGTGGATTCCGTCCCGGCCGTGGAACAGTGGACCAGCTCTTTACCCTTGCAAGACTACTGGAGGGGTCCTGGGAGTTCGCCCAACCAGTCTACATGTGCTTTGTAGACTTGGAGAAGGCTTTCAACCGGGTCCCTCGCGGGGTTTTGTGGGGGGTGCTGCGGGATTATGGGGTGCCGGACCCGTTGGCACGGGCCATCCGGTCTTTGTACACCTGCAGTAGGAGCTGTGTTCGTATCCTCGGTAGTAAGTCAGACACGTTCCCGGTGGGTGTTGGTCTCCGCCAGGGCTGCCCTTTATCACCGGTCCTGTTCGTGACTTTCATGGACAGGATATCTAGGCGCAGCCAGGGGGCGGAGAAGATCCGGTTCGGGAGCTCGGGATCGCATCTCTGCTGTTCGCGGATGATGTGGTCCTGTTTGCCTCCTCGGACCGTGACCTCCACCATTCACTGGGGCGTTTTGCAGCCGAGTGTGAAGGGGCAGGGATGAGAGTTAGCACCTCCAAATCTGAGGCCATGGTGCTCTGCCGGAAACCGGTGGACTGCTCCCTCCAGGTGGGGACAAACTGCCTAACCCAAGCGAAGGAGTTCAAGTATCTCGGGGTCTTGTTCACGAGTGAGGGTAAGGTGGAGCGGGAGATCGACAGGCGGATCGGTGTGGCTGCAGCAGTAAAACAGGCGCTGTACCGGTCCGTCTTGGTGAAGAGGGAGCTGAGCCGGAAGGCGTAGCTCTCCATTTACTGGTCGGTCTACGTTCCAACCCTCACCTATGGTCACGAACTCTGGGTCGTGACCGAAAGAACGAGGTCTCGGATACAAGCGGCTGAAATGAGCTTCCTTCGTAGGGTGGCCGGGCTCAGCCTTAGAGATAGGGTAAGGAGCTCGGACATCAGGAGGGAGCTTGGAGTCGAGTCGCTGCTCCTTCGTGTCGAAAGGAGTCAGCTGAAGTGGTTCGGGCATCTAGTCAGGATGCCTCCTGGACGCCTCCCATTAGAGGTTTTTCAGGCACGTCCAACTGGTAGGAGACCCCGGGGAAGACCGAGGACACGCTGGAGGGATTATATCTCCCGGCTGGCCTTGGAACGCCTCGGGATCTCCCAGGATGAGCTGGAAAGTGTTGCGGGTGAGAGGGAAGCCTGGGTCGGTCCGCTGAACCAGCTGCCACCGCGACCCGAGCCCGGATAAGCGGCCGAAAATGGATGGATGGATGGATTATGAACATCATTAAATAACTACTGTGGTACTGTATGGCTGACTATTAAAAGAGAATATATCTGTATTTTTCATTTGTTATCTGTCTTTATGTATCAGGCCGAAGTGGATATGAGAAAGATCTTCCATTAAAGCAGAGGAAGCTTTGCCAACTCTCTACTATAAAGCAGGTGTTGAGCACCTTAAATAGCAAAAATCCCATCAATAATCCAAGCCATGATAACCTTTTTCGAAGATAATATAATGTGCCTTGCGACAGTTTTCACCCTTTAGGCGTTTTTCCTATTGTGTTGCATTACAATGGAATTAAAATGTTTTTTATTAGGATTATATGTGATGGACATTAAACCGAAAAGGCATGTGGGAGACATGGCAGGTTTGTTGTGTTGCCATATTCTTTCCATCTAGTAAATAATGGATTTAATGGTTCTCTGTTAGATCATGTGAGAGATCATGTGACACTTATATTGCACAGGGATGGACTATATTCAACTAATTATGAGACTTCTGAAGTTAATTGGAAGCCCTAAATCGGCACACATCCCTTTTCATTATTTTCTTTTTAAGTTTTTTTCTTTTCTTTTTCTTTTGCAATTTTGACTATTTTGTGTAGGTCCATCACAACAAATCCAAATGAGAAAACATTTTAATCCCAGGTTGTAATGCAACAAAATAAGAAAAACACCAAGGGGGATGAATACTTTTGAAAGGCACTGTAATACTATTTTCTCATACTGGAAAACAAAGAAGTTGTTGATGTGCAAAGTAAGAAAGAAAACCTGTGTTCATCAGGAGTCTTACATCGTATCGGGGGTTTTGGCATCATGGTGGAAATGTCCTGGGACCAGTAGAGCGGGACTGACCCTCGCACCTGGACGTATGAGGAGTAACTTCCTGTTGTGAAAGACATCACTGAGGCGTCGTTGATGATCTGCTCTGTCTCAACCTCATTAGCCACATCCCCCTGGAAATAATAGAAAAACACAAAAATTGAGAAAACAAGCTCACCAAAAAGGTCAATTTCATAACTGTTCTGGAGCTTTCCATCATATCAAATGATTCTCATCAGCAGATGGGACTCAAAGATTTGTACATGTTTAGATTTCACATTTTTGAGCGGTTCACACTTGGCAATCTAAGTCTTGATCATTTCTATCAGCGGATGAAGATCAAGCTATACAATTGAAAGCTTGACAGCTATTATACCTAACTGCTTCTTCCAAAGGACAATAATTAACTTTGTACTTCAGCTCATAAGAAAACACTGGTTAGAAGTGGCAACAGAAAATAATGGAAACAGAAAAAGTTGTTGAGTGACTGTTCAGGAGCTTTTGATCATATCACATGATGTTCACCAGCAGATCGACATGATCAAGGTCAACGCGCAATAGACTTTAAAGCACTCAGAAAAAAACAGGAATTGCAACATCAACTAGTCCATGACAATAGGGTGAACTGCATCTGCTGTTTGACATCACACAGCAGGATAACCAAAGGTGTAATTGATCATATTAATAACGGCTTTCAGGGCGCTGAAAAACGGAAAAAAAACTCTACTTTTCCTGCTGTGACAAGTAAAACTGTCTCTAGTGTTGAAGGCCAATCAGACAGTATGCTACAATGAAGCATAATTCCAAGTTTGTATAAAAATACTCTAGTTGGCATTGACCACAATAGCAGAGAACTGTAGAAATTGTCTCCAACCTGATCTCAGGATGGCAGGAAATCTATGTGTACTCCTAGGTTGTCCCACACAAACACTCATGCATAGTGTAGGAAGAGGCAGCGTGTCAAATTAACCCCCCGTGATTACCCTGAGTCATCACCGGGATGATACTAAATCATCCCGGTGGCCCTCGGCTTGCCTCCGCGATTAATTTTTTCCTGTTGCCTCGGCAACAGCTGTACCTCGCAGTTGGCTCCTCTTTTGAGGAAGCGGGTCCCGGCAAATTTGCTGGAGCGCCGGGCAATAAGGGTGACGTGAACCGGTCGGCCGTAGATCAGAAGCTCTGCAGTTGGTAGGTAAAGGAGGAATAATAATAATAATAATAATAATAATAATAATATGACCACTGACAATGGACAACACATAATCACCTGGTTGCACACACACACACACACACACACACACACACGATATTAAATGTATCTTTAGTGTAGTTTTAGTTTGCATCCGTACAGCTCTCTTTGGGCCTCATTCACAAATTATTATATATTTTGCAACTTAAAATCAATAGAAACTTAGTAGAAAAAAATACATGTACGTTTGTAAAAATCAAGCAGATCACAAAGGTATTATGTTCTCATTTGGTAGACTAACCACTTTTGAGAACTACACGTTAGCAATGTTCACCTTTCCCCCTTATTGCCTGTTTTTAAATATTCATTGTTTGTTTTCTGCCTGCTTAAGTGTCTCCCGATGCTCCAAATGTCTCTGTTGCGTCTCCTCTTATTGAACCCATTCTTCCTCTCATGCTCTCAAAAAACAGCAATGAAAGCCAAACTGTTTCCAGGAATTGTCGAAAATCAAAGCGCCCACGTGTCGTCACCTTGGCAACATGCTGTCTGATAAGAGTGACAACAGTGTTGATAGCAGCACTGACTGTAAAGTGCACCTTAGATGATTAGGTCTACTGCAACTAGAAAACACAAAATATTGTTAAAAAAAATAAATAATAATAATTCATTACAAATAAATTACTGATGAAAAATATAAGAGTAACTTGTTTTGACTGAACAGCAAAAAAATATTACACTGCATAATTTGATTTATGCAAAGGGTAATTGATAGAAAATGATTGAAATCTTAACCTAAGGCAGACTTTTACCCTAATAAATCAAACTGTTTACTCAGTTTCAGCTCTAAGCCACTCTGCAGCAGTTACCCATGCATCAATACTACAAAAGCTTCTAAAAAAATCCAGAGGAAATTAATCATGTGGAGTGTAACAATGATCCCTGGTATGCAGCTTGTGACAAAACTTAGAAGAAAAAGCTACAGTAGTAGTGAAACCCCACAAAAATGACGTATGCATGTGAAAATATAGGGTTCGTTCTATCCAAAACCATGTGGCCTATTTAATTAAGTATGCACAATGCTGCTGCCTTCGGCCTGTAGATAACAGATGAAGCGATTATGCAAGTGCCAGTGTTTACATTACTATTAACCATTGCTTAATTAACATTACATTTTTGCGAAAGCCTATATAAACAAAAACAAATCGCTTCTGCAGTTTCCTGGTGAATCACACTCTCGCCCAGTGCTGTGATGGATACCGAGCAGTTCAACAAGTGATGCTGAAGCTGAGGACTGAGAGGGAGTGCAGACAAAAAATTACATTCCGAGAAACTGTGTCATCTACTGTACTAGTGTATAATCATAAATCAGTCAATGCTGACAGATGTTGGGTCCCAACAAGGTACTACCTAATTTGTATGGGACATTCTTTTTAAATCTAAAGCAACAAGTTGATCATGTCAGTTACAAAAACACACACAGACACATAAATAAAAGCAACAGTCAAACAATTCTGCAAAGCATGAACGAAACCGACAACTCTCAAAGGATACTGGACTGGCCACAAAAGCCGTGGATTATATACATGAGCCAGTCATAATGCACGATGTCCTTGACTCGTTCCAGCAGCTTCCCGTTCCACACGTACTTGTAGTACGGCTCATTCTGGAGGCCGTAAACCACTGTGGCAGAAGAGTAGGAACACATAAAACCGTATGGTTCACTTTACTAAAATGTTGTCAGATCAAATTATCATTACTGACTGTCTGTCTGTCTTCATTCAAACAAACATTACTGCATTGGTCGTTGCAGATACACACGGTGGAGATCTGCACTCAATGAAAAGCAATGTTCTAGTTGTGTATATGCAGAGGCTTACAGGGCCTCCTCCAGCCAATAGAACAAACACAATGAATACAAGAGCTGTTGATAAACATCCTCTCACCTTGCGTAGGCAGGCCCTCATCTTCAAAGATGTCAAAGCTGTCATGCTTGCTCTGTTTTTGTACCTCTTCCTCAGTGGAGGAAGTTGGTGATGACCACAGTTCATAAGGCCTCTGCAGCAAAGTCAGGTTGTACTGCAGCGAATGGCTCAGGTCATAGCTGTAGCTGCAAGGTACAACGGCAAAGTCATTTGAAACGAATAGAGCCTGTTCTGATGAATTTAAGATTTGACCAAACTACAATTGGAAAGACTGTGTGTGTTTTAAACAAAAAGAGGTAGCTTTTGTTAGACTGAATACGAATGCACAATGGGGCACATGCTAAATTAAATCTAAAAGGTATTTTAGTTGTTTATCATATACATTTTATACTAATAAATAGCTTCCCAAAAATGAAATGCATTTACACACAACATATAAAAACATTAGCATGAAATGCCTCAGAAATATTAGATCAATTCTTCAGGCTGTGTGACAACAATGGGGACAATTTATTTTTGTTTCTCACTATTGTCAACTTTCTATTCCATACTTTCTTTCTTTATATATTCTTTCTCAATTCTATTGATAACCAGTTTGTACCCATGTTTTAGGGGTATGCTGCTGACAAAAAACAAACTGAAAACATAAACTCCTTGATGAAGAATATTTTGTGAGATGAATTTAGACTGAGAATTTGCCTTACCTGAAGTAAAAGTTGCTGGATAAGTCCACATTCTGAAAGATCCGCACATACCTAGGAGAGCAAAAACTCAAGTTAGTCAAACGCACATCCGAAAGAAAGTCAGCTCTATAGGGAATGTATTATTAAGTCATAAAGCTTTTATAATAATATTCTATCTGGCAACAAAATTGCAGGACGTTTGTGATGATTGACTTAATACATTCATTAGAGATCTTAGAAGGCAGTAATGTTATGAGCGTCGTAAATCTCTCTGCAATTTCTACCTTCTGCTGCTGCTGCCTTTAAATTAATGTGATGGCATGAAAGTCCTATGGAAAAGTTACTGGATCCGATTTAAGATTGCTGTGGTGACTTTTATGTAAAAGTAGTGCTTAAAACATCATATTAAAGTAAAGGGTTTCATGTCTGAAGCTCGTCTTTAATACCACTTCCCTCGTCTGTGAAGACTATGGTGTGTGTTTGAGAACAAATGCGAGCGCACTAACACAAACTCATAATTCCAAAGACGTGAAATTAAAGCTTGACTGTATGTTGCAAATAGCAGCTGCGCTTTTCCCTTAAAATGCATTTAAAACTGATTCCTAAAAGTTCAGTCAGAATTTCTTTTCATTGCAATGTTCATCAAAATAATTGACCATGTCATGAGTCCCGTAAGTGTGACTATGCTTACAAATGACTGGTGTTGAAGTATGAAAGATAAAAATAAAAATAAAAAAACACTAGACTGGCCATAAGATCTTAAACTGCATCGTTATCGGTGGGGGAACAAGGCAGTACCTTGCTTCATCCGGGTGTGCCACCCTGACTGAGTCATTGGGGATGTAGATCATGCTGGTGTCTTCAATTTTGTAGATGGAGTGGCCACCGATGTCGGCCATCTTTCTACGCTTGGTAATCAACACAATGTAGTACCCTTCGAGGAAACGTACAAACCCTGTGGGGAAAAAGTATTTTCAGATGTTTCTTTCAAGGAAAACTTTGCCCACCTAACCCAAGTTATTTACACAAGTCAATGCCACTGAAGTTCAGAAACAAAAGCCTCTGAGCAAACTGATTTGTAGGTCAACCTTTCTGTTGCCTGCAAATCAGCTACAGCCTTGACAATACAAACAACTCCATTCGTGGAGGTGGATCCTGAGTGTTTGTGTCATACTTCACGAGCTTACTATTATGCTAGTCTATTTAGTCTTATATAATTCAATTCTGACAAAGAAAATAGCCCGTACATAATCAATGATTTACTTTCAGCTTTTGATGAGCTATTTTCTTACATTCATAACATAATAAATGGTTGTGGATGATGTATTTTGCTTTTTTAAATAGTCTGATTATTATGCCCCATCAAGACCAGTAGTTTATGTAAGTGTGCGTGCCTTCATTATATTACTGCAAAGACTCATCTGTTCACAGACAAATTGTGTGTCACAGATACGATTTTGCACCTGAATAAGAAGTCCTTGTACATTCAGACTATTTAGAAGCACAGATGCTCCAGTATCATTGTGCTGTAATGAGGTTCACGTTGTGTTTCCACATACAAAGAGAATGCTATAAATGCAGGCTCATACAGTTTGAGGTAGATCCGTGGATGCATAAACAAGCAATTACATGAAGAAATAAATTATTTCGTAAATATGGCTCAACACTATTTCACCAAATCAATTATTTCAGTCTCTGTGATAAATGAGGGCTTTCTCTAATTATTGTATTTATTTTTTTAACCAGACGGGCAGCATTTTAAACTGGGGGCATGGAGTTTGAAAGATTTGGGTGTTTACCGGGGAGGAAAGCTCAAATACCACGTTCACATATTATTTATTAGATAAGATAGATATCCCTGTTTACACATCTAAGTGTTCACATTATCAGCATTTACATTATACAACTCAAGGCAGTTAATTGCAGGGTTGAGGGTTAAACATGTGTGATTTACCAATGTAGCAGTAAATAATTAGTACACTGAATTAGATTGCACTCCTATAACATTGTCAGACTCACAATAGACTGTTTAAACAAAGGATCAAAGTCAATTCAGAAGAACCAGAGATATTCATTTCAGTCTTCTTCCATGTCAGAACCTGGCACCTATGTTACCCACAATGCAACTTGAATCATAACAGTTGGGTCAAAGGCAGCTTGGTATGTTGTGCTAGTAGTGGCTAATGGAGCCTCGAGCCGCTAGCTTCAAGCAGAGATCAAGTTGGTCGGCTAAAAGATAGGAAAAATATGTATATCTAAATATTACACTGAGACCTATTTTGAGTTTCAATTGTTTGCTAATCTTTATTCATATCTTATAAGCTGTTCTATGTGGTCATACTTTCATTAAATATAGGGTGACACTTCTGTTTTGATGATGGCTTTAATTATTTGAAAAAAACATACAGTTATTCTGCTAAATGTAATGCTTTTGTGTTGCTTCCTGGTTGTGACCGGTCAGACTGACAAAACAGGCAAATGAAAGAGAATAAAATACTACAATAAATGGTACTGATTATAGACAGTACTAAAAAAGTGACAGTCAAAGGGTCTCTCAGGATAGACTGAACCTAACATGGCCAAAACACTGTGTATTCCATATGACACTGGCAAATAGTTGCTTGTGAACAAAGATGGAATTAGGGCACAGTGTTTATTTAAGCGGATGTCAAAGTCAGAATCTGTCTGTGTCAGTATGACCGACCCATCGACAGGCTCAGTATTGACGCTGAATTATTAGCTTAGATGTGTTGCTGTTATGGCCTGGAAGGCCCTTGCCAATAGGTAGGATGTACAGTAGGACTGATGCAATTGTGATGTATGTTTAGCCACACTAGCAGCATGGCTCAATGGTTGACTGAAATATCTCAACAAGTAATGGATAGATTCCCATTTGAAATGATATTATTTACATTCATGCTCTGCAGAAGAAGAAACCCACTGATTTTAGAAAGCCCCTGACTTATCCCCAGTCGCCACTATATTGTATATTTATGGTTTTAACATTAAACTAACATAACATTAGCATGTTAGCTTCGGTGTTGCGACTATGTTAGCATTTTAAAGTTGGCAATTATGTCAAAACCTAACTGTGTTTAAGTGCAGCTCCACAGAGCTGCGAGCATGGCTGTAATCTTGTAATTCATGTTTGTTTTTTTTTATCTCGTTTTGGTCCTGCTGGTATTACCGAAAGATGACGGTTAGAAGTGAGAGTTTAGAGTCACTTTGCACAAGCTCTTCAAGTCTGTCTTTTAAAATCAGCGTAATTTTATGGAAGAAATTTAGGCAGTGACATGTTTGAAAGAAAGTTGGTTTGTTGAGGTTATGGTTTGGTTTCATTTGATTCGCGCTCATTAGCGGTTTTGAATTGGATTCTTATTTGCGGAGGGCAAGAGTTCAGAGAAAAAGACATTACAGGGTAATTATCAAAGCTGAATAATGATGGGTCCGGATTAAATCCCCAAGACAAGTTATGGTGACAAATTCAACACTCCTCTGTTGTGTGTATTAGAATGTGTGTGACGTGAAATGTAGGTGATGACTTGAGGACTGCAGGGCATACATGAAACTCACAGTTCAGTCACACCAATTACTTTCCACACAGCCACTGGGGTGCAAACGCAGGCAGCAGACACACAGAATGTGATGATCAGTTTCACAAACGTCTCATGTAACACAAACCTTGGCTTTTATTTATGGAGCAGACAGGCAGAACAACTTGACCTGAAAACAAATTGAGTGACCTGTGTTTCCATGTCTTGGATTAACAAAAGGCCAGAAAAGAATCACAATAAACTATGTTTTTGTAATTAGGTCTGTAGGCCAATGTCCAAAGCACAGCACAGATGATAGAGAGATTTCTTCCTCCCAAAATGGATCAAGAATGGTGTGTTACACTGTGATTCAAGGGTTTGCCATTTCCCAGAAACTAAATAATTTTTTATAAGCAGTTGTAATTTCATTTCCTGATCTGTTTTTTCACCAGTAATAGATGTGTTGAAATTAAAAAGTATTGTGCGCTGAGATTAGTTTTTAACACAATGTAGTTTATATATTAAATAATATAGTGTCTATAAAAAGTATTCAGGCCCCTTTAAATACAAAGGGATTTCATGTGGCTTTTTTGATCAACTGAAAAATTACAATAAAATAAAAAAATGCACTACCAATGAGTTACACGTTGTCATCATTGCGCCCCACAATGGTTGTTGCTATGCCAGTGAAGAAGAGAGAGGAGGGACTCCGTACTTACCCACAATGCCAAAGGCTGAGACAGCCCTGGACAGGCCCGAGGAACCCTTCTGGCCAATCTTGGTGCGGTTTCCCAGGTCAAGGCGGCCCAGCAACTCCCGAACCTCTTCCTGGCTGTACACATGCTACAGACAAATACACAAACAGATATACATGAATAACACTGTAAGAAGCTGTTTATTTATTAACATATTTCAATACTGTTAATTTTACCTTGCAATAAAAAAAGAAAACAGGGCATGGTGTATTTCTTTCTCAAAAGAAAAGGGGCCGCTTATGTGGGGTTAATTTTTGACTTAATTCAGAGCCAGTGAGACTTATATATTATATATATGAGAGTTATTTTCTGTGCAATAATATGTAAATGATTAGCAGGCCTGATCAATGGCCTTTTTCTACAAAAGAGTTGAAGGAAATTAAGAGAAGAACTGTAATGAATAAACAACAGCTATGAAAGAAATGCAAACCGCCCGACACTATCATCAATATCACAGATTTCCCAACTTAAATTCTGCACTGAAGGTGCAACAGAAAAAACATCATTATGTTTTATGATACTGTATCAATTATCTAAATCACCATTGATATTTGACATGAAAAGATTAATGGCAGACAGGTGGCTCCGATTGCACAGAGAGGTAGTGCTATGATGTTGCATGTTACTGATAAATGCAAAAGTGTACTGAGAGAAAGTGAAAGACGAGGCTGTGTTTCCAGCTTCGAACCTGTTCACCTTCACTTCTTCATCACATTCTCAAGCATCCACACTCTGTTTATAAATCATGCCAATCAAATGAACCACAAACATGGTTTCCCAAGGTCAGTATAATATCTGCAGGAATGAGAGCGTGGGGTGATGGATATTTTGTTATGGATGCTACATAATAACACACATTATAATCATAATCACCCACAACACAAAAAAACAAATCCAAGCTCATAGATCCTGTTAATGAGCAGCGGAGAGGAAAAAGGAGGTGCACGCAGCACTCCACAGCTAAGCTGTCATCCATAATACACTTTGGACAGGCTGAGTGATTGTACAATTTTATCCGAGTGTGCTGTACTGTATTACATAAGTATATGCATTACCATACTCTGGTGGAAATTCAGCGCTTACCTTATCATCGATAATGACCAGGTCTTTAGGTTCTGTGCGGTCAATCTTCAGGACTCTGTGTTTGGTCTGTGCCTGATTGGTCCCCACCAAAAAATACCTCTGGAAAGAAACATAAAAGCAATATATACTATACCTATGATGGATCATTATTGCAGAGCTGGTGTTTGCCATATGGTTGCTTCTGGGAATATGTACACACTGATTTTTTTCTGACTCATTTTCAAATTTCAATAGACATAAACAATGTCACAACAATGTCATTGTAACAATGTGATTACAAGCCAGATTTCTATAGTACAGTCCTATTGTTAAAGTCTCCCCACCTTTAAGCCTCTTTTTTTTTTCCTATAATGTGCAACATTTTCTCTCCACAATGAGCCACCCAAGTAGAAATTAATGTATCAGAAGCCCGTGAAATTACACACAAAAGGAATCATACAATTGTATATGAGAATATACACTGGATTTAGAGTAGTTACAGTCTAGAGTACATTTGGCCACAGCACATATTTAAATCACAAGGCTGCATTATAATATGTGCATTGTTAAGATCAGTGTCTTTCTTGTATGACATTTTCTTTCAAGTCATTATTTTTCCTCACACTGGGTTGGGAGATGGCTCAAGATTGCCTGTCCTCGAAAGACCATTCAATTGGAACACCTTGTATCAGTACAGCCCTCAACCATTAGAACCACGTTGTCCTATGGACAGTCAGTTCAGCCACTGCTCGGTACAATGGGGAGACAGAGGTTCAGTAAGAAATAATGATAGCTCAACTGTGACAAATGTTTTCCTGCCTTACCGTCTAAATGTTTGTGAATGGGAATCAGCCATCAATCACACTGTCATAGCACACCCTTATGTAAACACTGTTGTCATTGTAGGTCGTTGGAAAAAAAGGAAAAAAGATTGGATTTGCTAAACAAAACAACACGCAGGATCATTTGTGCATATTTATACCAAATCAAAACCAAACTAATATTTACAGGTAATTTTGTCTTGTAAATTGTTATTATTATGACTGGCTAGACACTATAATTGACACCATGGAGGTCATGGTGAATCAAAGTAGACTGGGAAATCCCTTAAATAGCAAATAATCACAAACACTCTTTGGCTGCCATCTAGTGTTTGCTGACTTTCGGCAGAAATCTCTACATACTTTATCTCCCTTGGGTTTACATCTGTAAAGATGTAAAAGTTAAAAATAATAGCTTACGCGTTGCTTTCCTACATCAGTAAGATGAGGAAATCCATGACTAGATTCCACTTTTCAGCAGGGGCAATACATGCTTTTAACAAGTGATGGATTTGGGCTGTGATGGACTTGTGAATGTCAGCGATTTTAACATTTAAATGTCTTAAATATTGTCTGCCCTAAATAAATGCATGTCCTTACTAGCAAGGCTCTTTCAGGTTGGGAAAACTGGGGGAAAGTGCTTGTGTGTGCCTACCATAACAAACAACAAACTGGGTTTAGGTAGCTCAAAAGAGAAAAGATGTGGACCTGTATAAATGTAAAACGAGTTTCTGCTAATAAAGAAGAGGCATGCTCTGGTAACTCTCCTTTGATCAATACAATCATTTAAAAAATGTTTTGTTGTTTCCCCTCATCCTGTTCTTACAATCAGCTCTTTGTCATGTGATGTAATTGAAAGGTGTGGTTGGCTACTTTCAGGTGGAACCCAGAAAACGACTGAAAAAGTGACAATAAAGCTCATTGCGGACTTACGGCTCTGGTCTCATACAGAACCATCCTCTGGACCCCACTGATGGTAGCGGCTGACTGCGGCATTTTTATCCCTGTATTATCCAAACACTCACAACCCAGTAGAGAAGACAAGCTGCAAAGCAAACAAAACACAACATAAACATCCATTACTTCATCATAAAACACTAAAGCGACAAGGCATACTAACGTTAGTTAAACATGACACTTTTAGCCACTGGCTGCATCTTATTTACGTCCTATTTCCGAGCTAAGCGACGTAACTGAAAACTTACCATTAACTTAGCCAGCTAGCTGCGTTAGCCACAATTCTAATAGTAATACGCATCTCCCCGTGTAGCATAAATAACTCCTTAACGTATTTGTTTCATTAAGTGTGCATGTAACCTGCCCAAGTGATTATGGCTAGCATACAAATGAAAAGTAACGTGACTTTGTTTTAGTCAGGTGACTGTCATGACCGAGCTCGTGTCAACTGATACGGTGGCTGGCAAAGCCCAAAAAGCTCGAAAGGACTGAAAATGCGATTATCAATTGACGAATCTAGTGATCACTTGACTTTATTGCCTTTCATTGGCAGATAACAGCTCCAAAGGTGTATGGGAGGTACAGCTGTTGATACTCACTTTTTAATACAGTAAACGTACTTTTAAGTCTCAAAGTGAGAAGTATCGGCTTCAACGTGGAAGACCCCGCCCCTTTTCAGTTTGTTGGTTGCTACAGTAACTGTATCGGGTGACTATTAACCTTGGACAGCAAACTTTAGGAAACCTAAAGGTAACGTTATCCTAGTAAACAAACGATGACATACGTTTAAACGGATAAAAAGCATATAACAATGAGCGAAAGTAATGGTGAGTAAACTTCTGTTTAAATATTACATAAATTACCTGTGACTAATTCATCTTTATATCGGCAATTTCGGGTTAAATGAATGTTTCCGGGTAATGTTACTTGTAAGGCCGTCATGTAACGTAATGTTACAAGAAATTGAGAAATTGTCTATTGTTTTTTTCTGTGACATGTTATTCTGACATGTTACATTGATATTCAATAAGCTCAAGTAGACCAATTGGCGGACAACCTAATAGAAGATGAAGCTGAGAGAGAGGGTCTTCTTGCCAAACCCACCTGCTTTATCATAGTGGGAAGACCGGTATGTATCTTTCTTTTACACACACACAAACACACACACACACACACACACACACACACACACACACACACACACACACACACACACACACACACACACACACACACACACACACACACACACACACACACACACACACACACACACCTAAACAAAACACAATAAAAAATGGTTTCCAAACACACATCCATAAATGGTCTTCCTCGGTTAAAGCTGAAGATTTAAATCACACCTGTATAGATAATGAGATGTCCCATCACCATTTGGTATTTGCTAGTATGTAATTATGCATGGAGCATGAAGCCATTACATCAGAACAAATAAACAAAACATGTTATAGTGTCCTTAATTTAATACAATGTTGGGAATTTTGTAAAACAACTCAACCACTAACTAAATGTTACAGGCTATAAGAATGTAGGTTTATTGTACACAAAACATTGCTGGGTGCAGTATAGAGACTTTGAGGTTCCAGTCTCCACTGCCCAGCCACAAACGCTGTGGAGAGTGCTGCTAGCAGCTCCCACAATTGAGCAACAGTACATCAAAACACTGGCATTTTTGTCTAATACCTTCCAAATAATCCAGTGACTCCATATGAATTGTGTGGTATTCTTTGTGACAGGGTGTTGGCAAAACCACATTGGCCAAAAAAATAGCAGAGTCCTGGAAGTGTATCTTAATTGATGGTAAGTACAATTGTTGTATTTCTGGTCCTTGTCCCATATTAATTCAGATATTTCTCATCAGCTTTTATAATTTTTCAGATACAGATCTGCTAAACACACACCTAAAAAATAAAACAAAGGAAGGCATAGAGGTGAGTATCAAAGGTTAAGTGATCATATTGAATGCCATATATATATATATATATATATATATATATATATATATATATATATATATATATGAATTGCTTTTTCTTTTAGCTCTTGAATATCTTATCTGAGGGGAGAAGTGTACCAGAAGACATGGTGCTCCAGCTGATTCTTGCCAGGCTTAACTCACCAGATGTGGAGCACTATGGTAAATCATGAATAGTGGTCATGTATCCAGATTGCACTTTTCCATAAAAAAAAAAACACAGCTTGTACTTGATAATACGTGTGTTGTAATACAGGGTATGTACTGAGTTGCCTGCCGTTCATGTCAGAAGAGTGTCTGAAAATTCATGAGCAACTTGAGCTGATCAAAAACCTCAAACTAACGCCTGATTTCATCATCAACATCAAGGTAATGTCCTCTATTTAGAGTTGTGCATTGCATCAAGTGACAAATGATTGAAGTAATATATTTCCTTTTTAAATGACCTTGTACACGTTCATATTCTGACAAACATTCGTACATCTGTGAACTTAACACCGCCATCCTCCACCAGTGTGCAGACAAGGACCTGGTCTATCGGCTGTCGGGTCTGAAGCAGCACACAGAGACAGGCCAGCTGTGCAACAGGGAACAGTGGACGCGTGAAGAGGTGTTTAACAAGAAGAAGGGGAACCAGGATGAGGAAGTGGAGGAGGAGGAAGAGCAGGAGGATCAGGAGGAGCAGGTATGGTTTAAGGGGAAACCTTAAACCTTAAACAAGAAAACCTGTCTGTGCTGTCATGATTTTCTGTTATAAAAATGTTGTTTGTTTTGCTTTCAGGAACCCAAAAAGGACATTGTTGGCCACATGGTGTGGACGCCAGAAAATCTGGCCAGAAATGCTTTTACTAGAATCAACATGTACAAGGACACTATGCTCAGACCACTGGAGGTGAGTTATCCCAAAATATCTTAATGGCACACATTACAAAGTTAAACAAGCACATCACTCCCCACACATAATGCAACGTTAAATTGGGCTAATAATAACATGAAGTTGTGCATTTCTTACACATTATAAATTATGATCTTTGTCATTGGATTATGTGCAATCACACGATAAATATCAGACACCTCTGGTGGGTGATGAGTGCTGTCAAAGGTACTTCATTTGTGTACAAGTTTAACCTTCATTTAAAAAGCCACCTTTTTTTTAAAATAGCATACGGTATCTAAATATGTTATATTCTTCCATTAAGGAAAGTTTTGCTATCTTCTGTGGTTTCATGTTTTGTTTGACGTTACCTGAGATATAACTGCTGATAAAGAGATGGTCTGACGGACTAATAGGCTATAAACTACCCGTTTTAATGTTCTGTTCTAAATCAAATCAGGTGAAGGGTAAGATGAATTGCTTTCCTGAAAAAAGTAAAAACACTGGTTACACATTTTTGAACCCAGTGAATTGTAAATTAATTGATATTTTTTTCAGGATTACATGACAGGCCACAACCCCCGCTACCGGTTGGAGCTGAATGGAAACAACCCACCTGAAGAGCTGCACTCAGTAAAGACATTAGGGATACATTAACCATATTCACTGTTGCAGTATTGCAAACATGATAATACACAATACCATTTTGCATGTCACATGCTGTTAACATAATTGTTTTTCACCATATTATGTTTTAATTAGCAGGCAATGTTCTTCTGTCTCTGGCTTAAATTTGATACAGCAGTGCTGTCTGTGTGGTGTGTGTGTGTGTGTGTGTGTGTGTGTGTGTGTGTGTGTGTGTGTGTGTGTGTGTGTGTGTGTGTGTGTGTGTGTGTGTGTGTGTGTGTGTGTGTGTGTGCATACATGTGCATGTTCAACTACCCATTTATTCTGTGGGCCGATTTATTTTGCTAATTGTTTTGTCTCTAGGCCGTAATGTCCCGTCTTGGATCCATGGCAGTAAAGCGTGTCTGCATTCCATTCCCCCTTCACCAGACTGGTGATGAAGAATTGCCAGAGGACATTGACACGGTCTGCCATTAGTGACTATATTCAGATTTGATTAAAAAAAGATATTTCTAATAACCCACATCTATAAAACACAAAGATGATGGTGATACAATAAATGTACCTGTTGGGGGAGTTTTATTAAATTATCTCTAACAGATGTTTCAAACATACTCTCTCCACTAAATCCACAATTGAACTAGTTTAATCCTGAGTACATCTCTTTTCCAGGAAGACCTACTGAGAATAATGTCCTCCTGCGGGACAGTGGTCCCTGGCTTTAGATGGAGAAGGAGCCGCTGGAGCCGAACTTGTCCTGTTGCTCTGAAGGAGGGCAAGATTATTCCTGGCAAGCCTGAATTATCTGTGGGGTGAGGGATCGTTTGTATGCTGTGGCAAGGTAATCTATCCAGCTTCAAATGAGATGTCAACTAACTCTCATTTCTACCATTCGGCAGCTTCCAGGACAAATTGTACATCCTCTCATCTCAGGAGGCCTACCAGAAGTTTGTCACAAACCCCCGGCGGTACTTACTTCCTCCGATGCCCAGAACCCCTTGCAGAGTTTCCATCATTGGACCTCCACAGGCAGGGAAGAGCACTCTATGTAAGCTTCTAGCTCAGCACTACAATGCATTGGTTCTTGATATGGAGGTATTGGCGCAGCCGGTTCTGGCCAAGGTCGAGCAGGAGAGGCTTGACAAAATCAAAGAGGAGACAACACAGATCGCAATAGAGAAAATCAGGATGAAGATGGAGCCGGATGGCGAGCAGAATTTAGGCAAGTTGAGTTTTATTGATGATCATTATTTTCACTATCACCTGTATAGTTGTATTATATACAGTTTTTTTAAACAGACAACAATGTTATTGTAGTGGCGTTCCGTTGTTCATTGTTAAGCCGTTAAAGAGCTGCAGGAACAGTAAATTCCTTTTCGTGCGCGAATGACAGGAGATCGTTTAACTCTTTTCCTTTTATCTTTAATTTATGCAGCAAAGCGTTAACTAAATACACAAATAATAAACTCTGTCACACGGTAGAAAAACTATATGCTCCCATGCCTAATGCATCTCTTTGTTTTGCACCTGCTGCCGTCATGACGTCATTAAATAAACAAAAAGAGGGAGCTTCAATCATTAACATAAATGCCTTTCAATATATTTTACATATCTTAGTTCCTGCCCAATGAGCATAATTCAGAAATTAATATTCCCAAAATTCCAACTAACTAATATATACACTTGTTGCTCTTACACTTATTTTTGAGATAACTTCAATACAATGTTCCATAGCTTAATAACTATTCCCCTACTAATGTGTTATTTCACACATCAGCCCTTCACACTACAATGTAGCATGAACATGTGACTCCTGTGTCCCTGAGCTCCACAAAGCTGTGGACAGCTGTGCCAGCATAATAGAACATATTTGTTTGCAAATGTCTTCTGCTGTTTTCAGTGACAGAGGATCATCCAGAGGTACAAGCCATGGTGCTGTCTGCGCTGGAAGAAGCTAAACATATGAGCACAACTCCCTTCAGCCTGTATGATGAGGTACTGGAGAAGCATTTAAAAGAGGTATGTCAAAAATATGTAACATGGCAGCTAAATTTACACAAACATTTTGGTCCTAAAAAAGACATTAACATAACATAAATGTTGCCATTTATCATGTACAGTAAACATGACATCAAAGTTAATTCAAATGAATGAACCACCTAAAGTGTAATGAAGAATTTGGCTTGAGATGGGATATACGCATTGTATCTATAAACAGCTTTAATTTTGATGTTACAGATTGAAGAGGCTGAAACTGATGCTGGCTGGGTGCTTGACAACTTTCCCAAGAACTTTAACCAAATGGACACCTTAAAGCAAGCTGGAATCCTGCCAGAAATCCTCTTCTGTCTCAGAGACAGTGATAGCAATCAGGGTACGAGACACAGAAACGCAAACATCACAAACAAAAAGTTGTTTTATTTGAATATGAAGACATGAGTATATATTTAAGTTCTGTCAGTGTTCATGTATCATTGCACTTAAATGTGTTGAACAGTTTTGAAGAGATTGTATGAGACAAACAAGGACAGCGTGGACAAAGCAATAAGGAGGAGGTTGCAGGACGAACAATCTGAGAAGGAGAAACAGGCCTTGTGAGTGCAGGTGCAATGATGCTGTCAAATTCTATGAGTTGTTATATCTGAAATGTATTGTTTATGCAGCTTTTGTTGTTGTGCTTAATTGCTGACCATTTCAGAAACCAGAAGAAGCCAGAATCAGAGGTCGAGGGCAAGCCTGCAGAGCTGCAAACAAATCTAGAGACAGTTGTCGAAGAGACCGAAGGTACCAACTGTATGTCTAAAGCAGCCTAAATTCACAAAGGCTCCTTGATCCTGGAGAATTTAACCCGCATTAATTAATTTCCTTGGTAGAAAATCCCAATCAATCTGACAACATTGGCCCTGCAAATCCTGCCATTGTCAAAACGAAAGGTGAGACATTTTTATTACACTCTATTGTTTAAAATCCTTCATTTGCAAACCATACTGTATGTAAGCACCCTAAAAGCAGCATTGAACTAAATAAACTTGTCTCTCTCTGTCTTAAACTCTCCATCTCCTTCTACATTCTGTGTTGCTCAAGCTGTGGTACTACCTGATCATTGGGACCTGGGTTACCCAGACAGCCCGGAGATGAATGACTATAAACTGCAACTGCAACAGTTTGTGTCTGAATGGGGCCAAATGCAGCCCGCATTACCTGTCGCCCACTCAGTACTGGAGATTGGCGACAAAAGCCCTGAGGACCTGCTTCGAGAGATGGTCCTTATAATGGAGAGTGAGTGTAAAACTTTCTTGAAGTATCAATCACAGTCTTGAATGTTTTGTTACCCCACAAACCTTATCTCTTTTAATTGTCCAGAATGGAAAGTCAGGTTTCAAGTAAATTAATTATAACTATAATATACTTGTGACAGATAGATTTGTAATGCTTTATCTAATAATGTGAATATTACTGCTACTAGATGCCGTGTTTGGTAAGAAAAACTTTCAATCCAATCTGGTTTACAAACATGATTTTCAGAACCCTTCGAGCACGTAGCTTGGGAGCTGTCAGCTTTGGACCTGGACGAGGAGGCAGAGGATATGGAGGTCTTAACTGAGCTGGAGAGAGGCGAGGAAGGCAGCAGTGACAATGACAATGACAATGACGCAGCTGAGGAGGAGATTGAAGTCAGTAAATAAGTCATTTTTTACTTCATAAACTGGTTTATCATACTACAATTTAAGATACTGAAGATACAGGCCTGTTTTTACTGCTTTGTTGTCAGCATTTCCTTCCTCTCAATGAAAGCAGGGTGACACAACAATAAAGAGGTTATTAGGCGATACCCACCATTTCTGCCCTGTGGCCTTAAAAAACCATAATGTCCTGTGGCCGTGTACGGAGGAAATTGCCGCCAAGTACCGTGAGAAGACCTTCTACTTCTCAAGCCTCGAAGCCAGGGACACCTTCCTTCAAAACCCTGTTCAATTTGTTGCACAGACTGAGCCTCTCAAGGTACAAGCTGAACTAAGTAGAGAAAGAAAAAGTCAAAGTAAGAAACACAAAAAAAATCCCTAACAAGTTTCTTATCACCTTCTATCTAAGCCTCCTATCCTGCGGATCTTTTTGCTCGGTACCCGAGGGTCGGGCAAGACCACTCATGGTGAGTGGCTTGCCCAGCAGCTTGGCATCTTTCATATTCAGTTCAGAGAGCAACTCCAAATGCTCATCATGGCCAAGACAAAGAAGCGGGTACCTTATGCTGATGAGGTAGAGTCCTCAGAGGATTCTAAGGATTTGGAGGCCCTAATAGAGGATGCCATGGGGGAGGTTGAGAGGGAGACAGAGGAGAAGGAGGAGAAGGAGGAGAAGGAGGAGACGGAGGAGACGGATGGAACGGAGGTCAGCTTTCGATAAACTTCCCTGTAGCAAGATTTCCAGTATTATGGTGCCTGCAAGGATTATGATAATTTGAAATATATTGTGTCTCTACAGCAGGAAGTGGTTCTGACTGATGAGGAAAAGGCAATCCAAGCTTACCTGTCTGATGGAGATCCACTGACTCCAGAGATCCTGGATATGGTTCTCGGACAATACTGGAAACAGGAGCCATACATGTAGGTGTACACAAACACAAAATATATTCTCTTCTCTGATTCCTATTTACTGTTAATATAATGTACAGTAATATTAACTCTTAGCAAGAGGGCTAATAAGTGTAACTCCCCAAAAATGTAATTTATATATATATATATAGTATATATAAATATCTTTCTCATGCATGCTCACTTTCTGCTTCTTTTACCTCTTAATTGAAAACCCAGGCTCACATACAGACCTTTCATATGTATACACTTACTTACATATTTTACACTTATTTCCCTAAATGACTTACCTAAAAAAGGTATTTGTTGACCTTACCATTCTCTATCTTGAAGATCTACAGGTTTTATTTTGGAGGGCTTCCCTCACAATCCCGAAGAGGTGCGGTACATGTTGCAGAAACAGCTTTTCCCTGACGTTGTGGTAATGATGGTGGTGGATGTCACAGATGTCCAGAAGCGTCTGTTGCCGAAATACTTGGAGAGCTGGCGTGAGCGCTGCAACCACCGTGACGCACAGCTGAACCTCCTTCGTTATCTGCGTGAGAAGAACAGGGTAAGCAAGTGACAACTCCTGACAGTGACTATAAATTGTGTATGAGTATCTGGCCCAAGTACATCTTGTTGGTACAGGAGGAGAACATTGCCTGGAGAAGGGCTGAACTCACAAAGTCAGCAAAAACAAAGGTAAACAAACCCATTATTACCACTGTCATTCCTTCTCTGTCACTGCTTAACCTTCCTTCTTCCTATCTCCAACTTGTCAGTCCAAATATCATGAGGATGAAGAAGACGATGACGCTGCCAGTAACATAGAGGGTGGGATAGACGCCGTGCTGGAGGAGGAGTTTCCTTTAGAGGAGGAAAACGAAGACATGGAGAATAAGGAGACTGTGAAGGCAGCGTCTGGGAGGCTGGAGATGGAGATAGCAGAGCGTTATGAGATGGATGAAAACAGCCTTGTTACCGTGATGGTACAAAGACACAAAACCTAATGAAGTAGCCGGACATACACATTTACACATACACCCTTTTTTAATATTTCATTTTGGGACAGTTTGGAGAATTACATAGAAGTTACATAAGATTTAGTTTCACAATAGTCATGATAAGACATTACCATTAAATCTGACTATAAAAAGTATTTTGGGGTCTTCGGTTGTTGGATGAGATACTTACAGACATACAAACACTTTACATTCTGATTACAATAACACATCCTTTGGCTTTACAGAGACAAGTTGGGTCTAGGATTAACCTAATGTGACTTTATGTGGTCTGCATAATGTACATTCACATATTGTAATGTTCCTTATACTTATATATTCTGCTTTGTGCTGTTCTATCATCAGGAGCTCCTGACTGAACTAAACATATCCAAAGTCTTAATCAGAGCCTCTCGCAAGCCCCGTATTGTGCGGTATCGGCTGCTACAGGAAATCCAGCC
Source organism: Myoxocephalus aenaeus (assembly GCA_038501785.1). NCBI lineage: Eukaryota > Metazoa > Chordata > Actinopteri > Perciformes > Cottidae > Myoxocephalus > Myoxocephalus aenaeus. Next base: position 904,632 of record JBAMJR010000091.1, read on the forward strand.
CCTGCTGACCAACAGGGAGTCCCTCTTCCAAAGATGCCAACCCATCTCAAACAGCCTGGCACACAAGCTGCTGCTCTTCTCTTATAAGATCCACAGTGCCTTCGGCTGCTGGGATCCCATACAGGTAGGTGGTAATTTAGGAATAGCCACTATGTCTTTCTTGGCATGAGTTTTATTTCAAATACTTGCATGACTGTCCTGTACATAGTGTATTTCAACATACTGTTTTCTCCACAAACGTCCCCCTTCCACAGCGATACACTGAAAGAGATGTGTTCCAGCCTCTGCAGTGGCCTCTCAACACCACATATCCCATAATCTTCCATCAGTATATCTACTTCTTTGCGTCTAAGGAGAACCGCAACATATTTATGTTGAACCCCTTGAAGTACCTCAGGCAGCCAAAGCCCACCCCGTCCCTTCCTGTTAAGATAGCAGTTGTTGGACCACCCAAATCTGGAAAAACCACTGGTAAGACTTAAGACAGCTGAGAAATCATCCACACAGAGTAGTTTCTTTTGCACTTTCTCAATCACTTATCACTCTTCTTTTCTCTCACTTCTCTCGCTTTAACTCTCCAGTGGCACAGATGTTCGCTCGGGAATATGGCTTGGCCTGTCTGTCTATTGGCAGTGTTATGCGTATGGTGCTGAACAATCACGAGCACACTGATCTGGCTGTCCAGATGAAAAAGCATCTCTCCCAGGGACTTACTGTGCCTGATGAACTGGCCATGCAGTGTCTGGAGGTAGTGCTCATGAGCTCGGTCTGCAGCACTCAAGGGTAAGCTGGAGGCATCTGTTCCATAAATATCTTAACTGTTACCTTAAATAACTGTGGGGCTTTTTTTTTGTTTCAAGCCAAAGTCTTTATTCTTATTCTGACTCTCAAGAAATCTGCACATGCTGTACTCTTTTATTGCTGCTTGAGGGTGTTTGAGAAGATAATATTTAATGGCATCCCAGGTACGTGTTGGATGGCTTTCCGAAGACACTTAAGCAGTCAGAGCTGATTGGGTCTCGGAGTATCATTCCAATGATAGTTGTTGAGCTGGAGATGGACACGGTTGAGGTGCTGAGGAGAGGCCTTCTGGACAAGATGAAGCCCAACAAGTTAGTGAGAAAACACACACCAATAGCAACTATAATCATCTTTAATACACATCAGAAATCACAAGTATGAGAGCTGTTTTTAAAATAACAAACCTTCAAAGTTAATGTGTAAAAACATGTTGTGTACCCCTCTCTCTCCTCCCACTGTAGGCGTCACCTGACACACGACAGCGCAAAGATCCTCCACATTCGCAACTCCTGTTACAAGCAGGAGATAGAACTGATTAGGACACACTTCCAACAACACTATCAGAACTGGATCCTGCTCAATGGCTTGAAGAGCAAATGGTGGATCTGGAACCGCATAATAAAGGAGGTCGGCATCAGCATGAGATATATCTCCAACTACCTGGAAAGGGTGTGCAGCAGTAAGTACTAGAAGCTTATCCAGAAATCAGCTCAGCAAGGCTTTTTACACTGAGTAAAATAACTGCCAAACGCTGATGCAATGAAAACTTACATTGAATCTATAAGCATAGTTCATAATCTGTGCTTTTTAATTTTGAAGGGAAAGCAGCATCCATCAACAGACTGTGCATCACACCCAAGGAGCTGCAGTGTCAGCTTGGAGAGTTTGGCCATTACTGCCCCGTCTGCCTGGCTCTACATCACCACCTGGTGGACTGCTCAGAGATCGCAGCCTTAACTCATGCAGCCGAGTACAGTGGACACTATTACAAGATGTGTGGCCAAAACCATTTAGAGGTCAGTGTGGTGGAGCCGACAGCTCGTCCAAACCGATTTTCCCATTGTTTGTATATTATACTGTGAAATCGTGAAGGATAAACAAAATACAAATATTTTAAAAGTTACATTTATAATAGCAGTTTTAACATATATGTTATGGTAAATGTGACTAAAAGAAAAATTACATTTGTATGTTGCTCTCTCAACCACAGCGGTTCCTTGCCACACCTGATCCTTTTGTGCCTCCTGGCTGCGCACACACTCTCCCACAACCCCATCTGCTGCCAAGAAAGAGAACTGAGAATCAGGTGAAAAACATGTTCCCACAGCAAGTTGAGATAAAGGGCTTCTGCCCGGTCACTTATCTGGATGGAAAGCAAAGGTATGTATTGCACATTATATCGATATTCACCCACAAAATGTCCAAATCTACCTGTGACGCATGCATATGATGATTCATTTTTTCTCATTTCTTGAGAAAACATTTTCAAAAACCAAAAACTAAATAAGTCAGTGCAAAGGGATTCAAGTGTGTACAGAAATATGTAGGGACAATATGTGCTATGTACCAACCAAAAAGCTAGTTATAATGTGAAAAGAAACAAATACAACTCGTATAACTGTTGATTCAAATCAGTCAGTGTGGGTTTTAATACATGATTGGCATTACTTTATTAATGGATTAATAGAGGTTTTGCCAACACAAATAGAAGGAATATGTGAAGCGGACTTAATTTGGGTCAGATCTCTTCTTAGTGCCCACAACTGTTTACTGTATGAGATAGTTCTATATTCACGGAGGGTTTACTTGTCCTTAGGTATGAAGCTCTGGTTCGAGGAAAGATGGAATATGCTGTTGAATACCGAGAAAGGATCTACATTTTTGAGACAAAGGAGAAACAGGACAAGTTTTTGAGGTGCGGAGCTTTGTCTTTGTATATTTCAGAAACGTTTTGTAAGTCATGTGTGCTTTGTGCATATCAATAATATCTGAAAGTTGCACACTACTTGTATTGAAGAAAGGGTGGTATTATTTGGCCATCACGGATAGTATATGAGCGGTGTTGCAATATGATCTTTTAAGGACTCCTGAAACCTACTGGGACCAGAAGCTGCCCAATAAAGTTCCTCCTCTCGGTGAACCTATACCCCTCACCTCCCTTCCAACGTTGGGCTATCTGGAACAGGTCAGACACAAACTCAAATATATCATTTGATGTATGTATGTTTTGTAAGTATCTTTGACATCTGCCCTGCTTGAGTCAAGTCTATATATATTTTTTAGGGTGTATCAGTATCAGTCATCAAGGCCATGACAGCAGTTGGGTGTCTCAAACCAAAGTACCCCTTCCTCAGTATACAAAGATCCTCCCTCCTTTATGTGGCCTTTTATCTGAAAGGTAGGCAGGGTGTCAAGACTGTCTTCAGCCAAGAGGAAATAGCATGTGCGAATTGCTTGAACTTAATAATTATGATGTCAACTATTTCATGTTTTAATTAATTAAATCTCTTGTTTTTACAGCTTTCAACAACAAGAGCACAGACTACACCCGCAAGCAGTACAAAAAGAAGCTGGCCTCGTTTGAGGAGAACTGTGCGCTCATTCCCTACCTGAGCTCCACGATGAGAGGGAACTACCAGTCTCCCAGTGAGCGTCCCATTGACTTTGAGTTCAAACTAAATAGGTTCCTGGCCTTGGGAGACTTGCCATCTGCCAGCAGTGTGCTGTAGCTGTGCCTGCTATTTCATATTGTGTATTAATATTGTGTGACAACAAAGGCATATGAAAGCAACTCGCAATAGAGTTTATTTTATACCCCTCACACAATTCTGTTTTCTTTGTATCAGCTTGCGTCTTTATAATAAATAAGATTCTGGAAATTACGGATTTGTTATTTTATGATGTTATTGTATTTTCACACACCTTAATTCACCATTAACAATTTTTTTTTTTTCATTTTGCTGCAGTTTATTAACCTTCAAATATCATGACAAGATAAAGCTTCAAACTGAACAAACTCATACACATACAGAAACACTGAAATGTTAGGAACTACCTGCAAACGTCACACCATAACGTTACAATCTGAGGATCATCTTGAATGTGATATCCAAAGCCTCCTAAACCATATCAGTCATCAGAAGTCTGCTGGCCATCTGGCTGATGCTGAGATGGGTTGAGTATTGCAAAATGCTCTTGAGATCAGTTGTCCAGTTGGGCTGGTTTCTTCCTGCATGTGCATGTGCCACACCCTTTCAGCCTTGCTTTACTCGTACTTAACTGATGATCACTTCCCTGTTTCCTGCCTGTAAGGGGTATTTGCCCTGATTCACTTTATCTGCAGCTACAGCAAATGTTCCAGTCATTTCTGTCCTGCTGCAGATGTCACATCCCCACATAATCTCTCTGCACACATGGAAACAACAGCGAGATGCTTGATTAAAAAATAAAATAAAAAGCACATCTTTTTCATGGGTTAATATGTACATAAGCAATATGTGATTTAGGTTTAATAAGGAGTGTACATAGCCTACATCCACATTGGGTCCATGTAAAGAGTTTATGATCTTAACAGTGAAAACAAATATAAAAATGTAATTTAAAATACTTTAAAAACATTCTAAACATATAAAACATCTCTGGTCAGTGTCTTTGGGTTAACTGATGTGTGGCTACAGTGCAGGATGCATTGCAACCAGCGGAGGGGCACGTGGCTGATCTCAGGTCGTGTTTCTGCCCGGGTGAAAGTCAGGGACAAAGGTAGCGGCCACCGTGATTGGAGTAGAGTAGCCGAGGGCAAAATTGTACAGACCGAGCATTAGACACTTCCAGGTGCAGCGCAGGGCCTTGCCAACATTCTGAAAGACATTTATAGCTAAATTAGCAATTCTGCACACAATAATGCAGTAATCTATATTCTAAGAAAGCTGCTAGTGAATTAATTAACCACACAACCATGTAATTATCACCTGTATTCCCACCCATATCAGTGATTTTGAGAGAATTAGGATAATATATGGAAATTAAGAGTTGACATAAATTCAGGCAGAAACTGTTTAGAGAAAACCTGCTCATGTGGGGCTTTAGAACAATAGCACCACAGGAGGGGAGGTGCAGTCTCTATTTATCCCTAAAAAGTAAACAAAAAGCCCAGTGAACACTATTGTCTGCTGTACGACTTGAACAGGAACTGCCTGAGCGGCTGAAGCGGATACAGGAAGTCAGATGTTTTAGAAAGATAGAGCAAAAACAGTCCTACTTGTGTAAAAATGACTCTCCTCACCAGTAGAACATATTTAAACTTAAAATTGATTATGGAGTCAAGTACCAAACTAACGACATAATAATAGTGTAAAGATTATAAACAGTATGGTGATAGTTTGACAACTTCAAACATTTTTATTGGACCTTGATTGAAGAATAATTTGTCAAATGTTATCCGAAGTCAAGGATTAACTTTTAAGTATCTTATAAATAAATGATTTATGAGATGCTTATCTGACATTCTGGAGATGTCTGTTACTGCCCAGTATAAACATGAATACCATCTCCCTGATAAAAGTATTGTGGTAATGTAATCACACTTCACAGGCTATTTCCCTATAAATCACGCATTAAGTACTTCAAACTGTTTGACTGCTGATGATTTGTAGGGGAAAGGTGATCTTGACTCATTGACTTTAGATAAAACATGCATAATTTCATAACTTTTAGTCAACCAAAAGTGTAGATTCCTTAACTTACTGGTTCCAGATATTTTCAATAATCAACAATGTATTAGAATGATTTTATGAAGCTGATTGATCAACGCCATATTGAGTTCGCATTTTAACTTACCCAAATGGAAACTACAAGAAAAGACAAAAGTTTGATTAATCAAGGATCTTCATTCAAGAAATACATAGTTCATATTCACTGAACAAAATGTAAAAAAATTAATATTTTAAATCGTATCCTTTTCATTGTAGCGTGTAAATATGACTAGTTGAACTGATTACTTAACTACATCCATATAGGTATGCATACGTTTGGAAGTTGAGTCAAACACCCATGATAATATAAAACTGTACAATAACAATATTATTGCAGCCAACATGATCTACTAATGAAAGTCTGTTAATGTTCAATACAAACAAAGATTGCCTGGCCATCGATGAACATGAATACTGATTAACTAGTCACATGTTGACTCTACAGATCATGCCAAAGGAGAACACAGCTGGAAATGTTATCGTAACTGCAAGCTGTTACCTTCACTGGGTTGAAGTTTGTTCAATTTTTATGACCGTGTAGTGATTGGTGACGTGTCATTTTTACGACTAGTTAGTTAATAATCACAAACTTAATGGGAATTATGCAGCAACAGCATAGAACACAAATTACAAAAATAGCCCACATACTGAGCCAATTAAACAATTTTGGGATAATTTGTAGCATGGTGGTGGCAATAGATGAGCGATTTCCATGAGTTTGCTATTTTTCCAATAGTTTATCTATTAAAACAATTTGATTGAGGCTGAATAATGCCATGGTGAAAACATTCTAACTTGTATAGTACCTTCATAGTTTAATTTTCATTGAATATAAACAATTCAAGAAATTGTAAAGCAAGAAGACCAACCTTCTTGACTTTTTTGTACTTGTCCTTCTTCCTTTTCTTTTTCTCTTCTTTGGCCGTGACTCGTGCCTCCTCATCCACCAGCGGCTCATACCTCTCTGGCAGAAATGCAAAATGAACTACTCTGTGGCTCTTCTCATTTTGTCGGCCGCTCTCTGCCACTGACTGGCCGTCATTGTGGTCAGAGTGACACAGACTCTCTTGGTGATCCACATGCCGTTGATATTTTGCTGCTCGCAGATTCAGAGTTTCACCTGATGCAGAATTCCCGTCAAACAACCTTGATGGAAGAGATTTGGGCTTCATGTTGTCTGCTTGTTGTGGCTCTCCGGGATTCCTCAGGAGGTCTGGTATGTTGTCAACAGATGTTATGTGCATCAGTGGAAGGGCATTCCAGTGAACCGCCTTATGTGGAGGATTTGGCACAGAGCCCTTAAAGGTGCAAACCCTTCCTCTTCACAAAAGTTTCAAGTTGAATGTTTCAATGCACATCCAAATCAAAAAGTTCTCACTGTCCTTTAACATTGTGGTAGAAAAAGAAAAATAACTTGAATTATGACGTTCCATTATGAGGTGGAAAATGTCCTGAAATATGCTTTTATGCATACAAAGCACCAAACACTGCATTTGTGTCTTCACTCGATTTGGTTTAATGAATTTTAAATATGACAAAATTCTTCAACGTGCCTCTTTGAGACTTTTAACACATGGCGATATAAAATGACTGTGCAGTAACCCTTCGAATGCAATAACGGACATTTAATTGCTACCAGCGTTCAGTGTTGTACTACGAAGCATTAAACTGCCTATTAAACAGAACAAAACTTTAATATGTATTGCTTTTGGTCACAAGGAGAAGTAATATTTCTCAAGACTGAAACCAGAATAGCAATACTACTGCTCCTCCTCTTGACCTTTTTGTGAGTTGTTACCACGGTCTGGATCCTTGAGACGGAGGATGCGGATGATTTTACTCACTGGAAGAGAGCTGAAACAACAAAGAAGAAACGTAACACAGACATGAGTGCTTTTAAGGTTAAGTGGCTGTTGCTCTTTCTTACGGAAACTAAGCAGCATACTTAAATCCCATGGCCTTACACCCAAATGAATTACTTCATCTTAGCTCATTTACTAGGAATATGTGCAGTAGCTATATAAATAAATAAAATAATAAATAAATTCACATAATGGTGGTCTAACTGCTCTGATAAGCGATGTTGCATCAGTGAATACCTCATGCTCTGTGGGGTCAGGAAGATGAACTGTCTGTAGCGTTGACCAGCAGCCACCTTCAGCATCATGTCCATTGATATCCTCCTGTTCACCATGTCCTAATTGAAGAAAAGAAAACCCAACAATCATGTTATCTTTTGATAGCTAAGGCTAATGCCAAAAACCCTGCAAATTAACTTTCTCCAAACTTTTCCTTCTCCCTCTGACACCTATTCAATGCTATGGAACAAAAAGGTTATCTCAATACGCAGTGAAAGCAGTGGGAACTTTTAGTCAGATAAACTTGCAATATCAATAAAAACAGTCTCTTATTACCATGTAAACATCAAATTCGTCAAGACAGCGAAAAGGCGCCTCCGTGATGGCCCACAGAGAGAGAACAAAGCAAACCGTGGAGAAGGAGCGCTCGCCTCCAGACAGAGAGCGCATGTCACTCAAGTCAGCCTTGTTTCCCTGGCCGGGCTGCACCTTTAGAGGAAAGGAGGAGAAATCAGTATAATTTCACTTTAGACCACCTGGATAAAAAGCTGTTGCAGTCATGTCTCGTGTTTTAAGAGTAATGACAATCAATGAAAAAGTTAAACGTGTTCTCATTTAGACTTTTCCCTTGCTGCTCTATTGTTTAGTCTGTCTTTTTATAGACTAAATGCAAAGCCAACTGCTGCCTCTCAGTTGTTTTGAACTGAACTTGTGACCTAAAGTTCACAGGTGTTACACAAAATAATACTTCAATGAACATTGTCAGAGCGGAAACTGAGCTTGAGTGTGGTCTTACTGAGATGGAGAGGGTTTCATTCTTGTGGTCAAAGGCCATGCTTCCAGTGTATCCTCTCTGGGCCAGCATGCTATCAAAGTAGTATTTACAGCGGGCCGACAGGAACCTGCAGAGGACAAACGACAAAAGGACATGGAAGGAAGAATGGCAGTGATAATAAACCGAGGAACACACAAAGAAACAAGTGTTAGAATTAACAAATTGCTAATCCGTCAGATCAAAAATAAATATTATCAATGTATGAATATCAAATAAATGAAAGTGCTTTTCATTTTATGTTCTCTAGCAATAGCATTGTAAAGGTCATTTTTCTGGACTCAATTTGTTCACATCTCACCTTCTGAGCTCAGCATACACCTGGAGTCTGTGGTTCATTACACTATCGAGACTTTTGATGAAGCTGTTGAGGTACTTCATTTGCTGTGTCAGGTTCTTGTAGTTCTCCAGAGCCTCATGATACTGCCTGGACATGGGGAGAAAATGAGACGGACGAAGGTTTGTGTGTTAAAAAAAAAAAGAGAACAATTTAATTTAATTCAAGACATTTCATAACAGTGTAAAGACGTAAAACAAATGCTGACACTTATGTAATGACACTACGGGTTCAATCACTAATTTGTCATGTGACACCACGGTCTAAGGGACATACCTCACAACCTCCTCGCGGTCCCCCTGTTGTTCCTGCTGGGTCGTGATCTTCACCTTGAGACGGTTGATCTCACTGTCTAGACTCCTGGCTGTCCGTCTCACTTCTAGGCGTTCTGGACAGATTGTTGTGGCCTTTTCCACAGATGTCTGAACCGCAGGGTAAAACAAACCATCAGTTTACGAGAGTCAATTCAGGTTATACTGTAATGTACACAATTTATAACATTCATAATTTAACCTCACAAAAACAAGGTATACTAAAAATTCACAATGCTCGAAAGCTACAAAAGAATGAAACATAAATCGGCAATGCTTTTGTCGGAATAATGCAAACGCTGTCCACACATTCGATGAGCTAAGTGTGCTCTGTGTTGCTCTGTGCAATAATGAATGCTTTTCTCTGATCCCAAACTTTACATTTGGTTCTAGGACCCACACTATTACTTTTACTGAAAGCAGACAGCTCCCCCTCTGGTTTTAAACTAAAATGACTGCCTTGCAGTTGTATGCCTTCGGAACCAGTAATATTGCAGTTTATGTCCGTGTCTGTCCAAAATGTCATCACTTCCTCATTTTATTCCATCAGATTTTCATAATTAGTACATGAATTATTGAGTTAAATGTGTTTTCTGATGTCCCAGTGGCTTTCGATCACCGAATTGTAATAAGTTCAACCTTGAGTGTAAGTGGACGCTTGTGCCAAATTTGAAGAAATGCGCTCAAGAAGATCGTGAGATATCGTGTTCATAAGAAGGGACCATAAATACGGAGACAACACAAAAACATATTGCCCGGTCACAGTTACCGCGGGTGCTGAAGCATAAATACAAAATAAAATGATAAGAAATTGTTCATTTTATGAATTTAGATTTATAAAATTAGCCATGAAGCCCCGTGAGGAAGACCGTTGCGTTAAGTTGCCCGTTGTATCTCTGTTTGGCACACCTGAAGTTCCTGCTCTTTGCTTTCCTGGTTGGCTATAAGGGTCTGTATGTTGCGGAGATGGGCACTGCGTTTCTCGTCATAGTGTTTCTTGTGATGCTTGCACTTCATCACATCCTGATCAGTCTTACTCAGCTCCTCCTGTAGAAGGACAAAAGGAAAAGCACACAAAGAGCAACCACATAAGTCACCCAGTATTCAGGGGATGGTGGCTTCTGCACGCAGCTGAGACTGTGCTGACAATAATCCCAAAATGCAATTTTTGGGGCACTATAATAATTTTTTCAGCTGTAGGAAGTTTGGGTATACGCTTTATGACATTGATTTAGACAATTAAGCAATAATACAAAGCGATTCTTACTCAACGCAAATGTTTTATAAGTTTGACATGTGATTTGGGAATTTCTCAAGTAGAATTACAATGATGCTTATCTAAATCTTTCTTTTATCCCAATGACAAGACATCTGGTCTATATATTACCTTGACTGGGTCTGCTTCCTCAGCGACAGTGTTGATCTGCTCTTTGTGCTGCTTGTACTCCTGCTCTGCCTTCTCATAGGATGCCTTTAAGTCAACCATCTGAGCTCGGGCCTCATCGTACTCCGCACGCTTGGATGAGATCTTAGTAACAATCTCCTGAAGATCTTCCTCCTGCAGGAGTGGTGACAGAAGCATATCACATGAGGTATCTGTGCTGATTGCAAAAATAGTTGACTTGAATGTGACTTATTTGGAGAACATACATTTATATGGGATGTTTCTTATATGTATCTACTGAGATAAGTAAAATGTAAGCCTATCAGGGCTGATTGTTGTACTGCACTGATGTGTTCTGTACAAACCAGGGGATTCAGGTCCTCTGACTGAGGCTCTTCCATATTTTGTAGGTCCGTCAGCTCCAGCTGTAGCTTTGTGGCCTTGTCCTGGAACAAATACACAAATTCATGAAATATATCAGTGTAGAATACTGGAAATTTTATTTGGAAATTCCTTTTTGATTGAGCAGTATTATTCCTTTTTCGAACTGAAAGGTCAACTGTTAATGCTATATTTATGCATGGAAGTTAAATTGTATGCATTAAACTGGCATGCCAAAATCTGACATAATAATGGTCAGTCTGATACTCAAAATCATAAGGGAGTATCATTATAAATTGTATGTTAGCAGTAAACGGTTACTTTGGTAGTCCTCTGCTCTATGTGGGTTCTTCTCAGCAGCCCTTCGTTCTGTTTGATGTCATCATCGAGCCTTTTCATCTGTTGCTGGAAGCGTGATGCTTGAGCATTCTGGTTTTCTATCTCCCTCTGCAAGTGCCTGAGAGTAAAGAGAGGAACCAGGAGACAGAGAAGGTATTAAGATAGAAGCATTTCTTACAACTACTCCCTGTTGTGACATGTACGGTGTGTATACTTTAGAAATTGAAGCTAAACATGGCCATTATCGATACACAGTCTTTCTACAAACAAGAGACAACTAAAGGTCAGCTAGAGTATCACTGTGCATACACACACACACACACACACACCTGATCTCCTCCTCAACATCTCCCGAAAGGTAGTTGGCTCTGGTCTGCTCAGCAGTATAACTCCGGTTATTGAAGATCTGATCTCCCTCCCTAGAAAAGGCTTGGGTACAGTGCTGAGGAGGGTTTCTGCCCTGCATCACTCTCCGAGCGTCTGTTCGATTCTACACCACCAAAAACAAAAGCAATGTACATATAAAACAAATTAAACTTTCCCGACAACAAAATTATGGCTTGTGAAAATGCTTAGTGTATCGTTATTTTGCAAAATCACTAGCTACAGAGACTGGTGTGCAAACAAGTTAAGGGACATTTCCCTTACTAAAGACATTTATTTTCTTATGAAGTCAGCAGTGTTACCTTAATGAGTAGAATGCTCTCGATACCCCTTTGATCAATCAAGCAGTTGGCCACTACTGGGTCCTCAATTTCTAGAGCTTGAAGCACGGAGGGGTATTCAGGGTGATTGACGCCCCTAACAGAAAGACAGAACCAACCAAAACCACTGTTGTTTAAGTGATACTTCATGCAAACTGTGTCCTTTCAGTAACAGAATCCAAACTTAGCTGTGTAAATTTCATAACAGTTATTTCCAAGTAATGCATTACCAAAACGGGACCAGCATTTAACAGTTGGGAATATTGTTCATGACCTCACCTCATTCTTGTATCATGGACTGATAGAAGAAAATTGCTTGTGATGATGGCAGGTCTACGGCCTTTTGGGAACACTCTGGACATGAGGCCCTGCAGCACCTTCTCATCCTCATGGTTATCACAAGTAAAGGCCTGCAGTTGCCCTTTAAGACAAACTTCCACAGACAAGGCTAACTCTGGGTCCTTCAGGCTAATAAGGTAACCTGGAAAGGGAAAGGAAATGGGAAAAGAGTAAAGCAAGTCAGATGTGCATTTTTCAGAGACGTCACCTTTTGGTTGGGCTTTTGGCACAGCTGGTTAAAGGACAGAAAAAGATACAAACATAACACTTTAGAAAAGTGGCATTTTTAAAAGGTTTTTAAAATTGGATCCAACATTGGTAAGCTTTCAATGGAAGGAAGAACAGATCTATATTACATATGTATCTTATTACCCAACCAGGCAAAGTGAGGAGTCGCATTGGGAGTCTCATTATCCATGACTATGAAAGGAATCAGGTCTGGAACATAAACATTTTCACCAAAGCACAAATGGGCACCAAGTCTTACCCAGAGGTCCCCGAGGTTTGTGCTTAAGCTGGCCCTTTCTGTGAGCTTCCTGGATGCCGTTGAGGAGTGAAGGCATGTGCTCTCCAAAACGCCGCAGGCGATTGGACCGACTGCTCTCCATAGTCTGCAGGTTCCTTCTGTTGGCGTCAATGGACCTCTGGAGCACTTCCTGCTCTCTCCTGAGGACAGAAGGGTAGGGATGGGTATAGTTTGGATTTCCCCCGATACCGGTGCTAAAAAGATACTTTTAAAACGATACCAGTGCCCAAACGTTGCCTGAACTGATACTTTTTTATTGCCAAGGCAATTTTTTTTTCTTCAAATTTAACAATATATTAACTGTAAAGTATACTATAGATATAAATACAAAAACACTTGACTTTAAACTACAGCTTTAAACTTTTTAACTTCAAACAATATATATATATATATATATATATATATATATATATATAAAAAAAAAAAAAACAGACAAAAAGCATCAGGTCGCCTGATAGGCAATGTGTGCAACAGAACTCCACTCAGAAACTGTTGGATTCTACAAACTCTGCTGCTTTACTGGACTACACGTCATCATTAATATCAACTGGGAGAGCTTTTCTGAACCAGACGGAGCTGCTCTTGAATTCGGCAAACACCAAATGAACCGAGGAACAAATACGTCTCCTAATAATCTCACTTTGTGTCTTGCCGGTCAGCTGCGGTTTCTCCGCTCTGACGTTGACCTTCCATCAGCGAAACAGACGTTTCTAGCAGGAAGTTTAGAGTTTAGAGTTTGGGAGTCGTTTCCCCTCTCTAGAAACTCTGCAGCTTTCTTGTCCAGATTCCAGCATTTAAACGGACGTTTGCAAAATACAGCCACACTTTTGACCGTTTACTTTTTGGCATTTTCTCTGTTAAAAGGTTGATGCTAGCTAGCTACTGTAGCTATACAAATGGTAGGCTATCGTTAGCTGCTGCCAGGGCGGAGTCATCAGAGTAGTGTAAAAAAAAAAAAAGTATTTCAATCGGCTCAGGCACCGAAAGGAAGCACCGAAATCTGCGTTGCGTTTCGGTCGGTACCGGTCGTTTAGGCACATGTGCCATAGTGGCACCGGTTTTCGGTACCCAACCCTACAGAAGGGGGGTGGTTATTACCGTTTCAGTTATTCCACTGTCGTACTTATCCAACAGACCTGTTTCTAATTGTGTTTATTTAGGACTGGCAGGGAGACAATAATCTAAATTAAATTCCCTACCTCATCTTTCCTTGTTCTTCCTTGGCACGGTTGCAGGCATGCTGATACTGGTCAATCTGCTGGCCGAGAGTAGAGATCTGGTGACTCATGTTTTCGAGCTCAGCCTGTATCTGCTCCATACGCTCCGTCTTGGCCTGGCTTTCCGCTCCTGATGTCTGACTGATGCTAGAGGCATAAAAAAAAAAAGGAGATAGCAAAAATTGGAAGGAAGACAAAAAGCACAGGGGAGTCAACACAAAATAAATACATGTATAAACTTGAATGCAACACAGACGACATGAAAACAAAAAGAGGTCATACCTCAGCTTTAGATCATTTATCCTTGAGGAGAGCTGAACCTTGTCCTTTTCCAGGTCCCTCAGGTTAGCCTTGAATCTGTGGACAGTGACCTAGCTCACATACATAATTGGAGATTAGAAAAAAAACTGGTCAGTTACACAAAAATGATCACCATAATAACTTTTACTGCCCTAAATTATATCTGACAAGCTGACCAGACAGGAAGATCCATTACACTGCTTAATATTGTGGAAGACTCATTTAATTCACTTGCAGTACTCGTATGAAAGTGACTGAACCAATTGACTGTATTGTCCACTCTACGGCTGGACTAATGCATTATCTGAACTCTGACCTCGCTTGACTTAAGAAGGGTATTTCGTCTCTGGGCCTCAGCCTTGAGCTCGGCACATTTGGGCTGTAGCTCTTCGACTTGCTGTGTGATCCCCTCCAACTGTTCCTGGATCTGCCTGGATTTCCCCTCAGCTTCCTCGACCTTATTCTGCATTATTACATGAACACAGATCAGAGAGGGGGGGGGTAAAGGTTAGAAGATAGAAGAGGACGAACAAGTGCAAAGTCGTGGTGCGAGTGATCAAACAGAAGCAGTTATTTGTAATTATACAGCAACTATTAGTAATTACTGGCAATTCTAAAAACAAATACTAAAACAAGTTTCATACCTTCCATTCATCCACCTTCTCGTCATATTTCTTTGTAGAATGTCTGCCTGACTGCAGCTTCTCTTTTATTGGCTCCAACTCCTTCTCCATCTCAATCACCTGCCATATGTAAGGGTGCTTTTCACATACATACTCGGGCACGGATGTATGTTCTGATAAAGTTTGAATAAGCTGTGAAAACCAACTAAAACAAGGAAGTCGACCA
This sequence comes from Myoxocephalus aenaeus, assembly GCA_038501785.1. Lineage (NCBI taxonomy): Eukaryota > Metazoa > Chordata > Actinopteri > Perciformes > Cottidae > Myoxocephalus > Myoxocephalus aenaeus. The sequence goes on from JBAMJR010000091.1 coordinate 919,781, forward strand.
CTATTTAGAATGTGTTGTTAAAATGAGTGTGCAATACCAGAAAGTGATGGACGATGTGCATATTCATCATATATCATCTTCAAACCAAGAAAACATTGGACCAGTTTGTCCAGGTAAGTAGTTTAATGTCAGCATAATGGTCTGATCCATAATATTCTCATGACAACTTGCAGGAAATAGATATGGATCTTGTTGTGAAATGTGTTTAAGATGCCTGTTATAGTTGGTGGAATGGTCCGGTAGTTTACAACAAAAGCATGGCTGTGGCAAGCTATGAGGTCACAGAGGTGCAGACCTCTGATTATTTCCGAAAAAGACCAACATGTCTCTGCAACTGAATGATGTGAAACCGCTTGAAAATAACAGCTATCAATAAAACAGCTTTCTGTGGTACTTAAAATACGTAGTTTCTAGTGCGCTCTTCGCTCACTGCAGCAATTTTAGACAAAAAACTCCATGAAAACTAAAATTGTACTTGGTGATATATACAGAGTATTAGAAGATATTATTGAAAACTACTAATGCTCTATTCTGCAATATTTGTTTGCTATTGGGTGTCATCTAGGATATCAACAACCAATGATGATAATCACCACAGCTGACCACGAGTGTCTGTACATTCCAGCCCTCGAGGAAGTGTGTGCGCTCCAGGGGTTGGTAATGTGGTGTTGAGACAGCGCTGATGAAATATTGAGCAGAATTCGATTTGAGATGGAGTTTATCTTTTATAATTGAGAGGTGCTTATTGAATAGCTTTCTACACCTTGGTCGTGTCTAGAAGGTAACCGTAGTAGGGTAAACAATAGATGATGAGGCAAGTGCATTCGGGTATGTAACATTAACTATAATGTGTAAGCTGAACAGAGACTGGGAACATTCGTACTTGGGCATGGTACAAATCAATCGTACCTAATATGAAAATGCCGTCAGCCTCAGTCAATAATATTTCGATAAATGATCTTTAAGCAGTTACTGCACTAACCCATTTTCATTGGAACATGAAGGCGTGGATAAAGGTGGTTGGAATTCCAAATTGGTAGAAAAAAAAAAAAAATAGGAGAAAATGATCTCACCAAAGCCCAAGCCATTTGCTTCTGCAACTCCTCCAGTTTGGTGTGCATTTCCTCCAAAGACGCCATGTTCTTGTAACGCTCCTCTTTCTCCTGGTACTTCCGCTTCAAGTCTTTCAAGCACTGAGACAGTAATGTAATAATTGTGTTAATCCTGCGATCAAGGATATTTTTTGGCCACATGGGGGAAGTTGCCATAATATCGTCTTAATGCAAACAGTTACTTTTTTTACACATCCAGCAGTTACTGAGCAACAATATCATTCATTTGTTTGTATCCACCTGGTGAACATCCAAGTTCAATATTCACTCTCTCATAGCTCTGTTTTGTAAAATGTTAGTTTATAGCCGCTTATAATATGAATATGTCAGCCAAACTGATTCTTACTTCACCATGTTGATCAACTTTATCCTCTGTGACATGCTTGGTGGTTTTGATGTAAACAAAGTCCTCTCTCATCTGCTCCAGTTGGGTAGCTTTCATAAAAAACTGTAAGGGTGAATGAAAATGTAAAGTTAAAATAAAGGAATCAGTCAAAGTTCACAAAAACTAAAAGTGTTTAACTATACCTTATATTTGTCGCCCTCTCCTTTAGAATGTAGGAAATATTTGCTCATCTCTTGAGTGAGAACTGACACAGGATTGTTGACCTTTGGAGGAAAGGTATTAATGACTCCTCTAACCAATACAATAACAGGTTAATCTCACAGGATTACATCTTGTAATATGATTTGCATCGCTTATACCTGTATGTTAAAATTGTCCAGGATAGACAACAGCTCTTCCTTTTTGGTTGAGACAAGTTGACCTATAAGAGGAAAAACATATATATGTTTATGAGTTGCTAATAATATTGATTCTTGCAGCTATCAGAAGTAGTCATTTGCATACTAATATTGTTAAACGTTCTTTTATTTTCCCCCCTCTTACTTTATGCTGCTTTTTTGTCATTGTGAATAGGAATACATTTATCATTGTTTAATTATTATCGATGAATATGATTTTTTTTTTTTTTTTTTAAAACATCAATAAATTAATCCTTTGGCCTATACAATGTCAAAAGTTGATGAAAAATTCCCTGAACCTAACATGACATTAACAAATTGCTATATTGTACTATAATGTCCAGACATGGAAAAACAGCAAATTTCCACATGTAAAAGACTGGAGCCACCAACTGCTTACTTAAAATATGAATCCATTACAAAATAGCTGCCAATTAATTTTCTAATGGGTGACTTATTGTTTCATCTTCCAACCATATCTGTCCTTGAGCTCTGTACTTATTTAGCTTTTAAAAGGTAATTCATTGTTTATAAATGTTGTGGTGAACATTTAAAATGTATATATTGTTGTGGAAGCACGGTGTAGTAGTACTATTTCCAAAATACTTGGGAAAATAAAAAAAAAACTATAACCCTTCACAGTCTTTACCTGATTTGCTCCTCAGTTTATAGGTTCTCAACCCCTCACGCGTTATTCTCAGGTCTACAATAATGGCTTGACCGTACACCTCAGGTTTGTAAGCGTCCCTTCCTTTGTTACGCAGGGTGATCGATACATCAGCAGAGCTGAGGAAAAAGTAACACACATTAAACCTATTGTGATTCCAAGGATGCAACTTTTAACACAAATTACTTTTGCATGCGATACTTCTCATAATGTCAAATATGACGGGATTTGAGAGTCCTACTCTCTCATAGAGAAAAGACAATAAATACTTGATGCCTTGTCAAATGTGTAGCTCTAGTAAACAAAGAAGCATTAATGGAAGATATGTTTACACCAAAATGTCTTTAAGGCGAAGAGTAGGAGTCAGAAGAACTTGAAGGACAAAATTCATGGCAAATATGCCTAAACTCACAGGCACTTAAAGGGCAACTACAACCTGGATATAAAAAAGGATGTACATGTGGTGCAAGGTTTACCTTTCTCCTTCCTTCACAAAACCTTTGAGGGATAATCCTCTGTTTGTGGCATGTGCATTCCCACCTAAGGCAACTATGAGAGCTGTCAGAACGGCACTCTTTCCACCTGTCACGCAAGCCAGAAAACAAATAGGTTTGACAATGAAATAAACTAAATAACTAAATTAAAAAGGAGAAGAAGGATACAAAATAGACACTATTCCGGAAAGAAGTATAACTTAGATATAGATCAAAAACCTCAAACAAGATTATTCATGATAAATGCACTTGCGCAACTTTAAAGTACACACGTAAAAATCCGACCACAGATCACATAAAATAATGATGGATATTTACAGAGACGTGTGATTTTCATGATGGCTACGGAGCAGTACTTGTTTAATGCATAGTATGAAGAAAGAAATATTGAACAGCTAAATTCACTGCCACAAATGAAACAAATATTTAACGGTTTATTGTGTGGAATTGATTCAATTGAGTTCTATTTAACAGGTTAAGGCCAATTTAGGTCTATAGTTGCAATAGTTGAAGGTACAGACCTTCAGAAAACCTGGCTTCTGAAATGGAAAAACAAGGATATATCTTCATTCAGTTTAGTTAACCCTCTATTGTGAAATAGCCCAGTGGCTGCACTCACTTCCATTGTTGCCGACCACAAAGTTGACATTGGAACCAAAAGTGAACGGGCCAAGGAGAGAGTGGCACATGAAGTTCTTCAGTGTGATGCTCTCCACAATCCCTGCATCGCTCACCACCTCACCAGCAGACTGCACCTAAACACAGGTGGAACTGTGCATGTAATTTCACAAATACTTTCCAAAAGTTATTATATCAAACGCTACTACGGTAAGTGTCTTTCAAATTCTCAGATAATCAGTTAAGACAGACAGCGTAAAGGGGGAATCGATGATAATGACAGATACATTTCACTGCATGGGAGTGACAGTACAAACCTGTCCATTATGATCTTCCTGGTCTTCATCAAGATCACTTTCATCCTCCACGTCTTCTTCCGCAGCAGGTCTGACCCGTTTGTTGGGGTTGTCACTGACAGAGCTGATTTTCCTCTTCGACATCTTGTACACCTAACAAATCTACATTTGTGGAGTAAGGAAGCGGAACGTGAACACACAGCCTCGTCTCAAATACCGTATACAGCCAAGCAGGTAGATTAAACAGCTCTTGTTCTCCAGCTCAAAGGCTGTTTGTTGACCGCGTTTGTTTGTGTTGCGTAACGTATTTTCCAAACCGAGAGCCAGGACAGTGGCCGCAGGTTAACGTTAAACAAAAACGAAAGTAACTTTGTAGCGTCGACGTTACATCAGGTTAGCCGTTACAAACAAACGTTAGCTTAGCTGGCCAGTTGATACGTGCTCAACTCAACGTGAACAACCGTTGTGTCGGCAAGCAGTGTGGTGTGTTGTGATTAGTTTTCGTCGTTGTAAGAAGTAGCAAGAACTGGCATGTTCGTTAACGGGGTGGTTGTTTACCTACCGTGGCTTCGGGCAGCCGCACGCAAACACAGACCGTCCGGGAGGGAGGACCATACGAGGTAGTCAAATTCGCGCCCAGTGTTTCCGGGGTAATCTCGCGTAAATACAGGAGTTCGCGAGAATACAAAAATACGATCGGGGCCTGTGGCGGTGGGTTTGACGCTGGCGGAGGAGTGTGGGCCGGATACGGAAGTAGTAGGAAACCAACAAGCTTGACAAACGACGGGAAGTTTGGCGGAATAGTTTCAGCGTAGTGTGCATACACTCTGATCTGTGACGGGACGAAGGATGGGAGGGAATAGTGATGGAGAAGGTGGGAGTGAGGATATGGAGTACAGTAACTGGACTGAAGTGGGGAGTAATACACGGAATCGTAATAGTGTATCTGGTAGTAGTGGGGAAGGGAGAGAGGAAGGCAGGGCGATGAGAAGGAGGGGTTCAAAATAATTTTGAAATTCAAGGACGGAAATGATATCAGGAAAATAAGTCCGGTGGCGCTGACTCGCGGGTTGAAGGAGAAAGTTGGCGAGATTGTGATGGCGAAGGTGCTGGCTGATGGTGGTCTTTTGATCCAGTGTAAGGACGAGGGGCAGAGAGAAAAAGCAATTAAGCTGAAAAAAGTGTGCAACGTGGTGGTTGAGAGCGCGAAGAAGTTAAGTGATGGGCCCTTTGTGAGAGGCGTGATATATGGTATCCAAGTGGAAGAAAAGGTGGAGGAGTTGAGAGCAAGTATAAAGGGAGGGGAAATTACAGGGATTACACGTCTGCAAGCAAGAAAAGGTGGAGAAAGGGTGGATAGTTTGTCAGTGCTGCTGGATTTCCAAGAGAGGGTGTTGCCGGATACAGTCACTGTGGGGTATATAAGGTACAGAGTAAGAGCATATGTCCCGCCACCTTTGAGGTGTTTCAAATGCCAAAAATATGGACATATTGCGGCAGCGTGCAAAGGGAAGCAAAGGTGTGTGAAATGTGGAGGTGAACATGAGTATGGGAAATGTGAGACTGGGACAGAGCTCAAATGTGCAAATTGCGGAGGTGCACATCGTGTGGCCTATGGGGGGTGTGAGGTGAGAAAGAAGGCAGTGGAAGTGCAGCAGTTAAAAGTGAGAATGAATATATCATATGCAGAAGCAGCAAAGATGGCTCAGAGGGAGAGGGCAGGGGAAAGAGAGAGGGGAGATGTATCAAGGAAGGAACCGGCTCAACAGCCAAATGAACAGCTTGCGACAAAGAGTCAAAGGGGAGATGAGAATATAATCAATAATATAATCAATATCAATAATAATCAATATCATCTTTATGTGATTCAGAAGGAAGTTGGCAAAGGGAGGACATCCAGAGGAAGCACTAAAGAAGAAAATATATTAACCAGACTGAGGATTGGACACACAAGGCTGAACAAAACAATGCAACTAATAAATAAACACCCAACTGGACTATGTGAGCACTGCAATAGAGCAGAAACAGTAGAGCATGTCATTTGGCATTGCCAGAAATTCAGAGTCGAGCGAGACAGGTTGAAGAGGAGGCTGGCAGTAGAGGAGATACAGCTAAAGGATGCATTAACCTTGGGGGCAGGAAAGGTACTGCAGTATCTAAAAGAAATTAGATTGAGTGGAAGGATTTAGGGCACCGAAAGTGACATAGCTCCCTTTTTATTTTATTTCTTTATTTTATTTTTTATTTCTTTATGTTTGTTTGGAGAAAGGGATAGATATATCTGGTCCACACTCCAATGCAGTAGATGATGGTAATGCACCTGTATTGGATGCCATCCGCCTAAAAAACAAGGAGAAGAAGAAGAAGAAGAAGAATACAAAAATACCTTTGCATCATATAGATTACGTCATACACCTCTGATCATACTGGATCATATCATACACAGTACGTTAACAGTCCTTAAAAGTCGTACATCACTGAAATTGACAAAGACAAGTACACTCTGAAGGTGTTTTATGTATTTGATAGCTTTAAGTTCATTTGAGATAGCCCTGCTGTTTGTTTTGCATTTAAATGTGATTTGTATCCACTTTGTGTTTGAGTTGATTTTGATCTTGGCAGAAGTATTGTTGTTGATTGAGTCACGTAAAGAGGCCTTAGTTAATTTCTCAACAATAAAAAACACAACCTAAAGTGGCAAAAGACTTGGTGAATTTGTGTTAGTGAAAACAATTAAATTGTGCTGAGAGTTTAGCATGCTGGAGTCTTATTGATACACGAGCAACATAAAGACAAAATGTTAATACAGCATTTTTTTCCATGAATGCCACCTCCAGAGATCGCCACAGACACCCAGTTTGTAATACTGCAACTAGATAAATACTGCAGTATTTCCAGGAGTGGGCTACTAACTAGGGATTGTATTTTAAGGACGGCTCGACTCTTAAGAAGTTATGTCCACACTGAGCATATCCTCTATATAAGAAAGGAGAATACATCCGAGGGTGCCTGACTGGCTGTAATGCAACGTGGATACCAACTGCCGTAAAACCCCAACGAAGAAGAAGTTCTATGACGTTATTCTTCTGCGACAAACAGCCTGGACTTGTTTACAGAAGCTCAGACTGAGCAGAGTTTCGTGAAAATGACGGACCAGAAAGCGAAGAATATTAGTTCTATCCCCATCGATGGGTTCAGCAATACCAGAATCACATCCGTATGGACGTTTCTGACGTCTGTAAGTTACATTTTGTTGTCGGGTCGGGGGGGGCTAGTTAGCTTTGAGTTAGCTATCCCGGCTAATGGACCATCACTTCCCACATGGAGCGGTTATAGTTCGGTGACAGCTGCCCATTGTGTGCTTGTATCTGCTCTTCACAGGTGCAGTGGTCGGAGTCTTGGCTGATCGGGCTGTTGGTGTTTCATGTTGTGTGTTTGTTTCTGACCGTGGTGACGTGCAGGTACTACAGAGCTCAGATTTGTCACTTCCTGCTCATGGGTAAGTGAATAAAAGAGGTATCTACATTAACTAGCCTGACTGGAATCTGCTTATTTGTTACATGTTCCTATCTATCTTCCTGGTCTGCTCATGTCATTTTAAATGTCCCTCCTGGGAATCAAAGTGTCATCCTATTGTAAATCAAGTACGGCCAACTATGTATCAGTGTGTGTTACCAGTAAAGCCGGAATAAGATCTAAAAATCAGTAAATCCTGTCTCGTTGGATCTGTTTAACAAGAGTATACATTTGAGTGTTGTGGCTGTATTGTTTACTGACTGACATTATTTCTAACTCACAGTTGGCCTGGTGTACAGTGCTGAATATTTAAATGAGCTGGCAGCCATGAACTGGAGGTAAGATCATTTTTCAGCAGAATATTATTTTGCTACTTTCATGTGGTGAATTATGTGTATGTAGAGGCTCTGTTGTACAAAAACAGGACACATTCAGTCATTAACCAAATTTCATGAAACGTAATTCTTTTTTGCAGGTCCTTTTCTAATTTCCAGTACTTTGATTCCAAGGGCATGTTCATATCTTTGGTGTACTCTATTCCTCTTCTGCTGAATACAGTCATAATTGTGGTAAGCTTTATTGTTCATCCTCAACCTTGTTACATCAAATATAATGTCAAAAATACATACGATGCATAAATGGTTGTGTTTTACATTGACAGATGGTATGGGTGTACAGGACATTTTCCACTATGACTGAGCTGAAGACACTCCAACTCAAGCGAAAGGCCCGCAAAGAGAAGAGAGAGAAGAATGACTGATCCCTCTCCTTATGTCCAAATGGACCTCATTGGGAGGTACTAATAAGCAGTGTCTCTGCCATGCTAATCCTGATTTTTGGAAGAAGAAGGCAGTTTCCTTCCTGTGACCATAAACAGATTGTTCGTTGAAGTCGGTCAGGACTGGGTGTTTCTGGTAACGACGGTTGAAAGATGCTGGTGAAATACTGTACACTATAATATACAAGGACCAAAGGAATTTTACTGTGTTGTAAATACTGTTGTTTTTAAGTTGTTGAAATGCACAAAAAAAGATAAAGTGGTTTTGAATTACTTTTATGTACCAGTTAATTTGCAGCTCTTAAGATAGATGTTTGACTGCAGAAGTGCGTTATATGGATCATGGAGAAGGGGGAAAAAATACTCTGTGTTCTAATGCTGTCATCATTATTTGTGTAAGGAGGACTACAATAGGCTAAGCATAAATCCATGTCTGGACATTATCAATCTGTTCACTAAGATGAGGGAAGAGCATATTGACAAAAATTGCCTCAGTAAAGCCATGCGGTTTTTACTTTATTCAACAAATCCTCAACAGGCTACTTTAGTCTAGACTCGTTCCCAAATACATCAGTACAATACATACTCTTTACCTGCTTCACAGCTCTCACACGTGTGGGGGTGGGGTTAAAGGGAGGATTAAGATCTTTTGACCTGTCAGTCGTTCCACCGAAGAGTCACAGTCCGCAAAGAGGGGTGGTTGTTTCATGAAACTGGGCTAACCTCTTTGTGCAAAAGAGTAGAGCTTTTTCACAGCAGACATTTTGACTTGTCATACTAGGAAAAACACAGGTAATACGTATAACATTAACAATGGCTCTGTTCTATTTAAGAGCCCTAGTACGCCATGACTTTGTCACAGTGAGCCAGCATGAATTCAAACATCTAGATGGTATTCAGTCGTCATTCATTTTAGGATTTACACCTGGGCTTTTGCTGTTTTGAAATGTCAAGAGTGTCTGCTGTGAAAAAGGCCTGTCTCTTTTCCTTCACTGCTGGTGTCATTACAACAGCAGCAACCATGTCCACCAAGGAGGCAAAAGAAAGACTAGTGTTCAGGCTCAAAGTATCAATCGGCTGGCCTCTCAGCCTGGTATGTTTATTATGAATTTATTATTATTCAAAATTCTTGATTTATAACATTTGCATGTCTTATCTGTGTATTAAATCTTCAAAATGTTGTGGTTCTACTCCTCCAAAATATTTGGTATGTGAAGCTGTAGGAGCACCAAAAGGCCTTCATAGACAGAATATTTTGCAAAATGCCATGCATTATAAAATATATAATTAAAAACGGGTACAAATACGCATATTAAGGAATATATATATATATATATATATATATATATATATATATATATACTGAAAGTGCGACACAGTATCTCTGGAAAAAGTCAAGTTCAGTCATCCATATTAAGAAAGGTGTCTAAATGTACAGGTTAAACCTGAAACCTCGTTATGGTTTCAGTTCAGGCCTGAGGATGTTGTTGCACCACTAGGAGGCAGTATAAACTAGATGGTGTGAGACAGGTCCTGGTGACCTTAAGACATGTTTTTTTGGAGACTTTTTCCTCAACCTGATATACTGCATGTGAGTGTTCTTTTCCACATTCATCTGTCAGGACCCATTAAGTGTGGACATGTCGTCATGGTTGTTTGATGAAGGGGAGGAAGATAAATGGGTGTGTTGTAGTGGTGCAGGTGGTGTATGAGCGTGCATGCATGTGGAGATTTGTCAAGGCTCCATCTCATATATAGGACACGCATGCATTGCACTGCTTTATGTTACCACTGTATTAGGTCGATCTCAATTAATGCAACCAGCTCAACTTATCTTGTTTGAGTCATGTCTAAATGAATAAGTATGAAAGCACCCAGACAAGTTCAGAAGTTTCTCTGTGTAACAAAAGATTGGAGTGGAAACTAAACTCATATGCATGTAGAACAGCACATTGCACAACATCCAGTCAGTTGCAGTCCTTTGGGGGGAAACACTAAGCTAGAGGGTGACCATATATAGTGTTCAGGCTGAAAGGTAGAGAACAGCGTTCAAACTTCTTCAAACCTCAAAGTGCATCTGAGAACAAACAACGCATTGAACCTGGAGGCAGATGTGATGCGAGATCCATAACTGTTACAAGAACAAGTAGATAAAGTCTGACTGGCCACTTAATAATCAAGTTGGTCAACTGAAAAGTGAAAAAGAAGTAAATCCATCAGTAAAACTAATAAAGTTGTCAATGAATGTAGTAGATAGAGGCTGGTTAATGCAGGAGGAATGTTAAGCCAGAGCTGTAAGAAACATTTTGAGATCCTTGTCCAGAAAGTGACATGCTCATCAAAGATAAATCATGTCAGTGCATTGAATTTGAGCAGAAGCTCCCACAGGTCTTCCTAAATTCCCTCAAGTGTCATCCCTTGACATAATCAACAAATGTATGTAGAAGTTTAATGTATAAAAAGCATTTAAACTATTCGCCTTCCTCACAACTCATAAACGTCTGGCCTAGATCAACAGAACTTCCTCAAAATGAAATGACAGCGAGTGAAGCTAAACCATGATGTACATTTTTTTTTACTGCATTGGAGAACATCGGAATAAGCAGATGTTGTATTGGCCAGAAATAATTGTGCACTTTGCGTTTATATCTCGAGCACAGAAAGGAAATTAGCTTAAAAATTATCTGGACTCACATGAATGTGATTTGCAATTTCAACAATTTTGCTTTAATGGTAACAATGTGCAGGGTTGTTTATTAAAGTGAATATTAATTATTTTGTTATAATTTATTGTTTAAGCATATTCATACATTATATATTCCTATATTTTGATTATATGGTATATATAGTATATTTTGTATTGTTTGATTATAATTTGTCTATTCTCTTGAGCCTTGCGGTACTTCGCCTGTATTTTTATTTCCTTGAATTATTGTTATTGTTGATTGCATGCACCAAACACCAAGGCAAACTCCTGAACCTACGTAGCAATAAACCCAACGCTGATTCTTTAGCATATGAAAACAAGTCAAAATGTAATAAAAAGTGATAGTAGGAAGCCAAATTAAATTAAAGATAGATACTGACTTGGTGGGCCTTACTAAAAAGTGTTTTTTAAACATTAGGATATTTGCAGTAAAAGTTCCCAATGAAGAAAATTTGATTTTAGCAACTAAAATAATAATAAAAAAGTTGGTCCACCAAAATAGGTGTTTAGTTTCAAGAGCGTACTAGATTCAAGAAGTGTTACTCCACCAAGGAGATTGTTTTTGGTTCGGTTTGTTTGTCTGTAGCAGGGTTACGGACAACACTACTTGCTCAATTGTTGTGAAGCCAGATGGTAGCACATGCCAAGGAGGAACACATTAGTTGGGAGCAGATCCCAATTCTAAACTAGATTTATGTTTATGTAGGCGAGATAATTACCAATATTATACTCCTCAGGATACTCAACATTCATTTCCTGTTTATTTATGCTGCCATTTTCACAGTGACCAGTTCCGCTCTGTTACAGATATACTGTCCATCCATCATGAAAAGCCACAGGTCATAAGCAGGGTTCATGCCAAGTCTTCCACTGTGGTCTTTAACAAAATTCATACATGACCAAGACAGACAACGTCTCCTGGATGCAGGGACCATTGAGTGACTACAAACAGTAACAATGAGATCATAGTGAACACTCTCATTATACGGTGTGCTGCCTACAGCCATTATTATCCAGCAGTAACAGAGCCAGATAAATAGAATTTGCAAATGACCCCTATAGGTTGTTTCAGCCAGATGTGGTTTGTCTTAAAAGTCCTTTAACAGTACCAAGAATGTCAATTTAACAGCCTACATATAATTATTTTTTGCTTGGAAACTTCCTGGAATATCACATAAATAAAGGATTTGCTTGAATAGAAATCTCCATTTTAACCCAAGTAAATAACAATTCATCATTCATTAGACACATTTTAAATTGTATCATGTTCAGCCGCCCTGCTGCGGCCTGACTCTTTTACCTAAGATAATTGGAATGAATTAATTGGAGGCAGACTTATTCAACATATTGCTATTTTTCCTATTATTGGTTTATGTATTACTGCCCAATTTTTTTGTGCAAGTCTTTGGCATATCTAACAATTATAATTTGGACATTTTAACATTGTGTACTCTGATCATGTTCATCATCATGCCCTGCTTGCAATCCCTTTAATTCATCCCCTGTCTCACACTAAATTCGTCAAACAGAGTTCTGACACAAGGACTTGATTTAATGGTTTATCTGAACAACAGAGTTTGGTCCTACAGATGAACCCAGAACACTAAACCCTAGCCGTCCCTCGCCAGGTTCGGTGAAAAAGTGAGAATGCTGAGGAGGGAAACCAAGAACCAGAGGTGTTGAGGTGATGGAGATTAAGTGACAAGGAGAACTGAACTAATGATATATTTTAGCCCATCAATACTTCTGTTTTGGTAAAGACATTGGATATCCCAGGAAGGAAGTAGCCAAAGTTTAGATTTTAAATTCAAAGAACTCGACTCAGATTGCAGTTCTTTCCAATGAAATTCTGCCAAGTGTGTCAATCTCCCAACATAATATCATGAATCCATATGTAGACACATGCAAACACACTTACATAAAAAACATTAAATGTATCTGAGGTCATTAACTGTATGGTATTTATCAAAGGAAAATGAAAGACAGTCAACTTTACCTAAAGCAGAATAATAACAGGAAGGATGAAAATGGAGCCATGGATGGAGGATCTGCTGAATGAAATATGCTTATTAATGTCCATTCTCACACATATCTGTCTGTCTAGACAACGTGTACACTCTAGGGACAGCGTCTCCATTGTCACTTAAGCCAATTTGGTACTCCTATCTGAAATGCATGAATCATAGCCCATTATTGTGATGAATTTTAGGACTTTGTCACTCGGAGGGAATTGCCTCATTTAGTCTGTGCAGCTGTAGAGTGGAAGAGAAGACAGGTTGAATTCATCAGTTTACGTTCCATATTTCCTTCAAAACATCTTGTTGACAGATCAGCGCTTTCAAATAATCATGTACGAGAAAAGAGAGAGATTATTGAGGTCTTGACTGTACAGCAAATACATACTTTTGATTTAATGACCATCTCACTTCCTATTGATGTGATGACTCATTGCCCCCTCTGCAGAGAGAGGAGGTGGGTGTTGGAAGTTGGTGGTGGTGTCCCAGCGTGTTGCGGCTTAGATGCGCTGTAACACAGAATGTCAGCATGAAGCCCAATGGGAGGGCTCCGTAGCACTGTGGTTGGCGAGTCATGTAGGAAACCTCAAGGTGGTGGGTACTGTACATGTGTTGTCTTGACTGCAGAGAGATCTACATAAAGAGGCCCCCATACCGTCTTTGCATACACTTTAATTAGCAATGTTGACCGATGCTAACTGACAGGTTGGTTATTTTTATTATCTGCTGATCCGTTTCTTTGGCAAGCCCTATGCTGGTTAAACAACATTGTATTTCAATGAGAAGACTGAACATTAGAAAGCAATTCACACAGGCTTTATTTCAATCCGGAGAGACTTGTTTCAGAGTTTAACAATAATTTATTACAATTGCATATATTTGAATAATGCAAAGTCTTTGGCGATTGGACTCCATCCTGAATTAGGATAAGCAAGGGGTAGTGATGCTGACATCTGTGACAGCAGAATCCCCCCTGGAGTCCAGACACTGGTGGTGGTGTTGAAGTAGGGAGTTGCTGTAACCCGATGAGGAATGAAGAGCAGGACTGAATGCTGACTGGAGGAGCCTGGGGTGGAGGAGGGTCGCATCGGTTTGAGCTGAAATGACAACTGACAGCATCAGAGAGGAGAACTATTTAAAAGTTAGACAACAACACTGTGATTGGCTTAGGGAACTGCTCCGACTCCGACTGGTTGGTTCATTCAACATACACGCCCCCAATCAGCTGATGGAGTAATCACTGTGAGACTTAGAGACTGAGCTTATGAATGAACCGGAGAGTAAAGAGTGTCTTCCTTACTAAATTTACGCTTGAGCATCCTCATTATGACCGAGTCTCTGATGTATCCCAGTTATGTGTTGCTCATGTCAACATCATTTCCTGGTTTTAGAAACCCTAATGCCGGTTTTGAGAAACCTGGATATGCTATCTGAAATACTCTGATAGAAACAAGGATACTGCGGCATGTCAACACCTCATCAAGGTTTCTGAACAGTCTTTGTTGGTACGCAACATAATGGCAAATATGGTGAGAAATCCAGACACAACTGCATACAGGTGATCAGAAACCTGGATACTCAGGTTTACAGGAAACCTGATCATACAGGGATTTGATTATTTTTTTACATGTTCCATGTCAACGTCATTACTAGTAGAACAGGACTCAGAACCGGCATAGTGTGCATTCACTGTAAATTTACTTATTTTCGTATCAGTTAGCTCTGAGTGATGGCCGATCATCCTTAACTGAAAACAATTTGGATTAAATTAAGATACGTCATTCAACTCCTTAGTACTTTAGGGGAATCACTTTCTTGCCAATAGTTAGCTGAGAAGATTGATACCAACCATATGTCTGTACGTTAAATATGAAGCTGGAGTCTGCAGCCTGTTATCTTACAGATAAAACAGACGGCCTGGTTCTGTCTGGAGTAAAAGATGAAAACCTAATTCCTCTTGCTCTTAATTGTCTTAAATTGCTTTATAACTTGCTTTTATGTTGCTGTAGCCTGCCAACACTTTACACTCTGTCAAGTGTAAAAACAAAAAGTTTCCCTCTGTTTTCAGTCTTCATGTTAAAGCTAACCATCTCCTGGATTATAAAATAAAATAAGATACGTTGTATTGCTCCTCAGGGGAAAATCCCTAGTTGCAGCAGCACAAAGACCGAAAAAAGTATAGATAGAAAGAGAGGTAACAAAAAATTATAATATATATATAACAAGAGGTATATACAACTGGTATAAAAGTAGAAGCTATACAAGAATGGATTATACAAGAGCAATTGGAATCTGGTGAGGTACTTTGAGAAACTGGTTCTCCAGCAGATTAATATCAACGTCCCAGCCCTGGAGCCTTACTCATTTGCAAACAGAGGTAAAGGATCCACAGAGGATGCCGTCTCCACTAACAAATGCTCTCTGCCATCATTCAAATACCATAAAATCACAGTTATCTAAGAACACACAAGTTCCATACTTATACATTG
Organism: Myoxocephalus aenaeus; assembly: GCA_038501785.1. Taxonomy (NCBI): domain Eukaryota; kingdom Metazoa; phylum Chordata; class Actinopteri; order Perciformes; family Cottidae; genus Myoxocephalus; species Myoxocephalus aenaeus. Next base: position 935,217 of record JBAMJR010000091.1, read on the forward strand.
AACAATGTAAGAGATGAAAATACAGTATTTTGGGTGTCCTCATCTGGCTAAGGACGATGGAATATTTCTATTGAAATACAGTTTTTTTTTTATAATCACAAGCTTTTGTTCTTTGCCTTTATTCCCAACAATATTTTACAGTACTGTATATCTTGTCTGGACAGATGGGTTATCATCTTCATCTCCATCTCCTGTGTATTACCAGGATCCACATGTGCCAAATTTGAAGGCTCCGACCAGCAAATTCTCAGATTCCTGAGCTCCATGATAATGCACACCATGTTCACTTCTGGTGGTAGACTCTATCCAATCGTGTCATGCCAATTACATGTGTGGTTATTCCTTTTCAGAAGATAGACTTTAAAATAGGATCTGCTCTCTTATTTTGTGCAAAACCCGATTTATTAATGGAAAACAGATGCAGAGGTGATGAATCAAATTTGGCAGTTTGCTGTAGTTCATTTTTCACAGATGTGTCTGTGTTCTGATATTACAACATTCCAAGTCAGAACATTACTTTTGTCAACTTAATATAATTGGTACCATTTCAAATCTGTTCAGTTCAAGTAATCCTTGTTTTACAGAATAAGAGAAAACGAGCCAAGATCCCACAAGCAGTACAGCTTAGTGACATTTACTTCAAGTCCAGGACTAGTGTTCAGAGACACATCCTTTTGTGTATATTTTAAGTTATTGGTCCAGTATGTACATTTTATTGCGCAATAAAATAAACAATAAATAAATAATCTGTGTCTCACATGCTCAATAGGCTGACGGATCCAAATCCTGACTGAAATACAATTGAATTGAGCGGGACCAAGAACTCTTGTGAGTGATACATTGATTTCACACCTCATGTAATCTTTCTGCCGCTTGTAGCCACATTGAATGAGCTCCTTGTTGAAGGTAGGAGCTCAGGCTGAAAAGGTGGAGATCAAGTTTTAGTGGACTGAGAAATGTGCATTCTTTCAATCTGAGAGAAGAACAGGATAATTCTGTGCGATTTGCAATAAAACAGGGCCCATTATGAAGAGTGGTAAAATACCACTATGGCACCAAACATGCCCACTTTAAACTAAACTGTCCACAAAGCACTGAGGTCAAATAATATCATATCAGCAGGATAACTGTAAAATCAATGGCACACAGTGAGCACAGGCTAAATCAACAATTTCCCTCAAGAATATGCTGAAAATGTCCTATGGTGAGGACACACACACACACAATAGTGTCTTTAGCTGGCCATCACACCTTTTGTCCCAACATTTAAGGACTTGTTTACATAGTGAGGGTGTTTTCCATTAATACAGAAAATTGACTTATTTGTATAGTTCTTAAGTCTTTAGAGCCTAAACCTAATCCAACCTTCCTGGACCTTGCAAAAAGTGAACATTTTGCAAGTGGACCTAAACGACTTGAATACTCCAGGTCTATATCATATGAGCCTCTGTGTGCACATGGCCAAAATAAGAAATTGAAGTGTGAATCACGACAGGACATCTCCAAAAGGGCAAAGCAAGAGAGTTAAACAAAGGTGTTGTACCTATAAATCCTATATGACGTGTGGGGCCTTAAGACAGACTCATTCTACACACACATTAGGTCCACTTGCAAAATGTTCAAGATGTGTTTTTTTTATTTTTTTATTGTCATATGCACAGATAACAAGCAGGTTATTCTGTACAATGAAAAGCTTATTTTGCTGGGTCCTCCTAACACAGAATTACAATAACTTTAAGGAAAAAAAGAAGAGAAAAAAAACGTAAGGAAAAAATATATAAATTAAAATAAGGCACAAAATATAGTGACAGTATTGCACAAACATATGTATAAACTGTATAAAGTGCACTGTGCATTGCTACAATACAATATCCAAAGTATGGCCGTGTCACAGCAGCAGCCGTTCACAGTTCAGTGTGTGTGTGTGTGTGTGTGTGTGTGTGTGTGTGTGAGCTGTTCACCAGCCTGATGGCCTGCGGGTAGAAACTGTTTGTCAGTCTCGTGGTTCTGGACTTGTGACTCCTGTAGCGTCTGCCTGATGGCAGGAGCGAGAAGAGTCTGTGCTGGGGCTGTGTTGTGTCCCTGATGATGTGGGCTGCTCTCCTGGTTACTCTGGTGGAGTAAATGTCTTGAAGAGGCTCTAAAGACTCAAGAACTATACAAATAAATCACTTTTCTGTATTAATGGAAAACACCCTCACTATGTAAAACAGTTGCTTACAACCTTTTCTTGTTTCTTTTTCCTTCCGCATTATTATTTTGTAATCATGTAGATTTTAATCTTGACACATACATATGGTGGTGGTTAAATCAAACAGTTTTATGCATGGAATGGTTCTTGGAAGTGACCAACGACTTTCACACATAAAACTGTCTCATACACTGTCAAATGCAACCTGTCAGGTGTAATCTCATTTCCACTGCTAATCTCATACACATGCTCCAAAGCCTATGTATTTTGGCATACAATGGTAAGACCACAGGGTTTTAAAAACATGTATAACTTAACACAGTTATCACTGTGGCTGTACTAGGAGAAACACAACACTTTCTGTCTCATATCAGAATTGAAGTAATAAACCATCCATGTGGAAGGGAGTCATAAACTATGGTGCTTAAACGTGAACTCTTCTGGATACACAGGCATTTTTGACCCAAACGACCTCAATGACGAGTTTGACAGTATATACCTCCTTTATAATCAATCCTCTATATATCATGTCTCCTGTCTCTTACAGCAATACTGCCTTTTGGGTTTTTGTGTATAAAAATGTATGCTTTTCTAGTTTGGAGTTACTTTTCCCCTATGGAAACTTATAATAAAAGATAAATAGACATTGGCACCGCTAATATGTAGTAGAAGGCAATACATATATGTACATGTTTATGTATGTTTATATGTTTAATATACAGTGTTTTGTCTATATGCATGTGGAAGTCTGTGGAAGAGCCCAGTACACATTATTCTGGTGAATCAGCCTCTGCAGATATCTGCCTCAAAACCTTATTCTAACATAGGAATTACTTTAGCTGTGCAGGTGTATTTTACTAATTAAAATGGTGTTTCATCAAATGACCACAAAGGGATTTATAGTTTTGTTTTTCCATGGTCCACATGTTAATCTGGTGATGCTGAAGACCAGAGCCCGCGCTCACTTCATTTTGTTGAGCAGTAGCAAACCCCAGTTGCAAATGTAATGGTAAAATACGGAAGTTTTATTTTGCATTAAAAGACCAACAAATACAATTTCTGAACCATATTATCTTTTTTATCTGTGTGCACATGGCTAGAATAAACAATAAAAGTAGTTTTTTTAATTATAATCTGACCACTTTGGAGCAGACAGGATGCCTACAGCTCCACAGAAGGGTTTGAAGGATGGGAAATGTGTGACACACTCAGTCTTCGCAGATCCATCCATCCATCCATTTTCGACCGCTTATCCGGGGTCGGGTCGCGGTGGCAGCAGGTTCAGCAGGCCGACCCAGGCTTCCCTCTCACCCGCAACACTTTCCAGCTCATCCTGGGGGACCCCGAGGCGTTCCAAGGCCAGCCGGGAGATATAATCCCTCCAGCGTGTCCTCGGTCTTCCCCGGGGCCTCCTACCAGTTGGACGTGCCTGGAAAACCTCTAATGGGAGGCGTCCAGGAGGCATCCTGACTAGATGCCCGAACCACCTCAGCTGACTCCTTTCGACACGAAGGAGCAGCGACTCGACTCCAAGCTCCCTCCTGATGTCCGAGCTCCTTACCCTATCTCTAAGGCTGAGCCCGGCCACTCTACGGAGGAAGCTCATTTCGGCCGCTTGTATCCGAGACCTCGTTCTTTCGGTCACGACCCAGAGTTCGTGACCATAGGTGAGGGTTGGAACGTAGACCGACCAGTAAATGGAGAGCTTCGCCTTCCGGCTCAGCTCCCTCTTCACCAAGACGGACCGGTACAGCGCCTGTTTTACTGCTGCAGCCGCACCGATCCGCCTATCGATCTCACGCTCCACCTTACCCTCACTCGTGAACAAGACCCCGAGATACTTGAACTCCTTCGCTTGGGGTAGGCAGTTTGTCCCCACCTGGAGGGAGCAGTCCACCGGTTTCCGGCAGAGCACCATGGCCTCAGATTTGGAGGTGCTAACTCTCATCCCTGCCGCTTCACACTCGGCTGCAAAACGCCCCAGTGAATGCTGGAGGTCACGGTCCGAGGAAGCAAACAGGACCACATCATCCGCGAACAGCAGAGATGCGTTCCCGAGATTCCCGAACCGGATCTTCTCCGCCCCCTGGCTGCGCCTAGATATCCTGTCCATGAAAGTCACGAACAGGACCGGTGATAAAGGGCAGCCCTGGCGGAGACCAACACCCACCGGGAACGTGTCTGACTTACTACCGAGGATACGAACACAGCTCCTACTGCAGGCGTACAGAGACCGGATGGCCCGTGCCAACGGGTCCGGCACCCCATACTCCCGCAGCACCCCCCACAAAACCCCCCGAGGGACCCGGTCGAAAGCCTTTTCCAAGTCCACAAAGCACATGTAGACTGGTTGGGCAAACTCCCAGGACCCCTCCAGTAGTCTTGCAAGGGTAAAGAGCTGGTCCACTGTTCCACGGCCGGGACGGAATCCACACTGTTCGTCTTGAATCTGAGGTTCGACAAGCGGTCGAAGCCTCCTTTCCAGCACCCTGGCATAAGCTTTTCCTGGGAGGCTGAGCAGTGTGATACCACGATAGTTTGAGCACACTCTCCGGTCCCCCTTCTTGAAGATGGGAACCACCACCCCGGTCTGCCAGTCCATGGGCACTGTTCCCGACCCCCATGCGACACTGCAAAGGCGTGTCAGCCAAGACAGCCCAACAATGTCCAGCGCTTTCAGCATCTCAGGGCGGATCTCATCCAATATCTTCGCAGATATTAATGTAAAACAGTTACTTACAATGCAATCCCATTATGTCTCCTACGTCATCATGTCACTCTTTACTGTTACTGTTGTGACGTATTTTACAACGTGTACTTTCACTATGATTGACTGTTTGGAGAAAATAAGATCAAGGCAGGATGCTCTTTCAAAACATAACTTTCCTTCCACACCGCAGGCAGAGACTGCTGGATGCCTGCTCTTCTTCTCCCATAAAAGAGTAATGCACAGTGCTGTCTCATCGAGTTCTCTCTCAGCGTTGTGCTGAATTAAAGCTGAATGCTCCCCACTGATCACCAGGGATAGCCAACAGGAACTTGTCACAATGTTTGATCCTCACATACAGATCGTGATTACCCAGTTAGAGCAGGCAGAAACAGTAATGGTATATTGTGAAAAATTATGAACCTTGCATTACAAAAAAAAGTGTCTGCAATTCATGGAGGATAATTTTACCCACAATTGCTAAAGTGTAATTGTGTGAATAGTTAGATAGTCCTGATGGGCATGTGGCACCTTGCATGATAGTCCCTGCCATCAGTGTATGAATGGGTGAATGATGACAAACACTTTTGAGTGTTCGAAAGACTAGAAAGGTGCTACACACACACACACACACACACACACACACACACACACACACACACACACACACACACACACACACCTCTAGGTGTGTAATTTAGCTGTATTTAATTCAGTCCAAGATAATATGGATAATATACAGAAAAATGTTGTTGAATATCTACGAATTACGGCATATTGATAAATTGCTATAGTCAAATAGAAGCCTTATGAAGATTGACAACAACCATTGAGATGCTGCCTTTTCCAAAACTGTACTTTGTACTTCATCAAACAAAAAAAGTAACCTTTATCGAACTAGCTACACCAGGAGACATGGACTACACACTAAAATGTGTTCTTTGAGCCATACACAAAATGTTATGTACACTGATTAAACATGTTTCTTACCAAATTTATAAATATAGGCATTTCATGAGTTGCACGCAGTGCACAGTTTTAAATCAGCCCTGAACCTTGCAAGGGCAATGCTGACGTAGTCATGAAATGTATACATTTTGAAAAGGTTAACACCCGCTAATCAGAGGCCAGGGTATATCACTGAGAAAATCCTGCCTCACATACACATCCAGTTAGGCTCACAACCCGGGTAAAAGTTACACTTTTAGCAGTTTTAGTTCCTTCTTAAAACTGAAGTGGCTGGACTCCAAAAGACAAAAGCTCCCATCTCCCATCTCTGTTAAGAACAAAAAGAAAAAACACATCTGGGGATCTGAGAAAGTTGTCACTTCTCTTTTAACTTTATCCTATTATGCTTCTCTGTCAATCGCTCCCATTCCATATGTCTGGTTATTATCTATCCTCTGCTGGTTCACTTATGTCGACAATCACACCCACATGTCTAGGAAATGTCTGGGCACGGAGAGGATCATCGCTGAGATTTAATTCAGGCATCCAAGAGGTGTCCGCCACTGAGACTCCGTGTGTCCTTTCTATCCCTCCTCCATAGTCATACATGTTTCAATCTCCTCCGTTCAAAATATCATATACCAAAGGATGAAGGACCAAGGGCCATTCTTTTTAAGTTAGTCTGAAAATAATCGTGAAGCCCTGTCTTTCCCTCCACTGACACCCTTTTGCGTCACCAGCCATGTTTGCTGAGGTTTCCGTCTGAAATGGGGAGACTTTCTCTTCCTGGCGTTTCCCCTGCAAAGACATTTCTGTCACCGGGGTAATTTCCCACGACAAGCCAAAGTGCTGTAGGTTAGGCAAACACCCAAAACATACAGCACCTACCGAAAACACAAAGGGTGCTCATTCGCTGGAGACGGAGATGAAAGGAGAGATGAGAGGGGGATGTTGGGACCTCAAAGGCCAGATAGAAAATACCAGTTCTTGTTTTTCTTCTTAAGAAAGATTTGTTGCAATATTCAATGATGACTTAGGATGAGACACAGTCTCTCTCCTCTGAAAATATATCTATCCGCCACACACACAGATTCTATGTGATGTTCTTTGTCATTGAAAATACAACATATTGGTTGTGTGTTTTAACTCTGTAATATAATTTTCAAGATAATATCATTTGTGGAAAAACGGAGACCTTAACTTTCTGTCCAAATTTGGATGAATGCAGGCAGCAGGAATGATGTCATTGCTAATGCAATAAACCAAAGCGGTTGTCTTAATACAGTGAAATCTGTGACGGCGTCAGATGACTCAGACTGACTAAAACGAAAAGAAGTCACGATCATAGAGACAGAAGGATACATATTCCTAAACTGTGTTCAAGCAGACCAAGTACCGGCTGTTACCAAGTCAATTTGCCCTCCATTAGTTAATATAAATGAATAAACCAGGCTTAAGTTAAGTTAATGATTCTCCATACTTTACAGTATGCATGCATGTGCATTTTGTTCACCTGTATCTGTATGAATTATTGATAATTATGAGAGCTACTTTCTATAATGTGCTGGGTTCAAGGCACAGAGGACTCAACTGTGCTGTAAGATCTCAGTCCACATCACCACATCTTCTGTTGAAAAATATATTTAGCGTACCATAGGGACCATAGGACAAAAAAAAAGAAGTTGCAAACAAAAGGCATGATTAAGTTTGGTAAAAAACTGTCAGCTACAGCACAGTTGAGAACACAGTCTCACCACATAGGTAACTGTTCTAAAGCTTTGTCAGCCGATTCAATTAATTCAGTTACTAAGGACTTCTTATGTATGCCCACACAGTAAAGAGCTTTAATTGCTCTCGTGAAAGAAGGACATTTGAACATCTACAATAGGCTTAAGCTTGTGGTGAGATTTTCTTTCTGAGCACATTTGATTTGTCATGAAAGATTAATCACTTTTCATGAATTGCATTGTTTTTCACTATTGACAGTATGTAAATGTATCAATCATTAGCAATACACAATCATATAGAAGGCCTGCTTAATTAACTTATTCAACTGACCAGGTAAATCGTGGTAGTTTTCTCAAAAATCAATTAAATGAGGGCTGCTGTACATTAAGATGGTTAGGAGTGGAAAACTGAATGTATTCAGCTCAGCCACAAACAGGAAAAACATCAACCATTTTATTTGATTGATCACTTGAAACTTCTGGTAAACAAAACACAGTCCTTCATTTTCCTGAAGAGTGAAAAACACAGACCAACCAGTTTGCTGTCTTCCAATACCTTTTATATCCTATCACCTGCTCTCTGTGGCCAATCAGGGAGGATCTCTGGAATTAGTGACGCACATGGCATCAATCTTCCCTCGTTTGGAAACAATTGGTCAAATGCATTTTTACAAAAGAGGCAAAACAAAAACATAAATATTGTTAGTGATGTGACAACGCGTTGGTATCTGACGCCCTGGGAATGAGAACATGAGCTGGACTTCTGCCTCCATTCAGCTCCTGTCTAGCTGTCAGCTTTACTCCTCTTACTTCATACAGCTCCCCTTTATCTCTTCAAGTCTGAAAAATGTGAGCCTACATCTTTCAAACAAAGTAAATGTTTATGGTTATGACTGTGAAACATGTGACTGTGGGCTTTGTAGAGCGAGACTATCAGTCAACTGTCGAGTCTATGTTAGTCTAAAATGAAAAGTTAAATTGATGAGCAATAAAATGCTCCACTGCTCAATGTAATACACTCAGTGGTTTATTGCCACAATCTTACTTGGTCTGATATGACCAGTGGATACTGGTGGCTAATGTTAGCTAAAGTTAGCTACATTTTAGAGAGCTATAACTGTGCAACTGACATTACAACATATGCACAATATAAGTCTATAAGGAGCATATACGTCAACATTTACGTTTCGGCATGGCTGCAGATGTCATGTGCTGTTGTAAACAATGCAACTAGTGGAGGTGGCAAGGTGCTCAGTGTTGCCAGACTGGAAATGGCGAAGTATCGTACCAAAGGCTCAAAATGGTCGTATTTGGAGGATAATTATCGTGCATCTGGCAACACTGAGCTCGGTCGACCAATGACAGTTCTCTCTACAGTCAGAGCTCGCGCAAGAAGGTGGAACGTAAGGGAGATACCATTTCCAAAACTTGTAAGGGCGTAATAACTAGTTTGTGAAAGACCCAGAGAAACACAAATATCCAACGAGGCAAAAATCCCGGACGTTTTTGGAATCCCTGCCGGACGCATTTTTTAGGTCTCGAAAAGAGGACATGTCCGGGAAAAAGAGGACGTCTGGTCACCCTAGTTTAATGAGCTGTCCAAGTGCTTTTTTTTCTGCTTTTTTTACTCAGCACATGATACAATATAATGCACAATAGACAACTGTATAGATAACATTCAGAGATATATTTCATTTTCAGGCAATGCATTTTTTATTTTATTATTTATTGCTCATCAATAAATAATGAGACATTTCATTGGGCTTGCACTACATGGCACACTGCAGTGTATATTTTTGTCAACTAGTGAAATGACATGACGGACTATGAGGACGAGGACAAACGAACAAACATAGACTCTTCTCCGGATATATATAAGAAAATGTACTATTGATTCAACACCTAAAACAGTTAAATGGTCAGCTATTTACTATAATGTACGATATTACCATACATTTTCCAAAAAAACTTCTGTGTCAAATATATGCATAAAAAGTGACCGTAAGAATTTCTACAATGCAAAAATAAGGAGTTTCTGAAACTGTTCAGCCATCCACCAAGCAGTTCGGCCAAGTTCACTGCCACCTATGCAATGTGCTGCAATAGATTGATGCACAAATACTGTATGCAATATTAAAAAATATTTTTACGATATCCCTCTTACAGAGTTGTAAAAAAACAATAACACCCATAAACTAAACTAAGAAGATACATTATATTTTGGTAAATACTGCAGACACTGAACCTGCCAAGACACATAAAAAGGCTCATAAAATTCCATCATATTTTACTTCATATCTACAAATATTAACGTAAATCTGCTTGTTGATACTGATATATTATGATATACAGCAGTAGTTCTCAAAGGTGGCTTTAGTAACAGAGAATGCTTGATTTGCTGATGCTGTAAAACTGTTCATGGCTTATGCCTGTACCATTTGAGAGGAAGAAAATGTTCATGTTTGTTCACTTGTAGCTTTAAACCCAATCTACACTTCAACACAAATGCACAAGTGATATATTTGAGTGAAAACCATTAAAGTATTTTCCAAGCCCAAACATTTAGACACTAGGTTTTAGAGCAATGGGTTTTGTTTATTTAACAAGCACTTTTCAATAATAGGCTGTTCAGGTCTCAAGTGTGACATCAACTGTACTAGGGACAGCTTTAGATAATGATGTGATACGCACATTTAACCTCTTAGCGTTCCTGTAAAATTTGCCGAAAAACGCCTATCCAGGTACACCCAAAGTAAATTGGAAGCTGTACTTGAACTATTTGGAGTAAATGCAAGTGCTGCTGACACTGAGTTATATAAGTTTGAACACACTAAAGTATAAGGTTTTTATTTCCGCATGAACATTTCTTTGCAAATAGATGCCTGTAGATCACTATAAGGACTTATGAACTGGAAAACACAATGTGACAATAGCCTGAAGCCTTATCTAGTCTAAAAAGCAGATAACAATATCACAGAAAATTTATATTTTACACATGTTTTTCTAATGAAATGTCTAGGCGTTTTTCCATTTTGAGACTGAAAATATTCATGATATATATATATACTATATACCTATTAAAAAGGCTTATAGTCTTGCAAACTTATAGAGGTACTATTCATATTTATTGCATATTATTCTATTCTAGAATATTCTAATTAAAAAAAAAAAATTATCAAAACTCACATCAGCATCATGGTCGCCCTCAAAGGGCCGGTTGTAACTGTACAGTGGCGGGCCATGGATTTTCTACCTGCCCACATCCCTGTCGGAGGAAAAACTCCCCAAATAAAGATAGTAAAAACCATTTCACAGGGAAAAAAGCAAGAACCCTTCAGGAGAGCAACAGAGGAGGATCCCTCTCCCCGGATGGACAGAAGCAATAGATGTCATGTGACCAGAATGAACAACATAACAGAGTTACAGCACATTAATGATTACATGAATATGACAGAAATTGAATAAACGGCACTCTGCTGTATTAAAAAATCCCTTCAAAATAAAAGCACAGGGTTTGTTTTTTTTGCCCATACAAAGGCCCGTGAAAGACTGAAAACGGCTCCGCGAACGACATTAAACATGACAAACGTCAGTAAACAGCTGGACAAGGCTTTGAAATCACGGATTTCGTGAGTTTTTTGTTTGTTTATTTTTTTAGGAAACGTCGGACCAGTTGTGACGTAATTGTGAGGATTTGGGCCGAACCCTGGGAGTTCTGCCCACAGCTGCGCCTCTTTCCCTGATCAGCTGATTCACAGCTGATTCTCGTTTCCTCTGATTACCTCCTGCTGTCAAATACTCCGGTCTTCCTCACCTCTGGTGTCAGTCCGTACCGTCTTCACCGTCTGCCAACCTGGTCCTCCGCCCGTGAGTGGCTCGGTTGGCTCCTGTGAGTCTTTTTCCTTTTGGACATCATGCTTGGTTTTTCCTCCCTGCCAGCGTCGAGCCTCGGGTATCACCTGCAGGAGGAGAGCCTCCCGCTCGTTCCACGGAGTTCCGCGTGGAGGCTTGAGGATCCTGTTGCTTGCCCGTCAGCCCGCCGTTAACAGCCACCTTCCGGCTTGGACCGGAGAGGAGTTCGCGGACGCGAACAGCCACTTTCCGGCTTGGACCGGAGAGAGGTTCGCGGACGCTTCACGGCCACCTTCCGGCCCGGAATGGAGCGCGCTCCCATCTACAGTCGGTTCGCTGCCGTCCCGTCAGCGGCTTCTAGGTGCGCGGGTACGCGCCTCTAGTCAGCGTCCCACCTGCCCGCTGTTCGTGACTGTCTGCGCCCGGACCTTGTTTGTTTTGCCCGTCTGTCTGTTACTGTCTACCACCGGACTTTGTTAGTTTCTTCCTGTTCCCCTGCTGCAATAAACCTGGTTTAACAACGATCTCAGCTGTCCTGTCGCTGCATTTGGGTCCGTGAACACACCACACCACGACAGAACGGACTGACCACTTATGGACCCAGCAGCCACAGCAAGTCCTCGGAAGAGAGGTCTCCGAGATCAGCAGCAGGGTCCAAGGTCTCTCGCAACCCCGCCCCTGCCTCCAAGGTCAGACGGCGGGGACCCCGCAACCCGTTCGTGAGTCTTTCGTCACGTGTCCCCCGCTGCCGCCCTGCAGCCGTCAAGTGTCCCCCGCTGCCGCCCTGCAGCCGTCCCGTGTTCCCCGAGGCAGTTCCCCTGAGGCTAGTCCCCATAAGTCAATGCCCCCGAGCCTAGTGCCCTGAGCCTAGTGCTCCCGAGCCAATTGACCCCGAGCCATTGACTGCAAACCTAGTGCCCCCGAGCCTGGTTCCCCCGAGTCTGGTTCCCCTGAGTCCGGTTCCTCCGCTGCCGCCTCGCAGCCGTCCCTAGCCTCCGCTAGGTCAATGACCCCCGAGCCTATTGACCCCCGAGCCTATTGACCCCCGAGCCTATTGACCCCCGAGTCTAGTGCCCCTCGAGTCCGGTTCCTCTGCTGCCGCCTCGCAGCCGTCCCCAGCCTCCGCTGCTGCCTCTCGGCCATTCCCTGTCCCCCGGTTCCCCTTCAGAGTCCCGTCTGTCTCGCTCTACGGAGCCCCCGTCTGTCTCGCTCTACGGAGCCCCCGTCTGTCTCGCTCTACGGAGCCCCCGTCTGTCTCGCTCTACGGAGCCCCCGTCTGTCTCGCTCTACGGAGCCCCCGTCTGACTCGCTCTACGGAGCCCCCGTCTGACTCGCTCTACGGAGCCCCCGTCCGTCTCGCTCTACGGCGCCCCGCAGCCTCCGGTCCGTCCCCCCAGAGTACATCTGAGCGCCTGATGGCCGTCCTCTGGCCAGGTACCCGGACTGTCAGCGCTCCCATCTACAGTCAGTTCGCTGCCGTCCCGTCAGCGGCTTCTAGGTGCGCGGGTACGCGCCTCTAGTCAGCGTCCCACCTGCCCGCTGTTCGTGACTGTCTGCGCCCGGACCTTGTTTGTTTTGCCTGTCTGTCTGTTACTGTCTACCACCGGACTTTGTTAGTTTCTTCCTGTTCCCCTGCTGCAATAAACCTGGTTTAACAACGATCTCAGCTGTCCTGTCGCTGCATTTGGGTCCGTGAACACACCACACCATGACAGTAATGTTTTCAGCGGTGCTAATGTTGTGGTTGATTTATCACCAAACAACGTCGGGGGATTGCACAAACACCGTCGTTACCTGTAACTGACCCTGAAGAGGTTCTTTTGATAGGGTGATTATTTTCTGCAAGCCTTTATTTTGAAAGTGTCTTTGTATGTTGCGGGTCCCCTTTATTTTGAAGCACTTCCGGCGAGACCGGAAGTACATGTCAATTTAGTAACTTGACTCCGTTTTAGGAGCAGGTCAAAATGACGGTGTATAATGAAGGTAACGTGTCTGACATAGAAAAGACAATGTAGGACCGGCCAAGCACCTAGCTGGAATGGGAACAAGGTACTTTGTGTTTTATTGTGTTTTTATTATATGTTTTGTGACTTTGTCCTCTCTCGCTCAGGTATTTCAAGACAGCATAGCCTTGAATAGGCTCCCTCTTCCAGAGCCATCCATCTTCAGCGGTGATGCAATACAGTTCATTGAATGGAAAGCAGCATTTACCTCACTAATCGACCGAAGGGCAATTTCTCCTGCTGAAAAACTCTATCTGAAGAAATACGTCAGTGGTCCAGCACGTCAGGTGCTAGATGGCACCTTCTTCCGAAACGATGATGAAGCCTATCAGGATGCTTGGAATAAGCTGAATCGTCGCTTTGGTCAGCCATTCGCCATTCAGAGAGCATTCAGAGAGAAGCTCACCAATTGGCCAAGGATTCAAAGTAAGGATGCTCAAGGACTCAGAAGCTTCTCAGATTTTCTGAATGTCTGTCAAGATGCCATGCCTCATGTCAAGGGTCTCGACATATTAAACGACTGTGAGGAAAACCAGAAGCTCACCCATAAACTACCAGACTGGGCAGCTTCACAATGGAACCGACAAGTTACACATAGTCTGAACCAGAAACAAGAATTTCCAAATTTCAAGGATTTTGCAATCTTCGTGTTGACTGAAGCCGAGATTGCCTGCAATCCAATTACATCGTTCCATGCTCTTCATTCATCGAACTCTCACACTGAAAGGAGAAATCTCAGAGACACGGCCAGTGTTCTCACCACTCACACAGTTACAGACAATGCAAACCAAAGGTTGGATCAAAGAACGGTTAAGACATCCTGTATTCTCTGTCAAGATAATAGACATCAACTTCATGCATGTCCAAAGTTTACGGAGATGTTATTGGTAGAGCGACCGAACTACATAAAGGAGAAGAAACTTTGCTACAGATGCCTGAAATATGGCCACAGTGCGAAAGTCGTCACCGTCACTTCTGTGACAACTGCAAAGGAAAACATCCTACAGTCCTCCATGACTACAACTATGGGAAGGAAAGAACTTAATCAGAGACAGTGACATATCAAGGTGCAACGTCACTCAGTGTAGCAGGCCAAGATTCATCCTACACATCAATGGTAGTGCCTGTGTGGGTGTCATCTAAAAACAACCCAACTGTTGAGAAGCTTGTCTACGCTCTACTCGACACTCAAAGCGATACTACATTCATTGACCAAGAAGTGAGTGACAGTCTAGTTGCTGACAAGTATCCAGTGAAGTTGAAGTTGACCACTATGACTGGAAAGAACACGGTTCTCCCAAGTGAGGGAGTTGCCGGCCTTTGTGTCAGAGGATACAGTTCATCCATTCTTGTTGATCTTCCAGTTACCTACACAAAGGACTGCATACCATCAAACTGTGATCACATTCCCACTTGTGAGAAGGCTAAACAATGGAGTCACCTTAGAGAAATAGCTGATGAAATGCAACCGCTAAAAGACTGTGAAGTAGGGCTTCTGATAGGCATCCTAGGAGGAGATGAGGAACCCTATGCTGTACGGACGGATTTCGGATGGTCTATTGTGGGACGCTCCTCACAAAGCAATGACTCGCTAAGCACAACTCGCCTGTGTCACAGAATTACCATTAAAGAGCTACCTCTGGTAACGCCTGCAGATGCTATTCACATTCCAGAATCTGACTTCAAGGATGGCGTGATATGCCTCAACCACTTGAAAAGGAAATTGCTACGGAACGAAAGGGTTGAGGAGCATTATGTCAACTTCATGGAAGATGTCATCAAAAGGGAAGACACAGAGCAGATCGTGGACGGTGGGAGTGAAGGTGAGAGATGGTACAATTCCAGTGGTGTATAGTAACGAAGTAGAAATACTTCGTTACTGTACTTAAGTAGTTTTTTGGGATATATGTACTCTACTTTACTATTTATATTTCTGTTTACTTTTACTTTTACTTCACTACATTTTGCAAAGAAAACTGATACTTTTACTCCGATACATTTCCCCTGAAACCTTCGTTACTCGCTACAAAATCAAATCTATCTCTAGAAAGAAAGAAAAACACATCCGGGACTGTGGTGGAACACAGACTCCACGAAGCAGGTTTTGCGAATCACAATATTCTGCATTTTCCCTCTACATCCTCTAGTCCAGCGCTCCCGAACCTTTATGCGTCACGGGCCGGTAACGTGAAGACCAAACTGTCACGGACCGGGTCCGACCTCGGAGAGACGGGAGACAACGACACCTGACGTGTGTGTTCGTTATGTCCAGTCTACTCCTAACTAAACCTTTAGTCCAGTCTACTGCTTAACTTATAACGCGCTGCACAAAGACAGGATGTTGAAATGGAAGCAGTTTTTCATGCTTTTTTGGCGATCTCAGGATACTCTGCCTTGGTTTTAATCCAGAACACCGGCAGAGTTGAAACAGACTTTTAAGTTTCATTTTAGGGTAACGTGACATATTGACATGTGTCAAGAGGTTCCGTCTGAGGTCACCACAGACGGATGTATCTGGTCATTTTTCACAATAAAACATTTTTCCGGACTTTTTTCATTTAACTTACATTTTTCATTCATTCTTTCTGTGCGGCCCAGTACCAAGGGGCCTGGTATCAAGGGCCCCACGGCCCGGTACCAAGGGGCCCGGTACCAAGGGACCCACGGACCGTTACCGGGCAGAATGAGCATACTTATAACCACACTGTTACAACTCCTTCATAGTGTCATATTGCTTTTTGGAGAATTACGATGATAAGTTCATAGTAGATGCAAAAGTATACTTAGGTACAATATATTATGTTGAACATAATATATATGGTTATTTTATCAACACAACTCCTTGTCCTTGGTCACAGTGACCACAGCACTTAAAAGAATAAACTTCATAATTCTCAAAATTCTGACCCTTTGCTTTTTTATTAAAAGCATGTACTTGTACTTTTACTTTCAATACTTAAGTACATTTTATATCAGAAAAATACTTTTGATACTTAAGTACAGAAAATATCAGATACTTTAAGACTTTTACTCAAGTAGTATTTTAATAGGTGACTTTTACTTTTACTGGAGTAATTTTCCAGTAAAGTATCTTTACTTTTACTCAAGTACGGCTTTTGGGTACTTTATACAACACTGTACAATTCCCATCACAATGTTTATCATGCAAAAAAGCTGGATAGACTTCGCCTGGTGAAGGTGCATCTCTTTGATGAGGCCTCCTCCCCTTCATGTGCAAACTATGGATTGAAGCATCTAGCCTCAAGGATCACGGTTTGTCTCGAAGGATTTCCATGTTGACGATGGGCTTGCAAGAGTTGAATGCACTAAAGATGCAATGGGTGGTCTGCGACTGCACAAGTTTGTGTCAAACAACAGAAATGTCCTGGAGAGCATAACACCCTTGGAACCAGCAACCAATGTAAATAATATGGATCTTGCATTGAATGAGCTGCCACAAGAAAGGATTCAATGGGATGTGAAATACGACCACTTCCAACTTAATGTCAGCCTCAAGGATCCGCCTGCAACACACATTCCGTCGACAGCGGCCTCCCTGTATGATCCTCTTGGGTCTGTGGTGCCGGTCCAGCTGCTGGAGCCTGATACAACTTGCTCACTCCCAAATACTTTATCCAAATAGCTTGTGAGTTCACTTAGTTTATAAAGGTTCTCCACCTTCTTACTTATGGAAGGTCATTTTCAGTTAGAAATCATTCGTGCTTAATGTAAATTCTATACAGTTACATTATTTACTCATGATTGGTGGGAGTGTCGGGGGCGGGGGCTCGTGAGCGCCGCGGAGCATGTCGGGGCGAAATTCTCACAAGAACTCAAATAAATGCCCCGTCAGATATCAAAACACATTTGGGGGGAATTGATGACAGAGAGAGTAATTTTTATTCTTAAATACTGATGAATGAAGAAAAAAATTGGGCTCCAGCAGAAGGGGCACTTTTTTCATGCAGGGCAAAAGGGCAGGTGCTTGAGCACCACTAGGGGTCTATCTGTGCACGTGCCTGCTCGTAACGACTATAAATAGATGTTCAGTGTACAATATAATGTACAGTAAAGGACGCCCGTGGGACGGCGGAACGCTAACACTATTATGAAATAAGTAAAATGCAAGAACTACACTAATGGCACACACTGTCACACGGTGGAGATAAGCAACATGCAAAAAAAAAGGATACACTGCACTTGTAAACCCTGACACACAAGATCAGTTACTCCTTGCATGAACACCCTAAACCCTAAGTTCTTTGGCCTAGGTTTGCAATTAAGGCCGGAAATACAGGAAATATGTTATGAAAACAACATTAAAACTCTAAAACAGCCGCTGACAATCCATGCCGACAGCCATGTGCCAAAATTCTCTGAAATTAGATAAGATTGCAATTACCCTCCAAAACATCCCAATACTAATCACAAATTTACCAAAAAAAATCTATTCTATACAATTCTATACAATATAGAATACAAAAAGACCAGATAAAATGCAAACGATGCATTACAGTACAAAAACTAGATTAGCCTAATTAATTTGCTGACAAGACCTTTGCCTCGTCGGAGCAGCATTCTTGATTCAAGATGGCCACTGCTGGCCTCACCAATGCAAAACTAATGATGTGAGCATCAGTTAAAAACTGTCAGTACAGTCTACAAAATGCAGAATCGGTTTAAAGCCCAACCATTTTTGTGAGTTGTTAAGTTTAAGCCAAAACAAGTAATACCTATCATAAGCATTTATACTGTATTGGCATTCACTGCTAACCAAGAAGTGAAAGCACTCCGGAAAACAAGACTGTTAAAAAGCCCAACAGTTTTCGTGAGTTGTCATGTTTAAGACCAAACAGTAAACATACCTGGCACATGTGTTAACATTGCCATTCATCACCAACCAGAAAGTGATAGGACCCTAAACAACAAGAGCTGCACGCAACTATGCCTGAGTATTTATGTCCTCTTATGTGCCATGGGAGTGAATTCAATCTTTGGCTACACCTAACCTACTCCCTGGAGGCTACATCTACCCCATCCATATAATTCGGACCCTGACAATGGAGAGAGAGTTTATTCACCTCTTCGGGTAGTGACCATTATGGGTGGGGATTTGAGTGGTGACCAGTACTTTATCTTTCTACACACTTTGTAGCTGATGGTGGCACAAGATTTGGAGACTGCATGCAGATACTGGTAGAACCATTGGGGCCACCTGGAGGTGACCTTGAAAGTTCACAGGATCCAAGCTCCAAGTGACCATCCGATGCAAGTAATGTGGCAGAACTTGTGGGGTGAAATCTGTCATGGTCAGGCAGTTTATCTGCAGATACTTTTCTTACTTTCGTGTAGTGGACTTGTGTCTTTGGACCATCTTGATCCACAAGAACAACGGAGTACACTACTCCTCTGATGACTCCAATGACTTGAATGAGTTAAGAGCTGAGATTTTGGCGGAGGCACTACCTTTGGAGACACTAAAGTTGAAGATTATCTGTTCCGAGGGCCTGGATCTGATCATTCATGGTCTGCAACTCCTTCTCCATTCTGTGTGGACTGAGGGATTCGTGCAAAAACAAAGTTCAATACTTCAAACACTCCTCAGCCGCTCTGATAGTCCTCTATGGAGAATACTGGTCCTCCCAAGGAAATAATCCTCTTGTTGCTAGCCGCTGTTCTTAAAAACAAGCAAAGAGCTCAAAAACAAAACAATCGTCCCTTGCCAGATCCAGTAAAGATAAATTAATTACCAATAGTTCATGAGGCCGGGAGGCCTGGATACCACCAATATATGATCACACTTAAGACTGGATAGCTTTATCAAGGATGCATCACTAACATTATGACAGGATGTTTCATCATCTCTGGATATACCGGTGGCCAATATTGGCCACCGGTATATCCAGAGATGATGATCAATAGCATTGGCCACCGGCCACCTACGAGCATGTTGCGGTATCCTGACCATAGCGTGGTGGCTTTGAGCAGCATGAAGAGGCTGAAGAGGACTTCCTTCTGAAGTATCTGAGGCATCAGCAGCTGGTAAATATTGCTGTTAGTCCCTGGGTTATGGATGGAAAAACAGAGGGCTACCAGCCTCTCCCACTGACTGTCCCACACACCCTCTTACTGTCTCGCACACCTTCTTATTCAGCACATATATCACTCTTGTCCTGGAAGGCGGCCTGCACTGGCAATAACCATAGAGCCTGTCTCAAAAGACAAATCACTTTCACTTCATCCATGTCAATTTGTAATGTCGGACATGGACCAACCAATTTTAAAGATTTATCTGAGCCTACAGTACCCCCTCCCAGTGCTTGGCTCATCCCACTGGACCAGAGGGTTCTAGTTTTACAGTAATAAGCAATATGGCCAGGTTGATTTAAAAAAATGGGTTGACCATCTGGGGGGAATTTCTAATGACTTATTTTTGCAACCTGTTATCTCGACCATAGGGTGCAAAGTTGGTCACTAACTGATTTAGTTGGACCTGTTTTTGTAAGATAAGATTATTGGGTTCACTCAACTGAGGCATTTTAGCTGTTATAGCTTAACTACTAACAATTACCTGAGCTTCACAGTGGCATGTCAAACCTACCTTTCTATGATGGGTTGGCCCTCCTCCACCAAGCAAGTCGAGTAGGGCCCCTACTCGACTTGCTTGGTGGAGGAGGGCCAACCCATAGGGTGACCATATTTTCATTTGGGAAAACCAGGACACCTTTTCGGGGGGGGGGGGGGCGGGGGCGGGGCGGGGGCGGGGGGGGGGGGGGGGGGGGCGGGGCGGTCATGTGGAGGATGCCTGCTGCTTTAATAGTATTTTATTATTATTCAATTATACCGGTATATTATATTATATAGATAGAACAAGATATTTACAGTTGGTTTATTAAAAATGCTTTTCAGTAAAAGTCAATAACAATAACTCCAATAACAAATGATAATTTTATTCAAAATGCTTGAGTCAACAATTCCTGTAATGAATGAACAGCACAATGAAAGAAATAATGTTGCATCTTAACATCCTTCACTTAACAAGTTAACAATAACTCTGAACTCGAAATAACACTCACTTAGCCTCAGTAATGAACAAAATAAAGTCTGTTTTGTAGGGCTATTGGGGGGGGGGGAATTAACCAATGAGCTGATTTACAATCATTGAAAATAATTAAAATAAATAACAAATGAGCTCATTTACAATCAGGTAGCCTATTGGAGAAAATAAATTAACAAATGAGCATAATACAAAAAAAACTCTCTTGTATACTCGAAAAAATAACTTAAAATATACAAAAAAAAAATAAAAAATATCAACACACCATCTTAACTTCCCTGCTTAATCCTCGTCTCCCTCTTCATCTGTTTTGTCCTCCTCTTCGTCTGGTTTTTCTTCCTCGTCCTTCTTTGCCCATTTGTATTTTGCTGTAGAGCTGATCTTCTTCAGCAGTGTCTTGTGGCCCAACATGTACGTGTGAAAGTCCTTGCATGACATATCTTTGAGATTGTATTGCACAAATAGGATCCCTTTCAAAGATGGAACTGAGAGCTGGTTCCTCTCCTTTGTCCACTGGCTCTGCATCAGTGAAAACACTCTCTCCACATTTGCATTATGTGGAGAAAGTGCGAAGACAAACTGTGCCATCCTCAGCAGCTCCGAGTAGCATCCGATGCTTTTGGCCTTCTCGAAGTACTTGACCCACCTCTGGTGCACCTGCAGGCCCATGAATGCTTCATCCTCACTGCAGCTTTCCACAAATTTCTTTAAATTGGACACTTGGTCAAAGCATTTCACATCGTCAATTGCCACCCCTTTCTCCTCAAGGTACTTGATGCAGGCCTCCACATCATCCCACTTAGGTGCCTCGCTCATGTCCATCCACATGAAAGGTGTGAATTCTTCCATGGGCGCCATCCATTTCTCCAGGTACTCCAAGCATGAGCTATACATGCCTAGCACATCCGCCATGAACTTGTCACATCCCTCTCCAAGTCCTTCTCTGCGGTGTGCGGCAAGCAGTCCCTTGACTTTCAGGGACATGAAATTATTGGTCTTCCGTTCAATAACAACGTTGTGGATGCTGCTCAATATTTTCTTGATTTCCATGATGGAGTTGTCCTCCCTTTCCATCTCCTGAATGTGGCAGTGGAAGATCGACATGAGGGAGTGCATGTGCCACAAATACACCTCACTAAAAGGGTTTTCAAAAAAAACCTTGATCATCACAGGTGGCTTTTCTTGGGATAAAAAGAATGCTTTTAGAGCAGGGAACATCTGCAGCATCCTCTCTATTCCTGGGAATAGAGAGAGCCACCTGGTCTTGCTGTGTGACAGCATCCTCCTGTATTCCACATCCACAAAATCGCAGTACTCTTTGAGGGACTCTGTGCGCACAGTGTATATGTGGAAGTACTGGTAGATTTTGAAAATGATATTTTCAATGTCCACATTAAGCCTATCTGCCCCGTGATGGACACAGTTGTTAAGGATATGTGCTGGGCATCCCACGCCAATCAATGTTTTGTTTTGTAGCAGCCTCTTCAAATGTGCAAACACATTATTTCCCCCTTCGTCACGCCGAGTTCCACCAAAATTGGTGTTGCAATTGTCGCCGGTAAATGCGACGCATTTGGAGGCCAAATTGTTTTTCGTCAATGTTTGCATTAAGTAATTGGCGATGGTCGTTGCAGTCTCGTTGGGTGTATCTTGCACTTCAATTAGTTTACTCTGAACACCACCCGCCTTCCAATCAAAATACTGAATAATGATGGGGAAGATTTTCACCGCACCACGATTGCTCCCATCAGTACTTACACCACAATAAGGGATGTCTTTTAGTGCTTCGTGCGCCACTTTTACAGAATGCGGTGCCAGTACACTATCAACAATAGCCTCGGTCTTAGTTCGGGCACAACTAAACTTTTTAGCAGTGTCTGAATCGGGGAGGGTCTTTTTGAGTAATGCACTAGTGCAGTCCATGGATCTGTAACTGCAGTGGTGTTTCACTGTGTGAAATGACCACGCAGCCTCCGCTGCATTCACTGCATCCTCGTTCCCTGGTCTAAGAAAGTACTGTGTGATCGAGCGAGCACTACCCTCGCCTCGGACAGCTGTTTTGTGCTTCTCGGTGTCCAGGTGGATTTTCAGATCTCTTGCGCCTCCATTGGACATCGAGACATATGTGCCTGCTTTGCACACTGTGCACAAGGCTTCCCATTTGTCTCGACCCGGTCTGAAAGCCGGGAAACTCTTTAGTAATTCGTCGGTAAACGAGCACTTGCGCTTCGGCATGTTGCTTCCGTATGACTGACAGTCACGTTGTCTACGTTCTGATTAATAGGGCTGACAGCATAGGGGCGGGGATTAGGCTACGTCGCACGCAGCGCCGTGGGCAGTGCCCTAGTGCATGTAAATGTAATGGTCCAAAGAAGGTAATTTTAAAAACCAGGACATTTCCTCACTTTCTAAAAATAACCCGGGACACCCGGGACAGGACGTGAAATACGGACATGTCCCGGGAAATACGGACGTATGGTCACCCTAAGTAGGGGCAGCCCTCCATCTTGACGCACCAACCTCATAAACTGTCAACTGTCTCGCACACTTTCCCAGGATAGATCTCTCAGCACATCTTGGGAATTTGGCACATCAGACGGCCAAGCCTGTAAGCTTTGGTATATTAGTGCCAGGAAGACAAATTCCTGAAATTACTTGAATGAGTTAAGAGCTGAGTTTTTGGTGAGGCACTACCTTCGGAGGCACTAAAGTTGAAGATGCTCTGTTCTGAGGGCCTTGATCTGATCATTCAGTGACTGCAACTCCTCTTCCATTCTTACATGAACAAAGTCCAATAATTAAAACACCTCTCAGCCTCTCTGACGGTCCTCTCTATGAAGAATACTGGTCCTACCAAGGAAATAATCTTCTTGTTTCCAGCCGCTGTTCTTAAAAACAAACAAAGAGCACTATTGTCAAAAACAACCGTCCAATTCCAGTGGGCTTTTTTCTTTTAGATCCTGCAAACCACACCAACATGTAGCACTCCCTAGGCTCCTATACTACAATGCTAATGCATGAGTGATATATTTGAGTGAATACCAAATACATCTTAAATACACAAGCACACAGTGGCGGCCGGCCAATAGAGGGCCGCGGGGCCTGGCCCCACCCACCTTGAGCCAGAAAAACAAAAAACAAAAAAAACATTATTTATAATTTTAATTATAAAAAAAATATAAAAATATTAATAACTTATACTAATTGTCAATATTTATGTGTTTGAGCTATGGAATGTATCCGGTAATATTTGTAAAATAGGATATCTGCGCTAAATATCTGCTTTTCCTGCTCGTCCTGTCTGCTCTGAGCTGCTCATGCACTTTTCTGCTGGTCTCTAATGCTCGTGCACATGCCGGGGCCACGAAGCATTTGGCCAAAGAAAGTCTGGTCTAATACGCAGTTTAGCCAATCACTGATTAAAGATATAAATGATGGACATATCATTTATCCAATCCGCGCCCTAAAAAGGACTTCTGCGGGGCCAGGCCCCGGGTGCGCGTTCACAGCTAGTCTCTCGTTCTCTTCGCTTGTATTTAACGTCATGACAATGGAGCCCTAAGACTCAAGCCTAACTAGATCAAATATCTCCTCCAAGACGTGGACTGCATGCTGCTGTTGGTTATAATGGATTACATTCTGGAGGAAGTAAAGAACGCTGATTTGTATCGCCAAGTGGACGAGAAGAGTCAACTGATATTTCCAGCTGATGCTCATGCTAAGCTACATCGGCGCTAACGTACATCACTATCCAGAACGCCATGGACACCATCGCTCCAGCGCTTATGATGGGCTGCTGTAATGAGGGGAGCCACAGTGCAGCTTTATTCCTGGCATTGCCCTCCGGAACTAAGCAGCGGCGACGGGGAGGGAGAGGCCAAGGCTAACGTTAGCTAGCGGGCTAACGTGCTACCGTTAGCTAGCGGACTAACGTTAGCCCGCTAGCACTGCTACACAAAGAGAAAACGGTTGTTTAGTTACAGACGGAACAACATCATCCCAAATGTGGACATGCTATTCAACCAGCTGCAGAAGAGGAACATCGACCCTGCTTCATTAAAGGTATTACACTATACTGTAACGGACTGAGTGACATGTCATGTTAACCTGTTATGTTTAAAGTGTTAGTGTTTACAGGAAGAAGTTGTTCTAGATAAGATTACTGTTTATTGTAATTACTGGGTTCAGGAGGTCAGTGAATGTCTCATGGGCTGTGTAGCTTGTAGCTTGTCTACCTATGAGAGGTTTTGACTGTTGTTCTGGGCTAGGCTACGGCCCACAGTAGCCTGTTCTGTTGTTAGCGAATAAACACACAATAAGCAAGCTAACGTCTCGTATTTACATGTGATAGGAACCATCTTTACGTCCTATGTTTGTGTTGGGACACTTTTAGTTGTGACAAGCTCCTGGAAACATGTGCCGCGGTAGAAGTATTTACTCCGCTAAAAGCTAGTTTAAAAGATATAAGTTAAAGTGACAACAAAGTGTTGATTTGTCGACGTATATTGTTATCCAAGTGGACCATCTCCCTCTCAGTTGTGTGCAGCAGCGAGGTATGTTGTTATGTTAATGATTCGTCGCGCATATTTACGTGCAAACAGTTTACTGTGTAACGTGAACGCCAACTTGTTTTGTCTGTTGGACGGTGGATTTATGACGGTGGTGTTGACTGAGGCGCACGTTGAAGAATAAATCCATCAGTAACAGAAGAACCAAGGGGTCGTGTATTTCCTGGAGGGAGTGATAAGTTGCTCACAGTCTGTAAAAGCCTACATGGGCCTAGTCATCAAAGTGAACGAATATGATAGAAAACATCACAATGATATTTGTTTAAATATTTTAAAAGTGCAGGTAGTTAATAACATGCTTATTCAGGTGTCCACCAAGTCAATGTCTAGAAGAGGCCTAGTTGTTTTTGAAGATGGCAAGTTGGCAACTATTCAATAACATAGTCGACTGTTTTCTGAAAGGGAGGACACGCTGGTAACTGACCGTCTGATACAATTTGATGATGTAGTTATAATTTCCCATCATCTAAAGTTATTTGTAAGATTTTACAATACATTGTATTGTAGAAATACTTGACTTTGACATAAGTGTTCAATCAGAATCACTTTCATCAAAATAGCTTTATTGATAATGTAAGTTGATTTATCTTTTACAGGTATGTGATGCCATCCTGATGAAGCCAAGGAGCGGTTCTACTTCAGAGACTGTCAGTCTTCTCAGGATCCTCATCACCACACCCGTGACAACAGCTGAAGGTGTTTTTGTACTTTGAAGAGGATCAAGACCTTCCTGAGAAACACCATGACACAGGATGGCCTTAATGCTCTGGCTAAGCTCTCATGGAGAAGAAACTTGTCAGGGACATGCCTGACTTCAATAAGAAGGCCATTGAGAGGTTTGCCACTCAGAAGGACAGAAGAGCAAAGTTTCTTTACAAATAATCTGTCTCGTAAAAACATGCAGGTTTCCTCACCACACTGATTTGTGTTTCCCCAACAAACAAGGTTCATATGGGGAATCTTAAAATATAAACTTGTTCTATTAGACTGTGTGTGTGTGTGTGTGTGTGTGTGTGTGTGTGTATGTATATATGTGTGTGTATATATGTGTGTGTGTGTATATATGTGTATGTATATATATATATATATATATATATATATATATATATATATATATATATATGTATATGTATGTATGTATGTATGGAACAAATACTGAATTGTATGAATAATGTCCTTATTATGTTAGTGTTGGAATAAATGTTTAAATATTCAACTGCAAAGTAGTAATGCGTTTTTTATACCTTTTTTGCATTGAATCATACTAGGATTTTTGCTGAAATTGATTGGCTGGCCCCACCCAAAAAAAAATCCACCAGCTGCCACTGCAAGCACATTTCAATAATAAGCTGTTCAGATCTCAAGCATGGCATCAAATGGATTTGATACAGGTTTAGATATTAATGGGAAATACATGTTCAAAGATACATGTTCAAAGACACAGCAAGAAACTATTCTAAAATAGGCAGCATGCAAAGAATCTACCAGTGGCGGGCCGTCAGGGGTATTATAATTATTTTTCCCTATTAGCTTATTTTATCATTGCACAGCTCCTGTCTTGTCTGTTCCTCAGCTTCAGGCCTGCGACACGGCGCGGCTTGGCAGCTGGTTAAGGAGATTTCTTATCCAATCAGATTTCACCTCTATTTCTCTATGGTACAATAGCTTGTTAAACTACATGGCTACGGCCTGCTAGCATTCTGGACGTGTGAATCGTCACAGGGCCCGGCATGACCATTAACGTGCGCTGTGATTGGTCAGTGTGCCAACGTGACTTCTGTCTACACAACCGAAAGCTACCTTGCTGCCAGGATTAAGAAGAGTTCAGGCTGAAACCTAAGAGAAGGTATGACAATGTTTAGTGTTTTAAGTGTTTTAACACTCAATGGCTGAAGGAGGAGGAGAAATGGACTTGGTAGCGGATTTACTTTATGTCTTTTCTTTTTTCCCCGCTTGGCTCTCCGCCGGCACCCACCGTTGATGCCACTACCTCCATGGCACGAGGTGAGGTAGTGGGAGAGCGCTCGCTGCTAGAGAGGACAGCAGGGAGTTTGTCAGCAACTGCTGCTGCTGCTGCTCACTTACCGTATGTCTCTGCAACTGCTGCTAAATTTAGAATCGGAAAAATGTAAGCTGTGGCTTATCTCTGTTCCTTATCTCCGTGAAAAGAGCTATCATTTCCGCTAT
Source organism: Myoxocephalus aenaeus (assembly GCA_038501785.1). Taxonomy (NCBI): domain Eukaryota; kingdom Metazoa; phylum Chordata; class Actinopteri; order Perciformes; family Cottidae; genus Myoxocephalus; species Myoxocephalus aenaeus. The sequence goes on from JBAMJR010000091.1 coordinate 962,457, forward strand.
GGACCATGAAAGAAATAACCATTATTTCTGCGTTATACTTGTTGTGGTATTCCCAAAAACGTTGGAACATCAAACGCCCTTGTGTTTGGGTTCATAACGCCATCCGTAGCCAGCTCGGTGAATTGCACCAACTCCTCCAGGAACTGTGTCTGGCTTATCTCCGTAAAAACAGTTTCCGCCATCCACCATGGAAATAACCACTAGTTCTGCTTTATACTTGTTGTGTAAATTCCACATCCGCCCGGCGGAAAAAATGCTTTTTCGCAACCTATTGCGTCTGTGCATTGACTTTGCATGTAATCTGATCGTGCGTCAAATTCGCGCCGCGTTTGGTGTGAATGCAGCATAACCCTTAACCTCAGTTAAAACCACAACTATAAGAAATACAGATGCTTGGTCAGTGGCTCTAAACTGCCAGTGGTGGGCCATGCATTTTCGACCTAGGCCTTCAGTGCCGTGTGTCCACATCAGGTGCGGACTGAAAAAGAAAAAGAAGTGTGTCCCGGGAGTTACTGTCAGACCAACCCGCGCGTGTATTGAACACGGCGCGCTGCCCACTACACGGCGCATTCATACAGACTGTCATGTATGGACAGCAGACACTCAGTCTGCTATACGGTCGATTTCTTTGCACTATTACGGGCATCAAGCCACCAAGCCCCCTGTGCCTATTCTCAAAAGAAGAAAAAAAAGATCTGTTTTTTTAAACGTTTCCTTAATTATCTCTGCAACCATCCATCCATCCATTTTCGACCGCTTATCCGGGGTCGGGTCGCGGTGGCAGCAGGTTCAGCAGGCCGACCCAGGCTTCCCTCTCACCCGCAACACTTTCCAGCTCATCCTGGGGGACCCCGAGGCGTTCCAAGGCCAGCCGGGAGATATAATCCCTCCAGCGTGTCCTGGGTCTTCCCCGGGGTCTCCTACCAGTTGGACGTGCCTGGAAAACCTCTAATGGGAGGCGTCCAGGAGGCATCCTGACTAGATGCCCGAACCACCTCAGCTGACTCCTTTCGACACGAAGGAGCAGCGACTCGACTCCAAGCTCCCTCCTGATGTCCGAGCTCCTTACCCTATCTCTAAGGCTGAGCCCGGCCACTCTACGGAGGAAGCTCATTTCGGCCGCTTGTATCCGAGACCTCGTTCTTTCGGTCACGACCCAGAGTTCGTGACCATAGGTGAGGGTTGGAACGTAGACCGACCAGTAAATGGAGAGCTTCGCCTTCCGGCTCAGCTCCCTCTTCACCAAGACGGACCGGTACAGCGCCTGTTTTACTGCTGCAGCCGCACCGATCCGCCTATCGATCTCACGCTCCACCTTACCCTCACTCGTGAACAAGACCCCGAGATACTTGAACTCCTTCGCTTGGGGTAGGCAGTTTGTCCCCACCTGGAGGGAGCAGTCCACCGGTTTCCGGCAGAGCACCATGGCCTCAGATTTGGAGGTGCTAACTCTCATCCCTGCCGCTTCACACTCGGCTGCAAAACGCCCCAGTGAATGCTGGAGGTCACGGTCCGAGGAAGCAAACAGGACCACATCATCCGCGAACAGCAGAGATGCGATCCCGAGATTCCCGAACCGGATCTTCTCCGCCCCCTGGCTGCGCCTAGATATCCTGTCCATGAAAGTCACGAACAGGACCGGTGATAAAGGGCAGCCCTGGCGGAGACCAACACCCACCGGGAACGTGTCTGACTTACTACCGAGGATACGAACACAGCTCCTACTGCAGGCGTACAGAGACCGGATGGCCCGTGCCAACGGGTCCGGCACCCCATACTCCCGCAGCACCCCCCACAAAACCCCCCGAGGGACCCGGTCGAAAGCCTTTTCCAAGTCCACAAAGCACATGTAGACTGGTTGGGCAAACTCCCAGGACCCCTCCAGTAGTCTTGCGAGGGTAAAGAGCTGGTCCACTGTTCCACGGCCGGGACGGAATCCACACTGTTCGTCTTGAATCTGAGGTTCGACAAGCGGTCGGAGCCTCCTTTCCAGCACCCTGGCATAAGCTTTTCCCGGGAGGCTGAGTAGTGTGATACCACGATAGTTCGAGCACACTCTCCGGTCCCCCTTCTTGAAGATGGGAACCACCACCCCGGTCTGCCAGTCCATGGGCACTGTTCCCGACCCCCATGCGACACTGCAAAGGCGTGTCAGCCAAGACAGCCCAACAATGTCCAGCGCCTTCAGCATCTCAGGGCGAATCTCATCCACCCCCGGCGCCTTGCCACCAAGGAGCTTTTTGACTACCTTAGTGACCTCTGCCAGGGATATGGGTGCAACCACCCCAAGGACTTCAGGCGCTGCCCCCTCTCCAGGGGACATGTTGGCCGGGTTTAGGAGTTCCTCAAAGTGCTCTTTCCACCGCCCGACGATGTCCACAGTCCGGGTCAGCAGTTCCCCCCCCACGCTGAGAACAGCCTGGGGTAGGCCCTGCTTTCCCTTCCTGAGCCGTCGGATGGTTTGCCAGAACTTCCTTGAGGCCAACCGAAAGTCCTTCTCCATGGCCTCCCCAAACTCCTCCCATGCCCGAGTTTTAGCATCCGCGACCTTCGCAGCTGCAGCCCTTCTGGCTTGCCGGTACCTGTCAGCTGCTTCAGGAGACCCCTGGGCCAGCCAGGCCCGAAAGGCCTCCTTCTTCAGTTTGACGGCTTCCCTCACCCCCGGTGTCCACCACCGGGTTCTCGGGTTGCCGCCACGACAGGCACCGATGACCTTCCGACCACAGCTCCTAACGGCCGCGTCCACAATAGAGGCTTTGAACATGGTCCACTCGGATTCCATGTCCCCAGCCTCCCTCGGGATCTGTGAGAAGCTCTTCCGGAGGTGGGAGTTGAAGACCTCCCGGACAGGATCCTCTGCCAGACGTTCCCAGTTCACCCTCACTACACGTTTGGGCTTGCCAGGTCTTTCTAGCCGACTCCCCCGCCATCTGATCCAACTCACCACCAGATGGTGATCAGTTGACAGCTCTGCTCCTCTCTTCACCCGAGTGTCCAAGACATACGGCCGCAGATCAGATGATACGACTACAAAGTCGATCATTGATCTCCGGCCTAAGGTGTTCTGGTACCAGGTACACTTATGAGCCACCTTATGCTCGAACATGGTGTTTGTTATGGACAAACTGTGGCTAGCACAGAAGTCCAACAACAAAGCACCGTTCGGGTTCAGATCGGGCAAGCCGTTCCTCCCAATCACGCCCCGCCAGGTTTCTCTGTCATTGCCCACGTGAGCGTTGAAGTCTCCCAGGAGAACTATGGAGTCGGCAGGCGGGGCCCTTTCCAGTACCCCTCCCACCGACTCCAAGAAGGCCGGATACTCTGAAATGCTGTTCGGTGCATAAGCACAAACAACAGTCAGAGCCTTACTCCCCGCAACCCGTAGGCGCAGGGAGGCGACCCTCTCGTTCTCCGGGGAAAACTCCAACATAGCGGCGCTCAGCCGGGGGCTCGTGAGTATCCCCACTCCCGCCCGGCGCCTCTCACCCTGGGCAACTCCAGAAAAGGACAAAGTCCAACCCTTCTCCAGGAGCTTGGTTCCAGAGCCCGTGCTGTGCGTGGAGGTGAGCCCAACTATATCTAGCTGGTACCGCTCCACCTCCTGCACCAGCTCCGGCTCTTTCCCCGCTAGCGAGGTGACGTTCCACGTCCCTAGAGCTAGTCTATGCTGCCGGCGATCGGCTCGCCCAGGTCTCCTGCCTGGCCCGCCGCCCGGTCTGCATAGCACCCGACCCCGATGCTTCCCCCTGCGGGTGGTGAGTCCACAGGGTTGCTGGTCCATGATGTTTTTTCGGGCTGAGCCCGACCGGGCCCCATGGGCGAAAGCCCGGCCACCAGACGCTCGCTGACGAGCTCCCCTCCTGGGTCTGGCTCCGGGAGGGTGCCCCGGTTTCCCTTGTCCGGGCGAGGTTGCTACAATCCGTGGGCCGTAATTCATCGGGGTTTTTTGAACCGCTCTTAGTCTGGGCTCTCCCCCGAGACCTGTTTGCCTTGGGAGACCCTACCAGGGGCTGACGCCCCAGACAACATAGCTCCCAGGATCACTGAGCCACTCAAACTCCTCCACCACGTTAAGGTGGCGATTCTCTGCAACCAAATGGTTGTTTAACTTCATTTAAATTGCTACAATACCGTAACCCTTGTGAGAAGAGACATGTGGTTTAGTACCTGTAAAGTCACAAAACGGACGGAGTTTTTTTTTCAGTGGACGTTTCTGAGTCCTTTGACGAGCGGACACTCCGTGGAGCAATCTGCAATTATGCAGATGCCTCCAACGTCGCCGTTGCTGCGTCGGACAATGCATGCTGTCCAAATCAAGCACAAGTCACGTTTAGTTATAACAAAACAATCCAACAAAATCGCGGCACTGAAACACTACAGTGCACACACAAGACATCACCGGCGCAGCTGCGCACCTTGGTGCGGGGAGAGGCGCGGCCCCAGCCCCGGCTTGACCAGCAGCAACAACAGCGCTGTGGCTTGTTTATGATTAAATACGACTGCAAATAAAAAACAGTAACACAACCAGCATTTCACTCACCAGATGCACATAACCCTCCGTAACCCTCTGTGCGAAAGGCGTCATCAGTAAATTCACCAGCAAGGCCTGAGCTTCTAGGTTCTACGTTCGAGATTCTGGCTTCTTCTCCTTCTTTTGTACGCTGCCCCACTGACCAATCACAGTGCATGTTAACGGTCACGCTGGGCCACTGACCAATCATACGTCCATGCCATTTCACAGGTGCTGCATGTCAAAGAATACACCCAGCTTGTCAAACTAATTTCTAAAAGTCCATGACAATCAACCACAACGTCCACTCCTGGTGTACTTTAATCTGCAAAGGCCTGCTTAAACTGCTTTGCTGACATAGAGACACAGGAGAGAAAAAATCTGATTGGAGGAAAGCTTCTCCTTCAAACCAGCTGCAATGCTGCAGGCTGAAGACTGCTGTGTAATGAGGAAAATAAGCTAATATGGAAAAATAATTATAATACATGTAGTGTATTTGTGAAAAACTATTAAATTATAAAATAGCTATAACTTTGTGATTCTGTTTGACTCCATTCAGCCAAAGGGCTGAATGGAGTCAAACTGTGGTGTAGGAACACCTACACCACAGTTATGTCTTTTGACCTGGCCAGATAGACAGAGGTTTGAGACTGACAAAATTTATGAGGTGATTTGTAGCTCGTGAATCATCTTGAGAGTGAGTGTTTTACACTTTCTGTGAGACCACATTTACGATCACTAATAGCGTGTGTGTGTAGGTGTGTGTGTGTGTGTGTGTGTGTGTGTGTGTGTGTGTGTGTGTGTGTGTGTGTTTGCTTGAATGACGTGAAGTAGAATAGATTAGAAGAAGCTGTGTGTATCAAAAATCAACAGTGATCCACTATTTTTTTGTTACTTTTACGGGGGGAATGAAGAAAGAAAAACAATCTTCAAGTATATTTCCAAAGAAGAACTTTAGATGTTATGCTAAGTTTACACCAATTCCCCACTTTACTCCATTTCTGATTCAACAACATCATGAGGTCAGTAACGACAGGAGGAGAATCTCAACGCTGACAGGCTTTCGTGGCACAGCGTCAAGTCAAACTTCTGGCCAAAGCTGTGGCTCATACATTTCGCCTACCTCATTGCACTCTGCGGTAATTTTGAAGGAGCTAAACCGACTTGAAGCAGTGTCTATCTTTGGACAGGTTACATCGCAGCAGAGTTTTTCTTTTAGATAACTTGCCAGTGCCTCGGAGTCCAAATCAGGTGAGAATTTTGTAGCGATTACACTCCCCAGTTTTGTCTTTATAGCTTGTATGTTTCCCCCAGCACTGGTTCCAACAATACTGGTAGTGAATGAATTCAACTCATAATTGGCTACAATGGGATGTAAAGCGTCATAAAACACACTTCATTCAAACTCAAAAACAAACAGCACTATGTGTTAACAGTATCTCTGCAAAGTTTGACTTTGATTACGTGAAGTTAAAGGTTTTTAGTAATTAATTTAGTGCACATTTCGTGAACCGTATTTAGGTCCGCTGAGAGCAAAAATAACTTTTTTTCTGGACCTTGAATGGGTCCACAACAGAGGGGCTCTGCTCAATCAGATGCACAAATACATACCAAGGCCGTGTGGAATATCGTTTCATCCATAGGTAAATCATATTTCATATTTCAGTTTTTTGGCTGGAATGTGGTTGATATCTTGCTGAGGCTTTGTCTCACAAGGGATTTGGCGCTGGGGCTCATGCTTATTCATATTTTCAATACCTTTGGGCTTCACTCTTGTTTAAGGTATCAGACAAGGCATTGTTTGTGTGTCATCATGGCAAAATGTGGTTCGAGGAGACACCCATTGTAGTGGGAACTACCACAGAAGCGGTTTTGAGTATATTATGCGAGGTGTTTATGACGGTCTGAAAGATTTTGTGACTACGATAGTGTCCCAATCGTGCAAGATGCAGTCACAAAATGTAACACACATGTAGTTGAGATCAAAATTAAGGCTGAGTTTGAAGATGGGTGTAGTCTGAGCAGGGGCACTGGAAGGTAGGATGTAGGAAGTGGGGAAGGGACCGTTTGGCCTCCACACTTTACGTCCTTTCCTGACGCAGCTGGTGGGATCCAATCGCAAGATTGAAACTGTCTGGATTCTTAATGACTTCCACCTCCTAAAAATTATTTTATCATGCCCTATAACCCTAAGTTAAGTGTTCTTGTTGACAAGTGTACTCAGTGTGCTCTTTTGTCCAAGCTCATAAAATGCCTCATGTTTGAAGTAAATTACTTGTCCTCACAGTTCTGAGATGGAGACAATGAGTCATCTTAAACCCAGTGTTTCTTTCATGAAACCACATAAACCTTTACAATTTTACAACTAAGGTTTTATCTTAGCAGCACAGGTCATGAAATGATCACACTAGTTCATCTTTCCAGCCCTCACTATGGGTGGGCATCAGTATTCCCTCTAAACTGTGCGCGTGCGCGGCCGCGCAGGCCAGTCGAAGTGGCCGCGCAATAGATTTTTCAGACCGCGCACATTTTTCAGACCGCACAAACGATTTTTTTTCAGGGGTTAAAAATCTTTTTTGCACCAGTGTTTCTGAGATGGAAGTGAAGCTCGCCTGGAGCGCCACATGAGCTAGGGCCGGCGCTGTTTAGGCTACTCTTGGCGGGCCCTGCTCCAGCAGTTATAGGCTACCATGGCGAAAAGAAAGGCAGAGCAGGTGCCCCAGAAAAAGGTCTGCCTAACGTTCAAACATGAGTGGCTAGATGAAATAGTCCAAACTGACACAGGTAGGATGAAACTTTCAGACATATTTAAATATGAAGAAAGGAGTGGCGTGATCTGCAAATTCTGCTCGGAGGCAAAAGCGAAAGGAGAGTTTGCGCGTGGAAAACGTGTTTCTCTTTTGGTTAACCTGTTTTTCAGATGCTGTTCTTCAGAGACATGTGTCTTCCATAGGCCTGCAGACAAGATGAGCCACATAGCCAGATAGGCCTATCTCCCTCAATGACATTCAAATGACATGTTTTGTAGCCTAGTTTGTTGCAAACCATTCCAGTTAATAAATTGTTTATATAGGCTACCTTTAGGAAAAATGACACCATGTCAATTTAATAGGCCTATAATTATTGTTAAGCACTGCATTAGCATTTTTCTTTCAATGAAGTTCCACTTAAATGTTGTACCTGCTGAGAAATGACTAAACACCTTTGATACTTTTATTTTTTATATATATTATTATCAGTCATAACCAGTGAACCAGTCATAACCTCCCCTTATTGAAGTTCAACAAAGATCCTTTAAGTTCAACTACACTGACTGGTAAAACACCGTCATTAAAATGTTCCCAAAGTCCAGCCATTATAAAGGATATTGAATAAATATCAACCTTGTATACATATTGATGCATTTGCTGTCATCTCTTTGAATCCCCTATGGCTAACGCAGGCTTGTGGTCATTTTCGGCAGGTCGCGTGGTTGCGAATTGCTCACAGTGCTGAAATGTGCGCTCAGAAAAAAAGAAAAAAATGCTCAGTGCTGAAAAAATTTAAAGGGAACATTGGTGGGCATCTACATGTTGCACAGCTTGGCAGTGAGCCAAGGGCACTATAAAGGCTGAAGAGAGCACTTCCCAGCCAGCATGTCCATGTGGGGCCCATAAGGTTTAAATTTGGGCTGCAGATAGTGGGTTTGTCCGCAGTTTCCATGGTGGCCTCACCTGTGTTTGCCCATACTGGGTTTATTCACCGGTTTATTCACCGACTTTAAGAGGGATCTGACTGGGCTTTAAGTGGGACCCAAATTGGCTACATTATGGGTTTCGGTGAATAAAGGGTGTGTTTAAAAACATCAAAACTACATCAAAACATCCATTTCCAAACTCTCACACAACTTGTGCAGTATAATCTGAATCTCATTCAAATCAAATGCTCCCTATTTCCCAAACACATGTGTTTGCTTACTATTTAAAACATGTCTGCATTCCCCATCTTCAAATCTCCTAGTGCCGCTGCATAGAGATATAATGTAATTTTCTGACCTATAAAATTAAGTACATTGCATTGTGGGATTAACAGCAGAAAGTTTACCACAGGCACTAATTTAACAGTACAGAACAGGCATATAAATATAATAAGGGGGCTTGGCAAACTCAACAAACATTGTTGTGTATAACATTGTCATATCTGATAGGAATGATCGCCAGTGTTATACAAACATGTAACTCAGTTTGTCAAATGTTTCCTTCAACCGTCTATTTCAGCAATGGTATTTTCCTTCAAGTGCTAGAGTCCACTGTTGAGTCTCTCCACAGACTTTTCTGGCGTCTGTAATCACACACAAATTGGGCACAATAAGGGCGTTTAACCATCTATCTATCCACATTCCTCTTTTCCCATATCTTATTTTCTATCGGTGTTTTTCATTTTCAGCCTTCACTCTAAACATTTTTCCTCTCCCCATTTGTTGTTTTATGGTCTCTTAGATTTTGGTTCACTTTACTTGGCTATATCTCTATTTATTTTTCTCTGGAATTTTTAAAGGGAGTAGGTTTTATCTGGAAAACACATTAACATACAGATCAGTCAGTGCAAAGTGTCTGAAAAAACAAAGGAATATTGGAGAAAGATGTGATGCATTTAGGTGCAAACTCTTGTGTGCATGATACTATTACTGAGTGTGTTTTTCTGTAATTTTGTGTAAATATTATGTATGTGAATATGCAGGATGCCACAGACAATATCCTGTTTCATGCGGGGAGGTCAGGTTATCCTGCTCCGTCATCAGGGGTAACGGGAATACAGCACATCCTGACCATGTGTCTAGGGAGAATAATACCAAGGAAAAAAAGGATGATGGGAATTGTGTCTTTTCTGTGTCACATACTATAACCAGTTAATATACTTAGTGTACTTACTGTGTGACTGGTACACCACAGAGCTCCATTAATAAACTTTCAAAAGAAAAAGATCAGTTACCTCTCAGGAATGAGGGCTTACTGTAATGCTAGTTTTTCCCCACTGACAGATTAAACAAATGAATGTGGCATATAATAAATCAAGAAGTCTGACCCTGCATGCCTCAACAAAAATCCTTTCTGGAAGTGGGTGCCTACAAATAACTAGCCACTTTTTGTAATCCCTCCGTAGGGTCACATGGAGGCCAAACTGTATAGTCTGTCAGAGGATTATTACATGAACCCAATCTGCTGACTAACGTCTGGACTGGTTTGGAATTTCTTTAATAATTCATCAATAGTTTAGACAAGGACAAATTCTGACCTTTCATAATAATACAATAAAATAAAACCTTTGTGTATGTGTGGGGTACAAATGTCATCTAGGAATGATGCAGTCATACATTATGGTATAACTACTACAGTTCTTCCAAGGAACTGACTCCCAGACAGTAACTGATCCATGTCTGAGTGCATTTTCCGTACAGCGAGGGTGAGGTCTTTTATAGAGAATACACTGTTGTTTTCTAGGACTAAAATCAAATACTAAATGTATTCCTTGGAGGGTGTTTCATTTTTATTCCTACTGTTCTTGATATCTCCCATGCTTGACATATAGCTGCATGCTGGCGCAAGAAAGCACACTTTTCAAAGCAACCCAATACAAAACCATACCATCTATTCTCCCTGGGGATATTCACAAAGCTCTCACTCACTCAAACATTTACACTGAGCTGATGTAACCTCTTTTCTCTCTCTCTCTCTCTCTCTCTCTCTCTCTCTCTCTCTCTCTCTCTCTCTCTCCAGGGCGAACAACATCTGCAAAGAACTCCTTCTGTCATGATGTGAGTTTGTCTGTTTCCTGTTTTATTTTGTAGTTCTTGGCTTGTGTGTTCCCTGCACTTCCTGCCCTGTGATTGTCTGTTGATTGTCCCTGATTGTTCCCTGCTGTGTCCAATCACCTGCCCCTCCCCAGTGTATTTAAACCCTGTTTATCTCCTGCCTCAGTGTGGGATCGTACTGCGTTTTTGACTGTGAGTAGACCGGGTTTGTCGTGTCGGATCCCTGGTTTTTGTGATTCTTGTTCCTGTCCGTTTTTTTTATTCCTGTTTTTGTTTCTTCTACTTTTTTTCCTCTTGGCCTGTTGGAGGCTTGTCCTTAGTTTTTGAAATAAATATTATTTTGCACTGTTGCTTTGGCATTTGGGTCCTCCACAGTATTGTCTCATTTGTTTGGTGAGACTCCTCTACTAAACCAACTATCGGACACAGCCTTTCATTTCATACAGATGTGGGAGGCACTTCAAAGTTTGCGTAATAAAGAGTGCAACATTATTCAGTCATTTGTATGAATAGCGTGCTGCAAACACATGCTCATGTCTACAGACTCAAGGAGAGCTTCATCTCCTCATGTTCAGCCCAAGGATGTGTACATGAGTTAAATCATCAGATAATAGCAAACACACATTAGTGGTTATGCCTACAAGCATGAAAAAAAACCTGCACAATCAAAAGAAAAAGGCAGCCAACAGAACTGACTTAAGCATTGTTTTGTTTCAGAGCTGGCTGACAGAACATGATATTCAGGCCTTTATTCGTACAACAGGAGTACACATTTAAATGATTGGTGATCATGTTACGGGTGAGATCAACTGTCATACAATCACAGGTGCCCTTATGCGCATCAGTTGTGTATAAATGTGACAATTCCTGAAGAAGCATGCAGCTACAACGTGGGCCCATCAGCAGTGACTCAAAAGCCTTCTGTTTGTGATGCTGTTGGGAATTCTTCAATTGGTCATGGAGGTGAGAATAACCTAACACAGCATGCTTTTCACAGAACTGCACAAGAAGGTCACACCAGCTAAAAGTGAAAGCCATACAGTTGCCTTTGTGACATCTACTGCGGAAAATGACAAAATCGCTGCAAGTGTAGCTGTGTACGGTTAGCTGTGCACGAACTACAACAGCGTCCACTGTCTTGTGATGTTCAAAGGTGCTTTGCTTCAAGATGTGAAGAAGATGCACTTGTGAAGACCAAAAGCTGAGATGATTCAAATTAATATTTTAGGGCCAAAGACCGTGCTGGATATTTTGGATGATCTGTCCCCAATCAAAGGTGAGCTATACCTACTGTACGTGGCCACCGATTCCTAAGATCGTGCTACGAGCAAATCCTTTTTTTTCTCTATAGATCTGGGGACGAAATGGATTGATTGTAGGTATCATTCCGATACTACTTGAGGCTGGAGTGACTGTCATTGCATACACTGAGAAGTGATTTGGCTTTTCACCAGAAAATATAACAGTGAAACTGAAACTGATCGGCCTCTATGAGGAGCTCACCATGGCTGACTTTGAGCTGGTTTCTTTTCTTTTCATTGTGGACCAACTTAATCACGGGTTTTGTGCAAGTCAGGAGGAAATACAGAAAACCTGCCTTTATCACAAGGATGTTCAAAAGGACAAAAGACTGCTTGAATCAGTCAAGTTTGATGTAAAGGTCCAATTTAGGATTTATTTGATCATTTATTTTAATGTCCATATACTTTGACTTTGTTTCTCAACTTTACAGATTGAAGTGCACACTTGGATTGAAATCAAGTATGCATTATTTTATAACAGGCTCACATAAGAATCCAAATTGTGTCTCCATTATTGACAGAAGTAACAGATTAATGAAGCATTCAGAACATGACGTGCACAATTAGCACTACACAGTGATATTGTTTAGCTGGTAGGTTATTTCAAAAGGAGCAAACTGGTTGGTTCAATAGAAGCCAAGCCAAAGAATCAGGTCACATTAAGAAGCACAGATTACACCTACAGGAACGATGAGTGCTTGAATACAGACCTGCGGGGATAATAGTGACACGATAAAATGTATGTATTCCATTTTAAGTCAACACACCAATCGAAGAGAAGGATATTGTGCTCTAACAGAAAGTGTCATGTCAAGACAAAACCAGATAGATAACAAACTCCTTCAACCCTTTATGTGAAATAACATTATCATCATCAGATTTAACTAATGCAGAGGACCGACCTCTGAAATCTAGTGAGTCATTACGATAACACACAAGACTGAACCCAAATCACTCAACATCCCTGAATAATATTAGGGTGAGGGAACTGTGGCAATGTGTGCAGTGGCGGTTCTACACGTAATTACGCCCCGGGCGAGACCCCCCCCCCCGGGCAAAAAAAAAAAGAAAAGTCGGAAAAATGTTTACTTTAGAAAAAAGACCGGATACATCCGTCTGTGCGTAGCCTCAAACATAACATCTTGACACATGTCAAGAGGTTACGTGATACGTTTCCCCAAAAATGAAACTTAAAAGTCCGTTACAACTCGGTGTTCTGGATTAAAATCAAGGCAGAGTTACTGAGATCGCCAAAAAAGCTCTAAAACCCTCAACCCTCAAGCTCAGGGCTCCACTAATGCAGCGTAATGGTGAGTTGTATCTTTATGCACTTTATAATTGTCTTTATGCTGGTCGTATTACGTCATATTTATTACGTCATATTTTGCGCCCACACCGTGAAGGCCGGTCCGCGAAAATATTGTCTGACACAAAACCGGTCCGTGGCTCAAAAAAGGTTGGGGGCCGCTGCATTAGAGTATTGCTCTATAGCCCACAGTGGATCCCCCCGCCCGCCCCACCCGGGAGACCCAGAGGCGACGCCCCCCCCGCAGCCGCAGGGGGCGCCAACCTGCCAATTCCCCACACAGTGATATGATAGATAATGGAAAACCGCTTCGCGGCCCAGATGATTTTTTTTAAGTGGTAAGTGGTCGTGCCGCCCCCCACGTGACATGAAAAAGTGCCGCCCCGGGCGGCTGCCCGGTTCGCCCGTGCCCAAAACCACCACTGAATGTGTGTGTGAGTAAGAGAGGAAGACAGACATGTGTTTTCTGGTTTAAATTAAATAATGTGTAATTCAGCCATGGCAATAATGTAGCTTTAACATTCATGCCAATAAAGCTTGTTTGAGTTTGAATTAAAAAGAGAGAGGGGGAGAGAGAGAAAGAGGGAGAAATAAATAGAAAGAGAGAGAACACTGGATGTATATCACGTTGTCCCGTTTCCCGTTCAATATGTTTCCTGAAACAAGTTGCCACAGTTGTCTCTCAAACTCAAGTCTATTGTTGCTTGAGTTAAAACCAGCTGAATAGTAGTAGCGTGAACTCATTAAATTGCTGAAATTGTCCCGTTTACTGAGACAAGGAAAATGACCACAAATGCTGCCGTTATTTAAGTAAACAGGCCCTGTAGAGCCCCCCCCTCTCCCCCCCCCCCCGTGAAAAACGACAAGCCTCAATCAGATGGGGAGCGATGTGTAATCTGTCCAGTCTTGGCTGACACAGAGACCATCGTAACGGAGAAATATATTATGTAGAACCGAGTTTGAGACTGAATGTCCTGCTCTGCATGCCCCAATTGTAATTGATAGCCCAAAGAACACAGAGGTCTATTTAATAACATTAACAGCTGCATTTTATTCACGTTTACTGGCTAAGTTTAATGAGCCACAATGGAATTAAAGCATCGCTAATGTTATTTTTACATGGGCTTTTTCTACTCCAAGTGAAGTATGGAAGTTTTTACATTTGTAATGTTTCTTCTGTCTTTCTTTGTTTTTGCTTTCATTTGTAACCTAGAGAAGTCAACATAGAAGTTGCTAATAATACTCCATATACTTCCTGTGGTACTAACGAGGAAGGCGGGCTGGCGGTCCTTCTGTCTTGCAGTTGTTTCTCTTTTATCACACATGGCTGCATGGAGAAAATTGTGTATTTACTGGTCTTCATAGCAATAATCTGTCATACTACTTAACTAAGAAATACTCAGACCCCCCAATCCTTGTCAACGGACAATACAATTATCAAATCAACTAAAAGAGTGTGCCAAAGTCTCGACAGTCATTACACAATGCACTAATAGTAACTACACTGACAGCTGAAGTGTCCTGAGGAGGGAGCTAGTCCACTCCATTTTTTTTAACACATTATGCTAAGTGGAAATGTTGTTTGTGTGTTTTGACATGTGTTGCATGTTTCCTTCCTTGATTCGGTGCGACACACTGAATGAGTTGCTTAAACAAGAGAGATATTATATGTGCATGGCCTGACCTAAATTGCCCTTCAATATCAGTGAGCCAGTGTTTTCTAGTTCCAGTGGAATGGAAGGCAGCCAGATAGAGATTGCACAAGTTGTGCTGAACAGAGTCCCAGACACCATCAACTCTCAATCATAATAATGCAGCACACACGCTGTTTTATCTGTAGATACAAATTGTTAAAAAACACTACTTCCACTCTCATTCCACCTTATTTGCATTCAAACCCTAATAACAAACATGTGGATCTTACAAAGAAGAAAAATCTTTAAATTTGTGGATTTTCTCCAACCAGGAGTGGAAGAGTACTGCGTGGTTTTGAATTCCTATTAGATTACAATTGTATATATATATTAAAAAAAAAGTGTTCAGTTAATTTGTCTTTTGGAGCAGGAGCAGCTTTTCTGCATTTTAGAAATGACTCTCAGAACTTTTTTAAAGATATGTGAAAATATGTAAAATATTTTGTTAAAGCAGTTGTAATAATAATATAAAAAGGGTTGCTCGTAGTGACAAATCCTCAGAGAATTATCACCCCCTCAGTTTAGCATTTGAGCCACAATAAGCTTGTTGTTGGGGTTTTCCGGCCCACAAATGTACTGTCTTGGTTCACTCTCACTTCACTCTGCAGATATTTAAGGACATACCACTTTCAACGGCACTTCAATACAGTTGAGTACCAAGGTTGTAAATGCTTAGTCATCAAGTAGCCCATTAATAACTCCTGTGGGACTGTGTAATAACTGAATGGCATGCTTGAATGTTGAAAATGTAAAACAGGGAGATGGAGTTCCTAGATATCCTCTGTTTAAATGTATGTGTCATTATAAAGCCATATTCATCACCTTGTCCGTTTATACGGGTAATAATGATTGCATTGCAGAAAATATGTCTTTTTCTTGCTCCTTGCCTCCATTCTGCAGGAACACATTTTTTGTTGGCTCAGATTTACGGTTCTTGGTTGATTGCAATTAAAAGTAAACATTAACTCATTTTTCATTTTGACAATATAATTTCTTTTAAATCCCCATTGTTGGCGGGTGCATATGAAATTTGTTCAGATCCGCCAGACGTCTTGGCATATCGTTTTATTCTGTCGTATTTTTTGTTGTTGAACCTAGATAACCGTCCCTCATTACAACGCCTGGTTCCATCCTGCATTTTCCTGGGAGGTGTCAATTCAGCCCGGCCTGCACATGATTATGTTATAAAATATGACGGATGGCCTCCACATGCTCATGTCATAAAAAAAAAAAAACTGATTGCTTGCACATGCTCATGTCTTAAAGAGACGACTGTTCAGACAACATAATTATAAACACCTGTATGGGACACTTGACTAAGCTGTTATAAAGATGCACTAAGCGGTGATATAGATGCACTAACGACTAGTAACTAACTACCTAAATTAATCATGAATTGCGGTATTAAAACACATTTACAAAGCACATGTTAACCATGAATGCATCATCTATAAGCCCTTAATTGGTATATTACTTAATTTACAAATGGGGAATCCATCATTTATAAAGTATTAAAACCCAATCATGAAACACATAATAATCGTGCTTATTAATCAAGAATAACAAAATTAAAACTGTTTATGAATTGCATACTAATGAGTGTTCATGTTGGAACAAAGCTTTATAAATGATGAATTAAGTGTTTACTCATGCTTTACTAATGCTAAATAGCGTGTAGTTCTTATAAAGGGTTACCGGGATGGGTAACATTAAAGCATTCAGGAGAAGAAAGGGAATATGCATTGCCAAGCAACCATCTCTTTAGATATCTGCAAACAAGAAGCTATATCACCACAATTCAACAAGTGAACTATCGCGGGAGCAACTCCACAGTGAAGCCCTGCAGATCTTCTTCACGTGCTGCTCCCGTGGACCAGCACCAGCCACAGCACTAAAACAAGATCAAACTGTAAATTACAGTAACACAATGTAAAAAAAAAAAGAAAAGTGAATTAAATGGCAAACCACACTTTCCTGTGAATTGAACACAGCACATCTTCAATGGAAAATGTGTCCCCTTTTATGTGGAAGTCCGATAAGTGCTGATGGAAAATGTTCTTCACTGAAGAAATACATTTTGTGTATCGGATAAAAAAATTACAAAAAATAACTAACAAAATGTCAATGAAGGAATCTTCTTACACCTTAACAGAAAATTACAACCATACACCTTCTGAATACAAGTTTCTCTATTACTCCAAACTAAGGATTAATTGCCTTGTTAACTCATCGTAAAACACATTTCATTCAAACTGCACAGAAATAAAATAAAACTCAGCCAACACATCTTGGTATGTCTATCCACTTTTCCAACAATCAGAAACTGGTTTGGTCGAAATAAATTAATCCTTAAATCACAGAATAAGACGTGAAAATATTCCAGCTCTATGCGCTACTTTTTCCCCTGCTATATCTCTCTTTTGTGCCTGGTGAGCAGCGTCTCATTGGCGGATCTCACTCTTTCAGAGACAGACCATTAAATTAGAGAAATACAATAAATTGCTCCAAAGCCGCTCTGCTGCTCTTAATTGTCTTTTCCATTTCATCTCCACGATCCTGAAGGAGGTCTCTAGCACACTGTCCCAGTGAGGATCTCAGAACCCAGCTTAATATGAAATATATATTCTCATACCTTACCACTGCCACTACTCTTGGACTGTTGAGAACCTTTACAAAATAAAAAATGTATTATTGGCAATTATCAATAGTCCCTTTTCCCAGCAGATATTTTGGTAAATGCAGGTGCTTATAGATAAAGTTAATTATGGTTCCATTGTATTTAGTATATCGCGGCTATTCCAGTAAGCAAGCATGCAGACTTCCAGGGCCCTGGCCAACCTAAATGAAACAGGGCCATACCTTATCAATCTCACATGTGCTGACCCTATGGGCATGATAAAATGGCTGCTTTGATCATTCTGTAGAAGAAAATCCAAGAAAATCTGTATTTACATCAAATAAAAAAGGGTGTATTTACACCCCTACATTACCCAAACAATAAATAATCGTAATTGAAACACCAAGAGTGGTCCATCCCAAGTCTCATAATTGCATCCACATTTCCCTCACTTGTGTCTTTTCATGGGAGGAGAGAGGAAACAAGGAAATATGTTTGTAGAGAAATGAGACGTCCTTTCCTCTGCAGCATCACGTGACGACATCTGTTTCTGATGACGGTGGCCGCTGATCACAGCTGGATCAGCTTTAACAGCTTGAGTCTGCACACATGTGAACCGTACTAATAAATACAATTATCATTACTGCTTGTGAGCGATGTTTCCTCTCTGTAGCTGTTACCTGTTTAACAAACTGCATTGAGTATTTACTGTGTTTTGTGTGTCCTGCTTATAAACACAATATCTTTATCTTATTTATTAATTATTTGCTTCTGTATGTTTTATTATGATTATGATAGATTATGATTGTGAAGTAATTCATAAATAACCCAGAATACGGTTATGGTTTCTCTTGAACACTGTTTTGGGGGAAATTGAAATGACATAACTCATCAAACCCGACACTCCGGCATTAACAGCCTCACGTCTGAATGGAAATGACGATAAATTATGCATGAAGTGTTTTGTCTCCCTCTGACTTTAGTCTATAATAAAAGTTATTGGGGAAAATAACAGCTCATGAAAAGACAATTCTTTCCAATAAATGAAGAAAGTTATTTGTGGTCCTTTTGTTGTTCAGTCATACAGTCAACATATATTTAAACCAAATGGTGAATCAGAAAACAAATCAAACATAAAACTTGAGTTTTATATGTGATCTGTCTTCACTCATCACATATAAAACTCAAGTTCCGTGGTATGAAACTCCAGTGATGTTGAGGAAAATTGGATCAGTCCGATCAGCTGCAGCGTCCAATCAAATAACTGATGAACAATGAGGGGGAGTGTCGGCCGAAAAAAAACTTCCTGATAGGCTTCTCTGTCTCTCTCTCTTCCGGTTCAAGCGAGGATCGAGAACCACTTTTCCTTTACCTCTGTGGAAAACATCGCAGGGTCAACGAAAGATGGGAAGGAGAATTCATGAGGAGTAAGAATAGACAACCGAGTTGTTTAGCAAATCCGACTCCACTTTCACTATACGTAGTATGCAAGTTATTATTACAGTTATTGACATGGGTCTGCAGCGGTGAAACTACATGAAAATGAACTACAAAGAAGTGCATCTTAGATACTTCGTCTGTGTTCTTACAGTGTTGCGTCATGCAGACGACATAGACCACTCTGTTCAAAGTGTTACTTTATTAACAAGGTTGGAACAGAAATGAAAGAAATATAGAACTGAAACAAAGATGTTTTTTTTACAGAGCGTACAAAGCTACTAAACTGTCTCATTGTTCAGTTTCAAACATGCTGAATTAAATACATTCTCACACTAACAATGTCTCATATCCATCTTTGCTGTTATGGTTTATATGCATATTGCAATCTAATCATAAGAATATGCAGACACCAGTTTATGGAACACCTTCACAACTCAGTGTGACCTAGAAGTGTTGACTTGATAGTGTTTTAAAATTGTAATGTTGATTGAAAAGATGATAATCAAAAACATGACTCGTCTGACTCAGACGTCCCACTGAAGAGTTTAACTCTTTTATCAAACTTTTAACTGTAGTAAAATAAAAGAATGAGTGCTGAGGCTGCAGTACAACAACAAAGAGAGCAGATCAAATACGTCCATTTGATCAGTTTACAGCAGTTTTCAGCAACAGCAATGTAACGTTCAGCAACAGAATTATCTCCTTTCCTTTCGTAAAGGAAGGTCCAGTGTTTCCTACGCTAAAGGAGCTAATTAAGGAAGCATTGAAGCTCCTTTCCTAAGCATTTTGAGAATTCAAACAGCTCTTATCATGGCGGCCACTTAGATACTTCCGGGTCATTTCACTCAGTTAAGAACATTCCTTAGCAAAAAGGACTATTCGACCGCAGCCATGGTCCTAGTGTTCCCTTTCTACAGGAGTAAAACACCGTAATTTGTACGTGCTCCATTCAATTTCTTTTGAATTTGCAGATGAACATACATTGTAGTGCCTGTAAAGTACTTTAGATATTCAAATGACTGACTATCACTGTGTATTGGCCGCAGACTGGGCTTTTTCAGGAGGGAAGCTTAAAGAAACAGGTGCTAAAACAGAGTGTTTCAGATAGAAGGTGATCATTAAAGCATGTAAACAAGAATTAACCTGAAAATTAGCATACGCTCATTTTAACAAGAAAACGAGGGCGCCCTTAAGCTATCAGATGTACTTCCTTTTCTCTGCAGCTGCTTGCCAATTACACATATCATATATTTCCTTCACAGCTAGTATCTAACAATAAACTCTACTTCTTCACAGGAAATTTAAAATGTCAGTATTCCATACTTGCACTTAACACCCAGCTCAAGTTAAAGCAAAAGCCAACCATCTGCGGAAAGTCAGAGAGAAGTTGTGAAAGATTAAATCAAGATGACACAAATCTGGAGCAATAGGAGGAATGCATGTACTAGGAAGCTGTTCTATATCCAGAAACAAATGGAGAGAAAGTATGGCATGGATACCAGTCACAGGCAGTACAGTGATATGTTATTTTTCAATGGGAAATAAGTATATTTAAACACATCTGTATTTTGAAAAAAGATGGAAGAGTACCAGTTTATAAGCTTGAACCTTACTGCGCATGTTAACCAAGCTTATTTTTGGGGAGACATTAATTATTTCAGCAATGTACATGCTTTAGATTTTCCACATAATTTAAAATGTGTTGTTGCTGGTCCAGGATTTTTTTTTAAGTTACAACCATCTACAATGTCAGTTAAATCGACCCTCATAGCGATAATATTTGCCACATCTTTGATCACAGACGTGTCCTTTGCTGTGGCCAACATCAGAGAAGGACTTCCTTTTCGACAAAATCTTGAGAACAAATCAAAAAGAGACATGTTAATGAAGACGACCACATCCTCCTATGAATGAATTAGTCTTGTAGAAGAAAATACGACTGCTTGGGGGAGAAAGGAGAACGCGAAAAATAAGCACGTTGAAACCAGTGACAACCACACCACATGTGTGAGGTTTACCAGAAGAACACGACTCATGGACTCATACATATTGGATATCATAGTTTGACATGTGACATGTTCAAACAACTGCACCTTGTATGGCTGTAATGTCTGCTGCTGCTGATCTCCAAGACGTTGCAGCATCAGAAGAAAGACAACCCAGTGGCCAGCATCAAAATGAACAGTTACACACAACAATACTGACAATTATGAAAATGCCAACCTTACTTTGTATTAATTTGTCATTTAAATTCTAAAAATATGTATGTTTTCTTTCATTTTATTTTACGGTGTAAGTTTATTTATTTAGCACAATGCCCTTTCGTTTTCCATCAGCAGAACAATTTCAAGAGCAGAACGCATCGGAAAAGCATGCAGGCTCAGTGTTTGTTGTTATCTCAAGAAGTAGGAGACAACAGTACAACAGGAGTACAACAATGAACATTTAAATGGTTTTCACTGTCATGTGCAGTCATTGCAAAATGGCGCCCCCTGCTGAAGATTTTGCCTTTTATTGCATACTATGGTGAACATAAATAAATATGTATTCATTCTGTTATTTATTTGATAAATGAAATAATAGCCATGAAAGTGGTCAGATAAAGTGTGCATTAAACGGATACTACACACATATTGGGCTAGTGTATATTATATTATATTAACTCATGTTAATGGTAAATATAACCTTTTTGGTTTTGTTATAGTAAAATAGCATTCTTTTTATAATCTTCCAGGCTCTGCTCCAGATGTACAAATGTACTCCTGTCATAACGGTGGTAAGAATCAGGATTGTCTGGCGGATGTTTATCTCAAACCACTGCACCTGCTTACAAAACTGACCATTGATGTCCACGGTGCTAACCATTACACTGATCTCGTGCTGCAAAACAACTAAATTCATCTGCAACCTCAAGGCAGATTTGCTCTCCGTGCAAAGCAAGTCTATGACACAGCTGATCAATGTTATTGGATATCTCGTTACACCTCCAAGAAGTTGGATCGATTCTCTCTGAACTACAAAAAAACAAGATACATCATCCTAGTGTGAATCACAGGGGAACCACATATCCATAGTTTTGGTCATCGTTTTGTGTTCCGACTAAGAACACCTGTTTGTCATTATACCAGAATGTATTCTGAATTCACACACATAATTGCCTGTTTAGAGAAGAGGTTCGGAGCTGGGTGACAGTGCGCGCTGTCCTTTCAGCACCAATGTTTTACGCACGGCCACAAGAGACTTTGCGGGGGAAAGTTTCTGTCCAAGTCATTTTAGTTTTGATGAGACACAATGTTACACTTTTTGACTTGTGTCGCTGCATGAACTTTACTTTCTTAGTTCTGAAACGTGCGGATTTCCCTCAACGTGTTTTCGTAAAAAAGTAGAATAGTCCACTTTAAAATCCTGCGTAATTCATTTTCAGAAGAATCACCCTTAAACGGGGCGTAATTGTGTTTCAATTTCCATGATGGATGTAAAGTGCGCAATGGCTCCAAATTAAGTTATGAGAATCACATTAATATGAGAGCGTTTCCACTAAGATGGTGGT
Organism: Myoxocephalus aenaeus; assembly: GCA_038501785.1. Classification (NCBI taxonomy): domain Eukaryota; kingdom Metazoa; phylum Chordata; class Actinopteri; order Perciformes; family Cottidae; genus Myoxocephalus; species Myoxocephalus aenaeus. Next base: position 984,666 of record JBAMJR010000091.1, read on the forward strand.
ATTTGCAATGTGTGCTGGGCTAATTGGAAATTTCATTGGAAGTATTACTCGGAAAAAACCGCTTCCTGTAACTGCACATCGCACAGATAAATGGAGTAACCGAAAGGAGGGGGGCGCAGAGAACTTCACACGGCGTTCAAGTAATGGTCAGTCGACTCAAGTGGACTTTCCGCTTCAGGAGTGCCAATAGTGTGTCTTATTATTATCACAGACACGGCGGAGTAACCCACAAGGGACAGGTCACCTTGTCGCCGGGACAGAATAAAAGTGAGCTGATCCGCTACTTCAGCGAGGACGCACGCCGGACTGGATCATTTGGCTGCTTGTCCACTCTCTCCTCAAAGTCGTCCTGGAGGGGATGACTACAGATGCTCGACCAATGCTCATATGACTTTAGAGACGCTTTGATTTGTCCACAGAAGAACAGACTTTGGAGCGGCAGAAGCAAGGACCTAAAGTTGCGAACAGTTCTTTATTTCCATGTTCATCATTGTTGGACGCACGTAACGTAATCACGTTGTATTTGAAAAGGCTACATCGGCCCAAAGGTAATTACATTTGTATTATCCCATCCCTTCGGCCTATTTCTTTGCTCAAATATAAGCAATATGTTGTTATTGCTGCTCTTGCTTGTGTGATCTTGTGTATTTTGTTCTGAGCTGTCTTGTGCAAAATAAATCTCGAAATTCCAGTCACAAGACTTGTGAAAGTGTAGCCTACTTCGTTTTGTTTATGGTCAAAATAGCATTCAGTGAATTACCATTTAAAACGATTTTAAATAATGTACAGCACAATTGGCTCAACTACAATACTTTGATATGAAGAATAAGCACAAACAAACTCAAAAGTTTGATAGAAGAGTTTAGCGACTGAATAACGTGAAAGTGGTTAAACAAAGTGCGAAAACTCCTCAAACTGTGACTACTTGTGATATATAGATAGACTTATTTAATGGACAAATCATTCCAACTGTGGTTTTCTGTGAATGAAAGACGCATGTGGACTCGTGTGGTCCGTCAGCCGTCAGTTAAAACACTCCATCATGTTCTCAGCGGGTGTAATCTGGATCTTACATCATCTTGACATGTCATGCTTCGATCTCTCTTGCAGGTCCACAGTTAAACTTTTCCCCCAGAGGAGCTTGAAGAAGGAGTTCACTTGTTTCCCTCTCTCCACTGGCGCTATGAGCGGACTACGTAAGCACGTCACTATGGGACTGGTGCTACTGATGTGCGCGCTGACCGGTCACTGCGGCGAGAGCGCGCCCTCGTCGGTCCAATCGTCTGCTGCTGCAGCCCGGAGGGACGCGCGGCAGGACTTGAGGCGGATGCTAGAGGTCGTGAGACACGTGGAGCAGAGCCGGGGTCGCCACAGCGCGAACACGGAAGCCCCGTCAACATCACGGACGAGGAGCTCTCCGGTGGCACCAAAGGATTTACGCAACTTGAAAACAGACAGAGGCGATCAGGTTGTCGGTGAGTGGCGACTTGTCATCTGGGCGGGACCCTCATGTTGGATCTCAAGAGGATGCTGTAGCCTCTAATGAAGGATGTAGCCTACTGGAATCATATGTATTTGCATAACCATTATACTTATAGACTGATGGAACTAACACGGGATAGAGTTAAATGGTTGATGCACCACATGTTCTAAACTTACCTTAAATGCTATCTAGCAATGCAGCTATTTGGTCGGAGGCAGAAATCTTAAAACCGGGAAAGAACTTAAACAAAAACTATCTGCATGGCTAGATAGCACCAGAGGTCAGTGAGAAAATATGTTTTTTCCCTTATAAGGATTTCCTGTTTCTTAGTTTGTGTTGACTTCTCACTGGTTATCAAAGTTTACCCAGGTTATAATTGACAGTTAGGTAATATTATTGATGCCCACCAGTAAATAATTGTTAGTTTCCCATCTTCTTTTATTCCACAGTTGTATTCCCCAGAGATCTCAGAAAGAAGGAGAAATTCCTAAAACATATAACAGGTGAGGCCACTTCTGTGTCACTGGCATGTTATGCAGGATGACTGAGGGAAAATGTGTTTAAAAAAAAAAAAAGAAGTGAATGATAGCCTCGCATAATGTATTGGCTGTAAAACAGATGTCCGTGCAGGTGGCCGTGTAGAACTGTTCTCACAGCCTGCTGTCTTCCCTTTCAGGTCCGCTTTACTTCAGTCCCAAGTGCAGGAAGCACGTGTACAGACTCTACCACCACACCAGAGACTGCACAATACCTGCATGTAAGCTCTTACACACAGAAGGCTCTCTTTGTCAGTCCAATATCATCACACTGTGTGAAAAGCATCCACTCATATAAAGGTCTCTCCTTTTAATCTTCTCTTCTCAGACTTCAAAAGATGTGCTCGGCTCCTCACAAGACTAGCTGGCAGCCCGCAGTGCACAGAGGGGTAGCACACACAAGGTACTGTAACTTACTCTCTAAATAGAGAACATGCTTTATGCTGTTTAAGGTTAAAAAGAAGATGCATACATATGTTTGAAGGGATGGTGTGTTAGCACTTGTTAGATATATCCAGGAAGGCCAGAGTATAGTTTTCAAAAGGTATGTCACAAGTTGGAAGTGGTAGAAGAAGTATGCAGATCATCTACCTGAGTGAAAATAGCAATACAACAATGTAAAATGCTGCTACAAGTAAAAGTCCTGCATTGGAAATATTAAAGTAAAAGTACTATTATCTAAATATACACAAAGAATCCAAAGCGAAAGTACTCACGGCAGAAAAATGACCCCTGTGGATGTTAATTATTAAACTTAAAAAACATTTTGCGGGGGAATTTTACATTTTTAAAATTAGTAATTAGTGCTATGTTTAATGTGAAATGAGCCTAGACTAAAATGCAGACAGTAATCACCCCCTTGTGCTAATTAATACAAGTAATCAAAAAGCATGCTATTGCTGTTCCAAAGAAGTGTGCAAACATCTGTAAGAGTAAAACATATAGCTTTGCTAGCTTTTTTAAATATGTTTTGTATATGTTCAATACATTAGTTTCTAGATAGTTCTGGAAATAACTGTAGTTTTAAATTTTAACTAGCTTTATTATATCTCCAGATTTAGCATTGGTGATGTTTTGTGCATGAATGAAAGAAAAATAGACTTAACTATCCAGCACTGGTTAGTAGATTACTAAAGTATGTACCAGATTTAAGACTTAAACACTTTCTTCATTTGGTGCACTGAGCTCATAAACGTTAGTAAACATTGTTGCCCCTCAATCGCAATTTCTAGTGGCATTGTGAAATTTCTTGGGCATTTTTGCCTCCCTTAGTTTCCTACATGGTGTGAGTACAATGTACTGTTGTAGATGGAGCTAATTTTAAGTTCACTGTTGGGTTGTTTATAACAATGCATACTATTTTATCGAATCATTATATACGTTTGTATATGTAAGCTCTTCAAATGTAAAAGTATGAAGTGGCATAAAATGGAAATGTTCATGCAAAGATGCAAAATACAAGCAAACCTAGGATTAACATGATCCATCAGACCGTTGGTGGAAAGTAAAAAGTACATTTTATCATATACTTTACCTTTAGGGGTACTTGTACTTCATTTGAGTATTTCGATTTGATTTATACCTCTTCTCCAAAATTAACACTTTACAAAATTGATGCATTGTTTGATTACAAAAATAACAATCCAATAAAACGATACTTCAAAAAGGGGCCATTCCACCCCATCACTACTTTTGATAAGTTAACTCTATTTTGCTGATATATCTGTACTTTCACGCAAGAACAATTCTGAATTCAGGTCATTCATTTGTAATAGATTATTTTTACATTGTGGTATTTCTGCCTGAAGACATAATTCTCGGCATGGAAGGTCTGAGTTTCACGGTTTCAAGTCCATGGTGATGTGCGTGCTGTGTCGATACACACATGCCTCAGCAGAAGCACAGTGATAGTTTCGTGATTTATTGGGATTCTTTTTGGCAATCAAATGTTTTGGTAAGGGCTGACCAGCTGGAGAGGGTGATGAAGTTCACTTTCTATCATTGCAGGTTGCACGCAAACAAGTCCTCTCCACAAAAAAGAAAACTTGGGGAAAAAGTGCCTTGGACGGTGAGATGGAAGCCTAAAATACTCTGCCCAGCCCAAACTGACATTTGGCACAGTATTGCCCATCAGTGAGGTTTACCTCCGCTAAAGTGTGGATTAATGCCTCTCACCACTCTGGCTGCGCCTTGATGGATGTCCGTCACCGCGAGGGAGGCAATCAGCCCACAAAACCAGACCCAAGATAAAGATGGTGAAACTGAAGAGTGGAGAAAGAAAGAAACTAGTGTCTGAGAGAAACAAACATGGGGTCTATTTTACTGCTAGCATCCAAAAAAAGATGTTGCCAAAACAAAAAAAGGGATTGCATATCTTTTTTTTTTTGCTAATTTCTTTAAGAAGAGAGCAAATTCCAAATTTACACGATATTTCACATGATTTGCTTACTGTGATTTTGTTTGGTCTGTATGAGTGTTGTGGATGGAGCTCATCCCATCTACTGCTGCACCCCGGGCATCAGTCACGGCATAGTTTCACCCACTTGTGCTCACACTGAGAAAGAACTGTGATTAAATTATTAATTGCATTGACATTTCTCTGGATCTTTGCAAGACATGTTGAAAAAGGAAGTATCGGTTGTAAATTGCAGCCCTCCTGTGGATCTAAAAACTATATATTTATATATTTGAGTTGTCATAAGGTTTCCCTGTACAGACTATAGGCCATATGAAACAAGAGAGATGTGTACATACTGTAAAGCTTAGGAGGAATCCACCTATCTACCATAAATTAAAGTGACTGCATTCATCAAATGGTTGTTAAATACACATATAAATTATAAGATTGGTACAAATATGAGTTGTCATTGTTGACTGGTGCAGTTTTTTTTGCTTAAAATGTGGAATGTTCCCTGATTGACCACATGACTAGACCGAGACTACGATGAATTTCACACTGCAGATCAGCAACAATAAAAACATTCATACGAAGATAAAAGTTCCTTTTAAAAGGGAGAGTTGATCAAATTTAAAAACAACTTATTTTCTCCCTTGACTGGTGAAATTTAGTTTTTGTTTTATTTGAAGTTTTGAGACATGCGTCATCGGAAATTACGGGCATCCTGGTGGTTTAAGACAAATTATGTTACCCAGTTTTTCCATTCTCTACTATCTTGCTATCAAAAATGGGGGGGGGGGGGGGGGGGGGGGGGGACTGCATGTAAAATATATATATATATATATCTTTACCAAAAGAGAAAGGACATTTCAAAAACAGTTACTCTATGCCATTTTCACTTGCCAGTACTTATACTCCAAAGGTATGTGTGGATTTGTACAGCATGTTTGGTCTGAAAAATTTGCTCTGAGCAGTGCTTGTGTTGCCAGGTATTAGGTAACTACATGCCTTGTTTTAAGTACTAAATAAAGTTGGAACATATTGTATCAAAAATATTAAGAAGCCCTTTTCAACTCAGACCAGAAAATAGATACATCTGCTGTTTTTAAAACTGTACTCAATTAATCTCTGATTCGCATGCAAACTCCTTCACAGTTGACGCCCTACTTGACACGGAAACCGCCCTAAAACTAAATTCTTTAACAATTGGAAACCCTCCAGTTGGTTTATCGAACCTTTGAGTCCTCCCATGTTTAATGATATACAGCCCTTTCTAAATGTGTACTCACTATGGTGAAGCCACAACTTTACCATGTGCAGATGAATCACATTGTATGGTAATTTGTATTGACACAGACGAGTCTTCCGTCGTGCGATTAGCACCATCTAGCCAGTGGTGATTGGTCTAAAAAGGACCAATCAAGAGAAATGAGAGGGAACAGATTGAGTTTTCTTATATCTGTTTTTAAATATTTATGAGATTTACTTGATAACTAGTAATAATATATTGTGTTAATAGCTCAGATAAAAAGGAGCTGTATACTAAAAAAGCAGTGCAAAAGAAAAGAACCTAACCATCAGGCGTCCAACAAAATATCCAGGAAGATTAACTTTGACCCATGTCGGCCTTTGACCTGTAAACCTCAGATGTCCTCTCAATTAGTATCGTCTGCAGGATGTCTTCATACATAGAATTTCTTAAGCATATTCAAAAGGTAAAAATGTATGATTTGTGTGTAAAATAAGTCTCTAATAGTCATACTCATTTGCTTTTCATTTTATTAATCACATACATTTACAGTCAACCAACTTGTCCACGCAGCATCGTTCCAAATGTACATAATGTGTGGTTTGTATAACATTTACAACACCGAAACAAATGTGTTTCCTGGTCATCCAAGGACATCCACGAAAAGGTTACGCTGAAATGTGCTTGTGTGACACAGTCAAATCATATTTGGTTAATTTGTTTTGTTAATTACGTTTTGTTAATTCAACAGATTCAGCCAAGATCATTTAAGGTTGCGTGTTGTTAGGAGTTGTTCTCCAGGAATGCCTTGCAGCAGCGTACACACTGTTCGTACACCTTTTCAAAGTCTTCGTCCTTCCCCTATGAGATAGAATGGGGGGGGGGGGGGGGGATCATGTAATTAATTACATACATACATCTGTTTGATTTGATACAATACAGCTGCAGATATACAGGGCCCATTCTGCAAAGTGGTTTGAGAACATAAAACGAAACACATAATAAAATTTCTTACACAACCAAAAAATTGTGCCAAATCATTGTTGTGAAGGAAACAAGTTCACTTGATCATAACATTCAAATTTGAAAAAATAAAAGGGAGACAAATATTGACAAAAGCAGCAATTAGTACTACTGTAAATTCTGGTTTTGACGTTTCAAAGTGCTAAGCTTTTACTGAAATCTTGATAGATTTTTATGGAAAAAACGTCACAACCAAAGTAAACTTTACATGTTGTGCTCACATGCAAATGTTTAGCAGTTATAATGTATATCCATAGAGTGATTATAAGAAGACGACGAAGTCACTGTGACATCGACCATTAGACTACCTTTTTTAGTTTAGTAATTTAACCATTCCCATCTAGTTTTTTCAGAACCAGAAGTGAGAGTGTGGAGCTAAATCCAACGGAACAGTGAACAAGAAATTATTTGTCTTACTTCCACAAACTGAAAACACATTGTGAAAGGGTTAAAATTGTAGTCCCAGATGAAACAATACTGTGGTTGTGACCTGTCAATCCCAAATTAGCCCCGCCCTAAAGCGCACCCTGCTTTAACGTCTATTTTACTCTAAATGGGACTCTAATTTACCAAACAAACATCATACGTATTGCATTATACTAGCAATTGAGACCATGAACTGATGTTTACTGGAGTTGATATATATATATATATATATATATATATATATATATATATATATATATATATATATATATATATATATATATATATATATATATATATATATCTCAAGTGAGAAGTAGTCATTTTCTCATAGTCTTCTATACAATAGACTTATTTTTGACACCAGAGGAGTCGCCATTAGAAAGATTGCAAGTTTGAGACGCTTCTGTAACTGCTTCATGCCAGGGTCAGTGATTAATAGCAGTGGTAGAAGAAGAACTGACACTATCTTAACTGATGTGGAGGTATCGAAGTGACAATCATGATAAGCAATCACATTTTGTTGCATCCAAATAAGACCATATTCGCAATGAGTCTCCTAGAAGCAAAATAAAATTGTATCAAACTTTTTACCCAAACATAAATCAACAGAGCACTGCTTGGTTCCTCTTCACTGGAATTCAGTGCATTTTTATTTTGACCGTCTGCTCTACAGCAAATCTTCTACTTTGGACTGCAGATCCAACATTCAAGAACGTTTTTCCACAAACTGCCAATGCAGAGTATTTGCGCAGGAGCGTGACAGCTGCCCAAAAGTGAATCCAAAACATCTTGATCCCTCGCCTGGATGTTTGTTTAAGAAACGCTTGATTTGATATGTAGCAGAGTTTTTCTAGCATGCATTTCTATAAAAGTTGCAGCCCTACAGTCTAGTTCCTTTTTGCCTATTTGCTGTCATTACATGTGGTTGCTGGTGATGAACAATCCAGCACCAGCCAATACTATTAAGTATCCAAATCGCACTGCCTGTAAAGAGCTTAATTCACCCCTTCTTTGAGAAAAAACAACTACCAGTAGACACACTACTACGAATCACGGAACAACAACAAAAAATGGTGTTTGAAGCCAAACTCAGAAACCAAATGTTAGTCACATCAACTGTGGTCAACCCCTACTTCCTCTTTCAACACTGCTAATTTGTTTTGACAACTGTTTTATTGTTCCTTCAAGACCACACAGTAAAACATGTTTTATACTAACGGCATATCACCACTATTTAAAACTTTACTCCTTCCACTTTTCCCACTCATGCTTTTTTTACTCAAAACCCTCAAGAAGATTAAAAAAAAAGCAAATCAAGGATCCGTGTCCAAATCATTTGGCAGGACTTTCAACTGCAGAGTAAGCATTTGGGAAACAAAAGGGATGAGTGAGAACTGCAGTGTGAAAAGGCAAACAAATCTGAACTATTTGTCCAAGCAAATCGAATAATAGTTGTGTTAAAATAATTTATTGTAGTGTTTATTGGCTGGAAGGGTTCATGGGCATATTTTATATGGATATAAAATGGTGAATGGCATTTTTATGGTGATCCATTTATTCCAATCGAGGAATCAAAGAGCTCACTGCTGCTAATTCACTGTTAAAGTTCACCATGTCTTTTTTTAGGCGCCGTCTAATGAAACATGCCTGGACAGGATCCCTTTCTCACATTGGAGAGTAAATTGTCTCCAGAGCGCCCACATGCACCTGAAGACATGTTCGGTCCTGAAGTCTCAAACAGGTGCGCAGCCATTGAACAGAATATTGCGATTCTATGTTGTTTTTTTTATATCTGAGAGGCCCTGAAAACCTATTTTCTCAATCAGCGTTGAGCAAATGGAACAATGTACATAACTTCTCAGCCAGATTTAAAACTATTTGTTAATTTACATGTAAAATGAATTAAGAACAAATATTGCCATACAAATTAAATGTTCAGAAGTAAACAATTAAAACAATTATCCAACTATAGAAAGTTTTGTCTTTACATTTTTGGTGCTCCATCTTTAGAAATATGGTAGTTATCATTTTTGGCAAAAACATCATTAAAAACTTGCTTTTAATGATGTTATTCTGATATTATGGTATTATGATACTCAACAGAAGAATTTACTTGAATACTTACGTAGTATGGGTCCTTAATGATGCGCTGCTTATTTGGGTCATATGCACCCAGAAGCTCAATCTTTGCTGGGACGTTTTTCACGAGGCTTGCTCTTCTGTTCAACTCGCTGTGAAGACAAGAGAAAGCTTCTAACTCAAAGGAAAAACACTTGAACGTTTTCACATGAGACCTCTGGTAAGTAATGTTATACTTTTTGTTTTGTCTGCCATTTAGATATGAGGTGTAATATCCATATTATCTTATATGAATAGCTGGAATGTTATGTACTTTCAATAATGGACAGCATATAACAACACCATGATAATAACATCCATGTGATTAACTTCCTTCCAAAGCACTGACAAACAATGGTATAAGCTGTATTATGGCAACATTTTAAGAATAGAGAAAATTAACACAACACCTCAACCTTCTTAAACTAAAGTAATAATAATAAAAACTAAAGACGGTTACAAAATTAATTATCACTTTCAAGGTGACAATAATGAGATGGGCTTTGTAAGAAGGAAAACTCAACATGGACAGAGTGCCTTTTGTCTAAGACAGGGTCTCATTTTCTCAGTCTGGTCAGCTTAACATTTGTGGAGGAAAAATAACATGATGTGGGAGAGAAAGGGGAAAAACCTGCCCAAAGAGCAAAGACGAGGCATCCAAAGAACTCAGTAAGCTGCTTACAGATCAGATCTGCCATAGGCATGTGATCTCAAAATGATCCCTAACCGTTCAAAGTATCAAAAAATATCCCTCCCCCTGACCTTTGGAAAGAGCTTAAGAAAGGATATTGCTCATTAAAAGGGAGGTATTCACCTACAAGTTAGTTATACTTAATGTTACCACCATTTTGATGTGCATGTGAAGGAGTAGCACAGATTCCTACCAAGACAGAAGGACAACCTAGTGTGACCCCTTTCAAGGCAAATGTTTTCTTGATCCCAGTCAGCCTTTGGTGAGCCAAGACACTTAATACTGACACCACTGCTTTCAGCAGCTGGGACACCTGCGAGCTACATTCACAGATATGATCAACAGTGCTGCTGTGGGCTGAATTGATTGTACCTCAAATTGCTCTCATCCATGCAGAGAATGTACTCGAAGCTCATGAAATCGTCATTGGTCACCTAGAAGGAGAAATGCAGGGGAAAAAAACAAATGTTACTTCTGGCTTTGTGTGGGGACACAACACAGTACAGCAGAGCCTCTCTGTGGTCCTTCAGAGAAGGTTCAAAGTATGCAGTAAAAATAATTTCTAAAACAACAATAAAGACAGTCTTTCATAATCCATAAAATCTTTCTTTTTGATAATATTCATGATCAACATTTTTTCAGGGATAGAAAATGTATTCACATTCTGTAATTATCACGCTACACAGAAGTTTTAATTGTTAGCGGCGGAGTCCGCCATTCCCAGCTGTAGTGTGGTAAACCTTTCGCACCGTTTGAAGTATGAAATTAGATAGTTGTTACCTGACTTATTTGTTAAAGAACTTGAGTGTAATGCAGTTAGCTGCACTGTAAACCAATGCAACAGGTTTCTTTTGTTGTATTTCTAACAAAAAACCTACTCAAGGAGTTTTTGTTGAATCATTAAACCACACCTGCTGTTGCAAACCAACCAGGGCTGAAATCTTCAGGACAACAACTTTGTGGAGGGGTGTTAAGAAAGGTGTTCACTGTTCTCTGAATATTTAATGGTCGAAGAAAAACAGACAGCACCCTGAATAGTTTTGAGAGCCAATTGATACGAATGCCAAGATCGAGGTGAGGGCAGCAGGAGACGAATGAAAGAAGAGAGGAACAAAAGACATGAATAAATCTCCTGCAATGCTCCAGATGTTGATATACAGACATATGCAATCACAGAAACAGCTGTGGACATTCATGTAACAACACAGGAGTGAAACGTGGTATAGTGTGTTGACATATTCATATCTATGTAAAGTAGCTGGCTGGAGCCATAACGGTTTGATCACTTGGTGGTGGTGAAAATGGCAGCTGCTGTTGATCTCTCTGCTCATGTCTACCTTGCACTCTTACTGAAACAGTTTTTTTTTTCAAGCTGGGAGTCTGAACATAGCAAGTTCAGTGAGTTCAAGAGAAGCTAAAACTCTGCTAAGAGGTTATGATAGTTGATATTTTAAAATTGATGTGAAAATGATACATTTCAGGGTCCTCCTGGCATTGTGCATGCCATGGCTCACTGGGACTCTGAATACAACAGAGCCATTGTTAATGATATCAGTAACACTTGTGCTTTTACTACTATGACGCATCAAAATGTTTGCTGTGAAAAAGGCCTATGTCCTCAAATCTTTAGGCCAGAAGAGTTATATCATCTCTCCAGCGTGGGTCTACCCCGGGGCCTCTAACCTGTTGGATATGCCCGGAAAACCGGCCCCTTTTAATGCAAAGGAGTGGCTTTACCCTGTTCTCCATCAGAATGTCTGAGCTCCTCCTCCTATCTCTGAGACACGTCACCCTACGAGTGAAACTCATTTTGGTCGCTTGTATCTGCAATCTCATTCTTTTGGTTAATACACAAAGCTCATGACCACAGGTGAGAGTCAGAACTTAGATGGTTTGGGAAATCTAGAGCTTTGCCTTTGTTGTCCAAAGGCAAAACTCATTATCACACTCCCTTTTATCCTCACTCGTGATCAAGATCTCGAGATTGAACTACCTCATTTGGGACAGTAGCTCACACAATCCACCGATTTCCTTTAGAGAGGCATGGCTTCATATTTGGAGGTACTGACTATCATTCAGATGGCTTCACACTTGTCAGCAAACATAGCCACATCATCTGCAAAGAGCAGAGGCGCAAATCTGAAGTCACCATACCCGACACTCTTTCCCCCCGAGCAGCGCCCTGAGATCCTGTCCATGAATATCACAAACAGATCACCCACTGAAAACAGCCCCGACAGGACTTCCTAAGGGACATGGACGTAAGCCTTCTCCAATTGCACAAAACAAATGTAAACTGGATGAGCAAACCCAAATGACACCTATGACACCCCCAGGACGAAATCTGCATTGGTCATCCTGGATCTGAGGTTCAACAACTAGTCGGAGATACCTTTCCCGCACACAGGAATATACTTACCTAGATTGTGTCTGTATTGTGTCATAGTTTAAAATATTGGCAACTCAATAATAACACACTGATGAGTATGACTAATTTTCAGCTCTATAAAAGCTAACGTTGAACTGTCAATTTGGAATAAGGCATTACACGCTCCAAATAATTTGTTAGATCACATGTTTGCTTTTTCTAAATGAACTTGTGTTGTTTCTATAGCATCTCCCAGTCGGCTTGAAAACTGGCAGGGGTACAAATTCAGCATAGTTCACACAGCACAGGAATGAGGAATAAGAGGAAAATATAGTAGGAGCAAAAGTTAGTGATATAAATGAAAGGGGTGATAAAGGAAAAGAGAAAAGAGAAAAAGCTTGTCAAAGCACATTGTGTGGATTTGGCTGGGTTTAAGCCTCCCCATCCCTGCTTTGAGGAGATTAGACGAGGGTCTGACCAAATGGTTTGCAGAGAGACAAACCAACGAGACGGAAGATCTCAAGCATCAGGGTGAAACCCCTGAGTTCTCTCATGGAAACATAAAAAGAGTGTTTTAAGAACACAGGATAAGCCCAAAGGCCTTACATGGACAAACATCTTGGTGTAATTTCAGACTCGTTTCAGGATTTTAAACAAATACAATGCTAGATTGTCTTCATCAATAATTCTCACACACGGGTGCCATCATTTTACAGAGCAGTATAATGGGTTCAATTTCACAATGAAACGCACATTACGCTTGGGTGGTTTCTATGTATTTATACTGTTATACCTTCCTGACATTTCCCTGACTAGTGACTGACCACTTTGTTGCTAAAATGAGAACATTTGGTCCACTATAAATGTCAGCCCATCATAAGTGAGCCTGAGCCAAAGCTAACTTTATTTACGCTATAATGTTAATGCTAACTTCATATTCACCAGTACGTCTCTCTTGACGTTACGCACACAGTGGGTACCTACGATACCGACACATCGGTAGGCTGAACGGAGATGATATGTGGGTGGTGGTAGCAGACTGGCAGTTGAATAAAAATCCTGTGGCTATAAACTGCTTTTGTAGAGAATAAGAATTCCAAAATACCCTGAACAGTAGTAGTAACGTAACGTAACGTCGTAGTAACGTAACGTCGTAGCGTAATTCATATCAGAACGCCTGTAAAATGATAAACTGCTATTTTGAATTGAGGAATTACCGGTATTGATTACCATGGACTCTATTACTCCATATAGACATTTTAACTCTCATATAGTGATGAAGTATTCAATACTAGCAAAAATACACATAATAAAAACTTCCATAAGTTCCTTGCCACCTTTCTTCCCTGAAGAAGGATCTTTCAGTAAAACCGAAGTAAAGCGGTAAAAATCCGAAGGGGTGTTGCTTTGTCACTCGATTAGCTGCACTTCATATTTTTAGACAAAGTTTAAACCTGTGTTGTCTGGAACAAGTCACTTGTGTCCTGAAATGTTGAAAATACGGTTTGGAAAGATCACACGGGACAGATCACAAGTTCAAAGCACCGCCACTTAATTCAGTAGATACAGACTGCTGTCTCCTGTAGATTTTCCCAAACTATTTCAAGGGGGTCACTGTATTGGAGGTTTAAGCTTAACCAGCTGAACGTTGTTTAGTGAACCATAACTCTGTTTAAAAAGCCATTTCTACTGTTCGAATAATTTCAATATGAGATAAAAATGCATATCTTTCCATATGAAATATGGCTATGTCATATTCCATGACATAGCCATATTTCATAAAAATGTAATATTGTATAAGTACATTGAAAATGTGACACATCTGTATCAAATCATTTAAAAAGCCAAATGGATGGAGACATCATCTGATAAATAACAGAGGCAAATAAATGGCAACCAAGTAATCATTTACACGTCCACGGAACTGGCCACCATGCATAGCCTTATGCAACCTGCAAGGCGGGCTCCCAACAAAGCTTTGTTTTAAGGGGTTCGCAAAGACAGACAAGCAAACTGAACAGGTATCATTATTACACAGACTTGTCGTATTTGGCATTCCTCTTAAACTGCAATATTGACTGGACCTTACATCCAGTTCAGCTAAAGATGAACCTGTGCTTGTTTTGACAGAGCAATCGTGTGGCGCTTAGTATGCAGCTGTAGGTTAAAAAAAACTGAAAGTAGCAATTTATTTGAACATGTATTAAACTGGAAAAGCTACAGTATGCCAAGTGCTATATTAATAGCACTTGGGTGTCTAGTAGGCATCATCTTACAACTATCCTACTCTTACACACAAACATGAATGAGGTGAGAGGAGCCACGGGACGTCTGGTTGTACCTGTCGGGCCCTATGGCTCGTCTCAATGCCATGCTTCTTGAGGCAGGCCAGACCGCGGTCATCCGGTGAGCTGCCTAAATTCCAGTCAGATGTGGCACCACTGTCTATGACCCACTGCAACAACAGAGAACAAAAAAGGGGGCGCTAACTACTGCTAAGAGAGATGTAGAAGTGGGTGGTCGTACCTTCCTGGCCACATGCTGCATGGGCACACCGTGACTCTTCATGCAGGCTTGACCGCGGTGGTCTGGAGAGTTTCCTATCTCATAGTTGGAGGTGGCAGCACTGTCTATCCTCCACTAGACAGAGTAGAGCATGGAGAACAATAACACAGCAAAAATGATTCATACCCTCAAGTATAGCCATGTGGTGGGTCATACATATTGGCAGGAGGATGTTGTACTCTTGAGAGCAGGATTAAAAGTGAGATTTAACAGAGTTAAGGACAAAGGTTCTGAAACCCATTCTGCCCTCTTTCAGAATCTATTCATAGTGGTTTATAATGCACTGTATGTACCATTTCACCCCCAGTGTCATATCACCAAACAGTACTTAATATATAAATATTGCCATATAGTTGATAACCAGTATGAAAACATTTAATTTATTGTGTGATTATGACCCAAATAAATCCCTCAATCAACTATTTAATTAATCTGCCAAAATAACTATTAGTTTCCCACTTATGTCAGTTAAAGGGATAGTTGGGGTGTTTTGCAGTGGGGTTCAGTGTATTAGTGCACGCCCCCAATTTGGAAATGCAGGCACCAACAGGAGCAAAAGCATTATACAGCTGTGGACAGGGGCAGCAGTCAAAAATCATTATCCTTTTAACTGAATGCTATATTTAGAATACTTTTGCCGCTTAATGTTGCTGTCTGACAGCCCTTTGAGACTGCTGTGACAAAAACAGAACAGATACGTTTCCTATTCAGTTCAGTTCCCCATCGGAAATATACTAAATTTAGCGTAAACATAAACAGATATTGACATTTTTAGATGGGCCTTTTAGGTGGCTCAAATATGTTTTGCTGCTGCCCCTGTCCACAGCAATATATTGCTGGTACTCCTGTCCGTTTCTCCAAACTGGAGGTAATACTCTCATACAACCTATACATCAAAACACTTGAACGTACCCTTTTATGACAATAATCAGTGCAAGCATGCTTTAAAAAATGGTCCGTAGCAATGTGCAGTCCTTGTCATTTCAAAAAAAGTTAGCTTCTATGCACGTGATACTTTGTTTCTGGGGCTAAATAGCCCCGGAAACAAAGTATCTGTCACAGTTGTCAAATGACAACTGTGCTCAGTGACATACTCCCAGTCCCAGGGAAACAATATTAAAAAGCTCTCGTTGTAAATATATCAGGCAAAAATTGTCAGTAGACCTGTATCATAAATGTTGTTGTGTATGATGTAATTATTAATTAATTATCACATTACCTTATCAACAACACCAGCGTCTGTTGCCATCTTCCTGAAGACTGCTTCAGCTATCGGGGATCTGCAAATATTCCCTGTCAAAACCGACACATTTTGTGTTTTTTAAAAGTTTTACCAAAAACTGTAACACTTGAGGCATTTACCAAGAGTCACACACACACACACACACACACACACATACACACACACACACACACACACACACACACACAGACAATACACTGTATACACAATATTGTATGTGGTGTTTTGTTTCTATATAGATCCACAGCTAAAGTATACAGTCCATGAAATATCTTGATAGTGCAAAAGAGATTACAAAATCTGTTCCCAAATGTAGATTCACTGGTAGAAAAGGGGCCACTGTCTCAAAAATCACAATAGCATAATGTTAAACTGAATACAAAAATGAGAAACAATGGCCACAATCCAAAACTATGCAACCGTAATTTGCTGCATGCTGTTTTTACGGCACGCCCAAATTGCAACTGCGGTCAGGCCAGCCTCCACTTTGAAAAACACAGTCGGGCCAGCCCGCACATAGATTTTCGGGACGCGTTTATACTAGGCATTACGGTACGAGTGTGTACAAACTGACTTCAAAATAAGATGACTCTTCCGATGAAGGCAATTTCAAAATAAAAGCTCTTTGAAAGGAAATTACACTAATTCCACTTCATGTTAATAGTAGACTACCTCAAGATGTCACCCAGAGACAATCAAGGCATGTTGATATTTAATTACAAAATAAAAGCCCTTCAAAATCCCCTCCTTGAGCTGACTACCAATTTATGAGTTAATTTATGTCTACTTTCAGATTAGATTAGAAAGGAAATTACTCTTGTTATGAACTAATTCCACTTCATAGTGATAGTAGACTACCTCAAGATATAACCCAGAGACAATCAAGGCATGTTGATGTTTAATTACAAAATAAAAGACCTTCAAAATCCCCTCCGTAATGCCTAGTATAAACGCGTCCCGAAAATCTATGTGCGGGCTGGCCCGACTGTGTTTTTCGAAGTGGAGGCTGGCCTGACCGCAGTACATTGCAGATGACCCACGAGATGAAATATTAGCTACATTCCAAAGATGTTTTGGGGTTTTCATGGGGTGTTTTGCTCCCTATATGCCTGATGGACGCGTCACAGTTAGTTACATCTGACGATGCATCTCCCGTTTGCGGAATAAGACGCGAGGAGAGTTGAGGAGAGTAATCGAGGAAGTACAAATAAAGGAGAAAGGCCCCAGGTAAAGGTACTCAGCGTTTAGGCGAATCACACTAAGATTGTGTATCACAGCTGGCTTTAACAACTGTATATAAATGCGAAAGGTTACCGGTTACCTGTTAATAATGTGGCTTTTGTGAAAAGTTTATTTGAAAGTTCACAGCAGCGACTTAGCTCGCGGTTTACTGTTCCTATGTGATGTTTGGTTAATACTGGCACACTCTATGAGGATTACATGAGCTTATTGGGGGTAAAATCACGTATTATGTCTCTTACCCAAGCAAATGAACAAAACCGACTTCTTTCCAGTGGCCGCCATGTTGTTTAGACGGTCTTGTATGACGTCGCAGGTGGAGGCCAACTCGTGCCTGAACAAAAACATTAAACACCTTTAAAAATGTATGTGGAATTTATAGATATTGTGAAAATGCATCCAATATGATTTATATATATATATATATATTACGATGCATGTTTGCAACTATACAACATTGACCATGTAAAACAAGCTTCTTACAAATGAATGAGTCAGTAATAATAATTCAATAATAAATAATAATATATTGTAACACTCCTTCTACTTCTGCTTAACTGGTACTTTTATTTGTAATAATTAAATGCATTTAACTGATGATATTTTTAGACTGCAGGTTCATTCTTGTTTCAATGAATTGTCCTCAACTAATCCATGGTATGTTTTTTATTAGTTTGTTTTGTTAACATCATTAAGTATACAGTATAAAGTAGAAGTTACAAAGCTTTGTTACCATTTGTATGGTTTTGACAGGAAAGCACCATTTTGGGATGATATGAAACATGTGAATCTGGTTCACAATGCAAATAATACATTTTTGAGTTAATACATTTGGTTTTAGAACCCTTTTTAATCTAGCTTTATTAATCAAGCTACATTAAATGACGTAGAGGTAATGATAAAAGTCATACTATAATATTTTGATTAATGCTTTGAGTCATGAAAGGCCTACAAAGGTCATGAGAAAATCCTTGACTGAGACAATCATAACAACAGATCACAGGGTGTTGTACAAAGTTCTCTCTGTACTTGGACGCGAGTTTTGCCTCATATTTCAAAAAATCCCAGTTGCCAACTGAAAGAAACAAAACATAGATGATGTGTGAGGCCCTTTCAGTGGACAGAGATTGACACTCTGCTTAAGTGTATACTGTCATCAGCATCAGCATGGCGGCACCATGCAATAAGTGCACAGACTTAAAGTAATTCAAGGCTTGAGTGTCCCTATAACTATATACGGTATATATCAAAGGCAAGGTGGAAGACATTAAAAATACTGCAACACTTATCTTCCAAGAAAATATTGAAAGATACTGGTTGCAAATAAACCTGCAATCATTGAAGCATGTGAGACAGGTTTAAGTCTATGATTCGCCTCTGAGGAATGTCTGGGGATGTCTGTTTCATTATAAAAGCGTGGGGAAAAAGCAGAGAAAAAGAGCGTAAATGTCTTCCATTTAACAACAAATCCTCCCCTTCCATGCCAAACACTGTCCATGCACATCATTAGAAGGGTGTAATATATGTTTTGTCAGGGCATACTTGTAAAACAAAAGGTTCTGAATAAGTAATTATACTGGTCGAATTGCAAAAAATCTCAGCAAAAAGTAATTTTAATTTCTGTGACTTAGGTGTACCAGAGTAATCACTATTCTATTTTCTCCCTGGCTCCCCTGGTGTTATAGGATCTCTGAGGTGATTATGCCATTCTCTTATCTGCCTATATCTGTCTTTAAATAAAACATTTGTGGATTATTGCGATTATCATATACATGTCTGCCCAATTGGACTATGAAAACAAAAAAATCTCAGGATAAAAGGATGTCAGAATATGGTATTTCCTGTATTTGTGTTCTATAAACATGCTATCTGACAAGAAAACAGCATTACAAAAAGAAGTTGAACCATATTGCAAAGAATGGTTTTCATTTTATTTATGGCTGACTCAACTATTCTTAAGAGAGCATTAACTTGAGCTTGGAAAATATGTTCCAAATTGACTGAGAAAACCAGTAAATAGCAGCTTTTCATGGTCGTAACATCTCATTAGCGAGTTTACATTCTTAAAACCTTTCATGCAGTACACAACAGCTCTGTGTGGGCAAACATTTAATTGTATTACTTTGTACTGAAACCAACAGGCATCCCTGTTTTCTCTCACAATTACCATCCACCTTTATGTGCACATCTGCAGCATGCTAAAAACATCTGAATGCCCTCAAAACTGTTACAATTATGGTCAAAGTCCCCCACATGCATGGACTTAAAGTCAAATTGGAACTCCGCTCTTTTTAAGCAATATAAATATAACCTATATTGGTGCAGCTTTACAAAACAGTAGCAACAGCACCACAAGCCACTCAACAAAAACTATAATGCAGAAGCAACACCTCTCTCTCTAAACATTATAATCTTCATACACGTAGGATGTATTGCATGACTGTTGAATTAGAATACAGTAGTTTATCTATAAACATAATAAACTGGCAACTGAGTTTTTTATACATTCTAAATACAGACTATTTGTCAAAATTCCCTTGTTATCTTGACCTGACTTGACAATATAGTTTGCTTTTCATCTGCTTCAAATAATGATGGTTTCAAGGGATGAAAGTTACAGATGTTCTTCAATATAATAGTGTCTGCCGAACACTTGTATTTGATGTCACTGACTTTATATGGAGAGGGTTGTAGGAATGTGTGTTCATTGTTAATGCTAGTATTTCTTTTCTTGATCTGACATCTTAGTATCACTGGTTCATAGTCCTGGTGTGTTGCAATTGTTCACGGCAGTGAAAGACTGTAATCAATTCAATGTGGACATGGCTAAAAGAAAATGGTATTCCACAAAGAAACTCCTCTTTGTGTTTGTGCTACCCTACAAACTTACGCCCACTAAAGTGCGATTCTCTTATTTAGATATAACAGTAGTTTCTTTAATTTTGAGTAGAAAATAATTATCTTGTGCTGACTTCACCAAACTGACTACATTGTGTGATATATACGGGTATTAACAATACTATTTAAAAAAAATCTAATTATATAATTTTAATAATACACATGGTAAATAATCATATTAACACGGTTAAAAAAGACGAAATGTTTTATTATGTTTATTTATTTAAATGTCAAGGCTTGCGCTGTTGTGTTGAAAATGCTAAATAAAAAGTTCAACAAAAAAAAAATTATTATAATTTCTTTCCTAATTTTCTATAGCTATTGCGATAATATCGTATATTGCTCTGGCCAAGATAATCATGTTGTGAAAATCTGATATTGTGACTGCCTAATTCAAATAAATGTCACTTGTCTTCATTAGAGATTTTATCTTGGATTTTTGATTTTTACAGTTTATGCTGACCTCCAGTGGTTTCTGAAAAAACAGCAGTGTCAATACAGCATGACATCACAGTTGGGGTGTGGTTACAGGTGCAACTGAGCACACCTCTTATGCCACCCGTCAAGCTAATTAGATAATTACACAGTGTCCTTGTATTTAAAATAATGTCAGATTACAACTAACACAAAGTGGCCTCCACAAGTCTAAATGAGTCTTGACTGGTGATTTGTTAACCTCCATTTGTACTTCTGTCTGCCTGCCTGTCATCTCTCTCAGCATCGTCAGTCTGCTCAGACACACAAGCACATCAAAGCAGCATATTCTAGCACTAATACTGTTTAAAGTCCGCCATGCTTCCAAAATAAGGTCCAGGGTAAGGAAGAAATCTGATTGCCGACCTGCTGCATGCATTTTTACGCATATTCACAATAAGTATGTTTCCAGAGTGCATGTAAACACCCTCTCCAACTCCAGTCATAACCAATACTTCTGTTGAAGTTTCTGTCCACCAGCTGAACGTTAAGTTTAATATTTATCGTCCTTTTAGCTCTGTTTTGGTCTCCACTTCCCTCCGTCTGCTGTTTTGTGCGGAGCATGTTATTCACAGCGGGTTACCGATCTTCTTCACTAAAAATCACGGCTGCAGCCAAAACGAAGATAACAGCAGTGAGAGTGAACTGTGAAGAGGTTAGCTTCTTCCTTTTACGAGTCCAGTGTTTCAGTTTGTCTGACACATGTATCTATTAAGTTGTATAAATGACACAGCTTGTTTATTGATAGAGTTTGAGTTCTGCCTGGGGATGTTCGGGAGATGAGCAGCTCAGCAGCTCATCTGGATGTGGATGCTTGGTCTGTTTAGCTCACTGGTTCCAGTTAAGTGAGGCTGATGGGTTGGCAGCGTTTGTTTTTCTTATTCTTTAGTTAGATTTAGATTTGTTGAATTACCCAGTTTTTTATTTTTGCCCTCTGTTTCAGTAAAAAACAAAATTGTAATGAATGCCAAACTTTATTTTTTCCCTTCTCCTGCTTATCGATCTAAATCTTCCGAGAACATCAAGATTGCCAGTGCCAAAGAATTACAGCAGTACATTTGGAACCAAAACCGCAAAGTTGTGGTTTTCTGTGTCATACCAGCAACCCACGTCATAAATTTGATTAGTGTTAATAAAAAACAGCAATTGTACATGTCGACAATTTATCGTCTGTGAATAAAAACGTATTCTCCTCACTGTTAGATCGTTGAAGAAGAGTATGTTACAGACTTACGGCCAATAGAAAAAGATTAGGTAAAAGGAAATTAAAACCTTTGATGAGAAAACACTGCAGCAGTAATCCTGCAAACACTGTTGTTTACTGAAATACAGTAAGATGAGCTTCTGATAAATAGACACAGACTAATTGAGTGGGAGCCAACCTTATATTCTTGGTAATTAGCACTGTATACATAATCACCAATTATCAGTTGCTTTACATATGAGTCAAACAATAACTGCAAGCAAAAGATGCCTGCAGCAATTATATTTCATAATTTGCAAGCTTTTTTTTAATTGAGTCAACCAGTTTCATTCACGTCTCAATGATGAATGGTAATTATTGTGAATGACTCAATGAAAACACAATTAGCAGATTATGCAGTGTCACATTAAACTGTAGATTATGTTGTTTTCCAACGAGCAGCATGAGTTACAAATTAAATAAAAGTGAGAGGGTCTCTGGGGAGAAGTAGTGGCTAATGGTGACAGTGTTCATGTTCACTCTAATCCCCCCCCCCCCCCCCCCCCCCCCCCATCCCTCCCAGAGTTATTTTCCCTCTCTCTTTTATTACAATTAAGAAGAAACCGATGTCCCCAATAAGTCAGAACACATGCCAAATGATTGTCAATGCTGTGACTACACGACTCCAACACTTAACCAAAAGTTTTTTTAATGTTGCGTTTCCTCTTGCACACCTGTGTGTGTGTGTGTGTGTGTGTGTGTGTGTGTGTGTGTGTGTGTGTGTGTGTGTGTGTGTGTGTGTGTGTGTGTTTGATTGCCCATTTGTTAAGCAATGCAGGCGGCTAGATTGCCACATATGTCTGTACGTTTTGCAGCTTTTCATCTAGTGCCATTATCTGACTAACCCAGCAACAGGAGGCTGGTGACTGTTTTTACAGAGACCTGACTCCATCGTGGCATCCTGGATCAAGCTGCACTTGACTGGCAGACCGCAGGACTCTGTGTTTATTTCAATGATGCTTGGCAGTTAAAGTTGATGCAAAATGTTTCCCTGATGTGCACATTTTAATGTTAAGATATATAATGAAAATAGTTTTTGTTGCTGCTGTTGTTATTTCTCCTGATACAAATTCCCAAACGTACTAGAATCAGTGGCGGTTCTACACGTAATTGCGCCCCGGGCGAGACCCCCCCTCCGAGCGCAGCGTAATGGTGAGTTGTATCTTTATGCACTTTATAATTGTCTTTATGCCGGTCGTATTACGTCATATTTATTACGTCATATTTTGCGCCCACACCGTGAAGGCCGGTCCGCGAAAATATTGTCTGACACAAAACCGGTCCGTGGCTCTAAAAAGGTTGGGGGCCGCTGCATTAGAGTATTGCTCTATAGCCCACAGTGGATCCCCCCGCCCGCCCCACCCAGGAGACCCAGAGGCGACAAGGAAGCCAAGTTGCTCCGCCAGCCCTTGACAGACTGCTCCTAAATGCTTTGAATGAGTTAAATGCCGAGGTCAAGTTTCATGAACCTATATATAAGATGATTAAATCAAAGCTTGGACTCATCGCTCTGTTCAGAAAAGAAGCCAGTGTAAACACATTGTATTAGAACTGACTTCATTCACAATGTCTTGCATACCTCTGCCTCAGCACCAAAACACATAACTGGGAACTTCTCTCAAGGACATAAAATCATAATTCCTTTGAAGCAGAGGTTGGGGAATGATAAAGTATAAGTAAATAAGTAGAATCCCCAAGTGAACTGTTCCGTCAGGCTTTATAAGCCAATCAAAATAAATCATAAGACTGAATAAATGCAACACCACAAAAACAGATGTGGTATGATAAGTATGAAATTGAAATTAGCTCATGTGATTTGAGGGGAATCAATATAAGTACCGTACAGTCATTGCCTTTTGTGGATGTGGATGCTTGGTCTGTTTAGCTCACTGGTTCCAGTTAAGTGAGGCTGATGGGTTGGCAGCGTTTGTTTTTCTTATTCTTTAGTTAGATTTAGATTTGTTGAATTACCCAGTTTTTTATTTTTGCCCTCTGTTTCAGTAAAAAACTAAATTGTAATGAATGCCAAACTTTATTTTTTCCCTTCTCCTGCTTATCGATCTAAATCTTCCGAGAACATCAAGATTGCCAGTGCCAAAGAATTACAGCAGTACATTTGGAACCAAAACCGCAAAGTTGTGGTTTTCTGTGTCATACCAGCAACCCACGTCATAAATTTGATTAGTGTTAATAAAAAACAGCAATTGTACATGTCGACAATTTATCGTCTGTGAATAAAAACGTATTCTCCTCACTGTTAGATCGTTGAAGAAGAGTATGTTACAGACTTACGGCCAATAGAAAAAGATTAGGTAAAAGGAAATTAAAACCTTTGATGAGAAAACACTTCAGCAGTAATCCTGCAAACACTGTTGTTTACTGAAATACAGTAAGATGAGCTTCTGATAAATAGACACAGACTAATTGAGTGGGAGCCAACCTTATATTCTTGGTAATTAGCACTGTATACATAATCACCAATTATCAGTTGCTTTACATATGAGTCAAACAATAACTGCAAGCAAAAGATGCCTGCAGCAATTATATTTCATAATTTGCAAGCTTTTTTTTAATTGAGTCAACCAGTTTCATTCACGTCTCAATGATGAATGGTAATTATTGTGAATGACTCAATGAAAACACAATTAGCAGATTATGCAGTGTCACATTAAACTGTAGATTATGTTGTTTTCCAACGAGCAGCATGAGTTACAAATTAAATAAAAGTGAGAGGGTCTCTGGGGAGAAGTAGTGGCTAATGGTGACAGTGTTCATGTTCACTCTAATCCCCCCCCCATCCCTCCCAGAGTTATTTTCCCTCTCTCTTTTATTACAATTAAGAAGAAACCGATGTCCCCAATAAGTCAGAACACATACCTCTGCCTCAGCACCAAAACACATAACTGGGAACTTCTCTCAAGGACATAAAATCATAATTCCTTTGAAGCAGAGGTTGGGGAATGATAAAGTATAAGTAAATAAGTAGAATCCCCAAGTGAACTGTTCCGTCAGGCTTTATAAGCCAATCAAAATAAATCATAAGACTGAATAAATGCAACACCACAAAAACAGATGTGGTATGATAAGTATGAAATTGAAATTAGCTCATGTGATTTGAGGGGAATCAATATAAGTACCGTACAGTCATTGCCTTTTTGGGCTTGTTACACAGGAAGTGCTGGCATTGAATATTAGATGAACACATAACAAAGGTCATAGAAATTCATGGTCATGCTTTTTTCTCGCTTTTTCATCAAAGCACTTAGTCACATATTTTGAAACCCATTAAGGAAAAGAGATGGATGGAAATATCCCCTGATCAACCATTCAATTCAAATTATATTATATTAATAAAAAGTGTATTATTGGCGTGCATGTTCAGGGTTGCATTATTGCAAAAGCAAAATTAAGTTATTTTTTATAATTACGTCTTAGACTAGACAAGTAAATAGATAATAGCAAGCTAACACATATACTCTCTTACAGATGTAATCAATTTATCTACAGAGCCATGCACTCATTCCTGTAACAGTGGTCGAGTTTGGTTTGGTTTTGGGCGCAGCGTTACCTTTAGGGACCACATTTTTTGTTGGAGAAAACCCTCGGCTGGGCCTGCGGTAAAAGCTGAGGAAAGTTGCCAAAGTGCAGTCACTCACTCAGCAACACTTGGTGGAAAGTGTGTGAAGAAAGAGCCGTGCTGTGCTGAAACTGAATGTTTTGGCTATTCAAAGCTCTTATTCGGTTGCCAAAGATTTTATATCTTGGTCGATTACCATCAATTGCAATTCTTTCATAACACACATGTTGCATATCTGTTTGATCAGCTGCTCTGGCTCTCCTTCAAGGTACCACTATGTAACATCACACTCTCAAATGTTTACAATGTTTAAACACACACTTACACACACACACAATTAGACATTATCAATGATGATTTTAATGTTTATATTTGTGTATTTATTCAGATTACTGATATGCACATATGAAAAAACGCCATTATGGTCTGGTAGCGCAGACTACTAAGGCAAGTGCAAGCAGAGTCCCATTGCACACAAAAATAAATTGACTATTCCTTGTGGAGTTATTCATATTTTTACAAGCATGTGGGACTGTTGGAATCTATCAGAGTTTGTTTATCGTAAATTATAACTGCTTGTACTGTTGCTGTGACCCATTTAATATTGGCATTTCTAACCTTAAAATGGGTACTATAGTACCCATTCTATATATAGAACTATAGTTATTTCAATAAAATATGAATGTCAAATTTGTCATGATAGTGCGGGCTGGACCCAAAAGCAGCGACACTGAGCAGGAGTGAAACACAAAATACTTTATTCGTCAGAGAGAGGTGTGGGGTCAGGTGTCCTCCGTGGGCTGGAGGCTGGTCGGAGGCGAGGCAGTTCTCCCGTAGGATTCCGAGGGGGCTGCTGGGGAGAGCACAAGTTAAGCAGACCAGAAATAGGCAAAAGTCCAAGAGGCCGTAGCAGTCGTTCCTGGGGACAAGCACAAACAATCTGGCGAGGTGTTGAGGAGCACTGAGGTAGATATACAGAGGGAGCTTGATTGGTGAATGGTTACAGGTGTGTGAGTAGATTGGCAGCAGGAGGGGGAAGGAAAGGCCACGCCCAGGCAGACACACACAAGACCATGACAAAATTAGTGTTTTATTGTATTTGATAGGTAGGATGTTTTCCTTAGGGGATTTGAAAGAGTGAAATGTTCAGGATTCAACTGAACCTCAAAATCAAGTTAGTATCATTGTTTTTTCAACACCAGTGAACTCAGTTACTGAGCAAGTGCAAAACCATACTCTTGAAGTAATAACCCATCAAATGTATTTCCTCTTTGAGTCTTTAGAATTGCACAATACTGTTTTGATCGCCTCGACAGATAAAGACTACATTGCCTTTAACAAGCTCAGTGGGAGACATAAAGACTGAATAATTTAAAGATGAATTGTCAGAGGAAAGCATTTATTGCACAACATGTGCACTATAGTGAGCGTCAAGCTCATTTGATGAGTCAGTGTCTCTGGTTGGGAAAGCCGAGAGTACTTTGGAAAAACATAGCATTTTCTTGGGAGCAGATCGCATACGATTTTGTCCTGTATTGAGCAACTAGGATAAAGGCCCGCATTTCCTCATCGACGAAAGAAAAAAAAATCTGCAGGAGCCTCAGCTTTCACTGTTCTCACTTGTGATGGTATCAGGTGTACTTTGAACAGGCTTGTTTGGTTAAAACTAGCCTTCCTTGCGCAGGATGGGCGGGGTAATGTGATGTGTGTTTGAACAGACAAGGTGAAGTCCCTGTTATACGTGCTCAGGCAAAGGACAGGCTTGAATGGAATCTTTTTACTGGGAAGACCGTACACTTCAGGATTACCCACTCTTTGGAAATAACTGGTTTGTTCATTTAAACCACAATGGAGGCAACAAGTGATACCACAAAAATCCTGGAGAAGGGTCCTGAATACCTCCGAAAGCAAATGGAACGGGAGAGTGAGACAAAAGGAGGTATGAGTGCTGTGGAGAGGCTCGCTGCAAGCAAACTGAAATATGTCAAAAGCAAGCAGGTGGCCAACTCAACTCAGGAGCCAGTAATCAGTCTTGGATCAGCCTCTGTGAGTAGCAATGGGTCTTCCAACCGGAGCTCGAACCGTGGTGGGAATCTTGACATAGGGAGTAACTCACGAGCGGCTACATGCAGTGCAAAAAACACCAGCTCGCCAGGGCAGGTACGTCGGTCCAGCTCCAAAAAACGACCAGACTCTCTTCTGCTTTACAGGCACAAATGTGATTTACTGAGAACGTCAGCAAATGACCGGAAACACCATATAACACGCAGGTTGCTGCTCAGCTCTGTGCATAAAAGTGTTCCGTTAACTGAGGCAACTGAAAAGCAGTGGGAAGGTGAGCGCAACAAGGAAAAAGTCACCACACCTGAGGGAACAGCAAAGGAATGCAGCTCACATGTAGTGACCTCTCCATCAGAGAGGAGGAGGAATGGAGCAGCAGATCAACACAGCACAGAAAACAGGGATTCTGGGACAAAGGTGAGAGCGGCTGTTGTGGGGAAATCCGCTGGTCTCCTAACAGTTCCTGAGTTTGAAAGGTCTGGCAAAGGGGTCAGTCGGTCTCACTCTGACATCAGCTCCAGGTACTCCAAAAACTTTGCAGACTTTGATGTTTTTTTCAAGTATTGTGGACTGGGCGGTGAGGTTATTGAGTCGTTGGGAAAGGAGAACTTCTCTGCTCGCTCAGATGATATTGCAATAAACATCCGGAGTGTCAGCGTTTCTACATCAAACGAAGGCTTCTCCAGGAACAGTGGACACAGCGACGGACTCCTGGAGGACGAGTTACATGAAAAGATACATCAGGGGACTTCAGTTATTGAGCGCAATGCAAGGATTATCAAATGGTTGTACAGCTGCAAAAATGCTATTGAAACTGGAAAAAAGTTAAGAGACCTCGATTGAGATGCCAAAGACCTCGACTGTATGTAGTTGATACTAACTGCTTTTTTTGCTTGTGGAAAACACTGACTTTTGGTCTCACATATTTACCTTACCGTGTGTGTGTGTGTGTGTGTGTGTGTGTGTGTGTGTGTGTGTGTGTGTGTGTGTGTGTGTGTGCGCGCCAAATTTCAGCAGACACTTCTGGGGAAAAAGATTTGCTTCTGTTCGAACTTGCATAAAGCTAGCTGTTATATAAATTGCACAGAAAGCCCCACGTCACACACAGAAACCCGACAGCTGTTATTTTCCAAACATTTTCATCTTGCAAATACATATTTACTTGTGGTTTACTTTTGATCAAACTGTGTACCACTCTTCCCAGATGTACAGCACAGCTGCAATTTGGAATGCAATCTGGCACTAATGATCCAAACTTTGTGCACACAAACAATGACGTACAAATCCAGAAGATGTCATGGATTACAATTTTAGGAGTGTTCAGATTCAGCCAAACTGAGCCACTGGCAAAAAATACTGACTGAAATATCGATATCCAGTGATATTAATAGTTATTGGAATTTCTTGAAATTGGAATACAAAATATATCTGCTTAATAATTCTCTAAAACCTTTCATAAAGAGTGCACAACTTATTTTAGCATATTCTTAAATGGTTAATAAATCCTTTACTAAGTCAGTTAGAAGCTGGTAATAAGAGCAATTTTTGGGGTTAAAGATTGTGGGAAAATAC
Source organism: Myoxocephalus aenaeus (assembly GCA_038501785.1). Classification (NCBI taxonomy): domain Eukaryota; kingdom Metazoa; phylum Chordata; class Actinopteri; order Perciformes; family Cottidae; genus Myoxocephalus; species Myoxocephalus aenaeus. The sequence goes on from JBAMJR010000091.1 coordinate 1,013,833, forward strand.
CTTTGGCAGGTTCTTCCTTCTTGGGGGTTAATAATGCACTCATAAATGCTTTTAATCCATTTGTAAATGCTAAATAAGTGCTTAGTAATTAGATTTTGGCCCAGTTATCATCACTCAAAGACTTATAAAGGACTAATAAGGCTAGTATTGGCTTATAAATGGTCTATATGACATTACTCACTCAATCATTTTACAAGGCAGCACAATCAGTTACGATGAATAACCCATTTATAAAATTGGAATTATTAAAAAAAGAATTATTATTTTGATATTGTAGTACCAGTAATTCTAGATAAAGGTTAGAGATCATGTTATGGAAACATTTCATGGGTTCCAATATTCATTTTTACGAATGATATTCTTCTGCAAGGTCTTTAGACAACCACAAGCATGCACGTGATGTAACCTGCTTCTTAAATTTATAATACAATAAATGCACTTTCCCTTTGTCTTCCGGTGAAAGGTGCACAGTGCATTACATACACACACTTACATACACACACAAACACACACACACACACACCAGAGAGGATCTGCTCCTTTGATGTTACTGTGGTTTCTTGTTGACAGTAATAAAACTGGTACAATCATTAAATGTAACTGCAGCCAGACAAAAAGGAGTCCTGCGTCAGAGGAATGTACCTTAATAATCTGGTAGTTTAAGGCCAGTGACCCGATGTTAAGGAATCTCCCCTTACTTTGCAAGCTCTGTCTGCTTCGTCTCTTCACCACATTGTCTGAGATTCTGTGTCATTAGGGCAACTTCCCGCTGAGCACACTAACCTCTCTCTCTAACGCACCTGATGCAATTCAGTTACAGCAAACATAGTCTAGAGAGAAAAACATGTTCCATATTTTCATAAAAAACTATGACTTAATGCGTATTGAGCCCAGAGTTTTAGCCGAGTAAAACCAAGCTGTCAAAGCAGATAAACATGACTTGCTTTTCAGGTCGCAAGGGCTAAAGTTAGGTTTGCTAAACAACACAACATTTGCCATTTGCAACAGTGCCCCTCAGGGAAGAAGGCTTTACCAGAAACAACCTGGTATTCAACAGCAAATAGAGGAGACAACAAACTTTTTTTTCTGTATTCATAGTTGTGAATAAATGTTTTGCAATTTGGATAATGGATACTGCTGGACATATTAGGCCTTTGAAATACATTTTTAGTGGCAACTGCAAGTGACAAATAATCTTTTATAACTAATTTTGTTGATGCATTGTGTTCAACGGAATAATCACACACTCTGTTTCTCTCTCACCCACTCAGAAACAATATTTATGTGAGTATGTACTCATTACTCAGCTGCACCCATGTTTTAGACACGCCTTTCACTTCTGCAGAGGTGTGGGTGACTCTTTCGTATTAAGACAAGTCATGTCATGCTGTCATGCCCTCTCTTGTTTGATGCCTGAATTTAGAGCTACTTCTTAAAATTAAGTTGATGATTCAGTTCGACAACTTAACATTGCGTTTCAACCTAGAAAAAGGTATCATAAGTGCACAATGTGTAATTATTGACTGAAAATGTACCCTGCTTGCATTGCTGTAGGCTTATATTATTTATTCTTATATTGGGATTTGTATTATGTAAAAGGATTTACTATTACTAATCCACGATGATGGTTCTGCTGCTGCCTGTGTTACATATGTTTTATACATAAGTTCTGTACATTTTGCTACACAAATAAAGTTATTATTTTTCTTACATAAACTGTTGTTGAAATGTATTACTTGCAACACATTGTGTGTGCACACTTCATCCTATATTGTGGATGGGATTCTCTGATTATACATAATACAATTAATGGATTATCAATAAGGCCTTTTGAAAACCTTTTGAATTTACTGTATGTAGCCTAAAGGGGGTGGTATCTGACAACAAGACTGAACCTAATCACTGTGTTAAAATCTCAACAACTATGCACACCAGTCATACTAAAGCATTGACTGCACTGTAATCACAGGCCCAAAGGGACAATAACCACACATAAACTAGTCTAAATGGATGCTTGAAATGTAAGGCTATTTTTAGTTTATTAGAGGAAAAAAATAAAAAGGTTTTGGAGTAGTATTTTGTCAAACCATATCCCTCCTGTTACAGATTAACATCAGACTTGTCTTACAAAAAAGGAAAACAATTGACTTGAGACTTTTGGCCTGTTCAAATACAGCAACAATGCCAGGGAGTCCTCACATGGGCCGAACCGTTGACAATGCGTGTTGAATGATACATTTAAAAAAAACTCTGTCTGCTTTGATTTTTACTCAAAAATATGCCAATGACCTCATTTAACATCTGTGAAAATGGCATCTCCTTCCCCTCATTAAATCCAGCATCTATATACACATATTTTTCCTATCAAAGGTTAGACTAATGGATACCAGACCTACTTTACTGATCTTAATGTATGTGTAGAATATAAATTTCAAGATTCCAGATCACAGTTGTATAAGTTGTTGTCTGACCATGACTGGTCTCCAAACTAGTTGATGTCACAAAATCATGCTCACATGCCCGTCTCCTAAACTCAGATTACTAGCATTGAACCTTCAACAGATGAATGTGAAAAAAGCCCTGACTTTAATTATTAGGTCTAAGAACTGAGAGGACTTGGTCCCAGATCTGTAAAACTCACATAGCTTTGAAAGAACAATGTTCATTGTATTATTTTTAGCATTCAGGCAGCTGGAATGCATGCCTCATAACTTGGAGAAAAGAATATGTGATAACTAAAGTTAAACAGAACTGATATTCCTAAACTCTCACAATAAAGTTTAAGATAGTACTGTAGATGCACATCAGAGCAATTCCCACAACAGTAGAACAGTGACCTAGATATAATTTATTTAACATACTAAAAGGTATGCAATTGATAAAATAATGAATTAATATGAACACTTTTTCAAATGTTCCTTAATAAACCAAATCATCATCATTATCATTACTCTCGCAAACACCCAGTCCAGTCGTTTGTTTTCAACCCCCATATAAAAATCAAAACATAAGTACATGTACGCAGTCCTCTGTCACGTGTAGATGAAGGCCCCAACAAAACAGTATGGATTAAAATATATATATATATAGACAGCTGCAGCCAGCCAATCAGCAACGCGACTCTGGAAAGCAACCAGAGCCGTATAATGAGAGTCACGTCATCTCTGTTCTCTCCAATGGCGGATCATGGAGCGTCCCTTCACTGTTAGTGAGAGCGTCTTAATAGTTGCTATACTTCTATATACTCTCAGTGCCACAACTAGTACTATTGTTGCTGTTTGTTTTATTGTTATTATTATTATCAATTATTACTTTCATAATCACATCACATTAATACTACTAATTGTAATCAGTAGCATTATTTAACCTTGTAGCAGTGGTGGCAGTAATTGTAATTTATCTACTACAAGTTACATCGTCAGATAAAATGTATTTGTACAATGCGGTAGGATGATAGAAATTACCAAATGCAATTGTGTAACGAACAGCATGGATGAACTCTGTGTTTAAATACAGCTGCAGGAGAAGGGACATCCAGTAGTACTCAACCTGTACTTAACCTGTCAAACCTGTCAAACCTTGTTAACCATAGTCATTCCCTATACAGCTTGTATCATGTTTTGTTCAATAAACATATTTGAAGAGTGTTTTGCACAGTTTATGGAGTTAATTTAATCCTAACTTTGAGTGTGTAATAAATTATTTAAAATAATAAAAAAGAAAATGTTCTGAAACTATTCTGGTGTTTGTTGTCCATGCACCATTTATTGTTGAACTGCAATGTAGAATAGTAGAATTATAAGTGGGTGAAAAACTGCTATGCAAAGTAAAGCAGTTAAGTTAATATATGTCTCTTCAGTGATGTAAAGTATTGTGTGTGTCTGTGTGGGGGTGGGGGGGGGGGGGGGGGCGCAAAACTCAATCTCGCCTAGGGCAACCGAAGGGCTAGAGCCGGTGTTACACCCCAACTGGTTTTCAAACCTACTGGTTTCCCTACGCGTGCGTGTGTTGTCTTCGCTTCACAGCTGCAGCTGTTTTCTGTCTGGTCACCAGATTCGTCACATATTCACAAACATATTGCTGGAGATCTTCAAGCCACATTTCATATCCATTGCAGCGATCGTGATTGTATACGTGAGCACTGCATCACAACCACGTAGGAAGAAACACATTTAAGGAAATATATTTATAAAAAGATCGCAACGACCTGGATTCGATCCCTGTCGAGCAAAATGAAAACGTACTGAAAGACGGTGACTCAACCTATAGAGCCACCGATTAATCAAACAACTTCAGTCATTTAAGGTATTACTCAATAATGTCCCATCTCCTCTGTGTCCAGGGAACCTCTTGGTCTAGGTGAGCTGAAACAACTGGTTACCTCGGGCGGATATTAAAACACGTCTCAACATATTTAGCGATGTTTTTTCGCGAGGCTACGGCCAGACGCCACTGACGCATTTTGACAAAAACAATTCTACTTTTGTGACGATCGTATTGTGAAAAGACACTAAAAACATTGCGAACACTGAGCCACAGGAAGAGTGGGATATAGTAATGTTCTACCCACAGAACAATGAAGGACATATTGCTGGAGATCTTCACGCCACATGGCATATCCTTTGCGGCGATTACGATTGTTTAAGTGAGCACTGCATCACAACTACGTATGAAGAAACACAAATATATATATATAAATAAATGTAAAGATCGCAACGACCTGGATTCGATCTCCGTAGAGCAAAACATTATAACCTGTTGTTATGCGGTGGCGATACGCGGTGCGCCACCAATCATTAACTCAATGAAAGTCATTTGGGAATTTATTGATCAAGTCACATCTGCCTCCAGGGAACCTTTTGGTCTGGTGATCTGAAACAACTTGTTTCGGGTGGATATTAAAGCACTGTTCTGCAGTCAGCTATTCTTGACTACCAGCAGGCTTACGATGGCAGAGAAGTTAGCAGCACAACACTGTGCTATCTTTTCCTAACCAAGTTTTTAAATGTCATTTAAAAAGCTGTCAATGTAATCCCTTGATGGGGAACTTTATTACGAGTGCTGAAGGAAGCAAGATGAGCAGCAGCATCATCTTGCAAAAGAATAGCTGACTGCAGAAGAGGCAACAACATATTGGTGGAGTTCCACGACAGTGCTTTAATATCCACCCGAAACAAGTTGTTTCAGATCACCAGACCAAAAGGTTCCCTGGAGGCAGATGTGACTTGATCAATAAATTCCCAAATGACTTTCATTGAGTTAATGATTGGTGGCGCACCGCGTATCGCCACCGCATAACAACAGGTTATAATGTTTTGCTCTACGGAGATCGAATCCAGGTCGTTGCGATCTTTTTATAAATATATTTCCTTAAATGTGTTTCTTCCTACGTGGTTGTGATGCAGTGCTCACTTATACAATCACGATCGCTGCAATGGATATGAAATGTGGCTTGAAGATCTCCAGCAATATGTTTGTGAATATGTGACGAATCTGGTGACCAGACAGAAAACAGCTGCAGCTGTGAAGCGAAGACAACACACGCACGCGTAGGGAAACCAGTAGGTTTGAAAACCAGTTGGGGTGTAACACCGGCCCTGGCCAGGGGCCTATTCTTCGTACACATCCGCGGACACATCCGGACATCCCAATTCCTAAAATGCATCTTGAGGCGCAAGGAGAGAGGATTGAGGAGGCTGGAAACACCAGTGTAACCTTTGCGGAAGTCTTTTCATCACACGTAAACAGATGAAAAAGACTTGACACAAAATCACAACAGTAATGATCCCAAACAACGGCTGGACCTTTTTTTGTAGACTATTCATAAATTGTATTTATTTAAGCTAATCAGATGCGCAGTCAAACTTTCAGCTGTTCTAACCACATGTATCGATGACATTAATCTAATACTTCTATATTTACTTCTGGTTAATGTAGACTGGTGAATCACGTGACAATCAAGTATTTTGAACTTCCGTTTACGCGACTCTCACTTTATACGACTCTGGGCTCTGGCAGCAACGATATAAACAGACGTTTCGTCCAATCAGAGAGCAGCAGGGGGGCGTGGACGAATCGCACTGTGTTTGTAAGTAACGCTACTTCCGTCAATATCTCTTGCACGGTAGGCAAAAGAGTCAAGAAGCAGAAATAGAAACAGACGATACAACAAGCGAGTCGCTAAAGGTTTGTTTAGCCGTTTTTCAGACAGTCTCAGAGCTGTTAAAGAGCAATTTATATTCTTTATGTTTCGTCCTATCGGGACTGCATGCATTGAACCGACTGACAGCTTGTCTTGTTTTCATTTTGTACTGTTGAGCGCTGAAACGTTGACAGTGTTTGCTGTCATGTTTTTCCAAATGCTTCAGTTAAATGCGTCATAGTCGTTGTCAGGGATGTTTTTAAAGCAATTTGGCTCACTTTGCGTCCGAGTATTTACCTATAATATCGCGTTAAAACGCTTAATATAGACGAGGCTCATACATCTAATGGCCCTCTTGTTTATTTAGCAGCGGTTGTTAGAAAAAGACCCTTATAAGAACCAGTAGTGCAGACTACAGACTGAAGCTATGGCTGCAAAGAAAGGCCACAATAGATGGCTTTCTTAACACTTATTGTTGAAATTTAAATAGCACTGTATGTTTAACAATTAAATGTGTTTTAAATCTGAATTCATGTGTTTTGCATTTCTCTCTTTGAAATGCCCAGAAGGTAATTTCAAGTGGTGCAATTTCAAACACTTGAATAAAAGTGTTCCTCATTCCAACTTGTTTTTCGTGGATCAAATGTATGACAGAATATAACTTGATGGATTGATTCTCTTCAGTCGCTCTGATGTTCACGTTTGAACCTTTCATCTTGAATCTTAGTGTTTTAATTTCACCAATCCAATTTCAGAGGAGACATTTTTTTGTTTTACTTGACTTGAATTGGAAGATGAGAAAATGTAAATGTATTATTTTCAGTTAGTTATTATGTCCTCTGTTTGCTTCCATAAAACCCAGAGTACACACATAATTCCTCCATCTTATTAACCCTCCATGTGTTTTGGGTTGCAGGGACCTTCTCTGCTCAGAGTCCCCCCCAGGCTAAAATGCCTTTCTTGGGCAAGGACTGGAGGTCGCCTGGATGGAGCTGGACAAAGACAGATCATGGCTGGAAGAGGATTTTCCTCTATGGACACGAGTTGGAAGATAACAGAGAAATAGACTTGAAAGGGTAAGATCATATCTTATTCACCTTTGTTATCTATAGCTGCCTTTAATACTTTTATTAGCAGTGTCAAACTTCATATGGTTAATGAGTCATTACTTAAGCAAATTCATTATTTATTGACTAATTAATTAAATGTAATCAAAGTAGATATTTCTTATTGCCTTCATAGATTCAGAGATGTGAGGAGTCATTACAACATGTAACATAGCTGAACAACAATGTTTCCCTATCAGGGTATATTTGCTTTCTACAGTAGAAATACTTAAATACTTAAACTCAAAATGGCTGTATATAAGTATTTTTTTCGAGGCCCATCAGAATTGTAGTTTTCTCAGAATCTAGCCAAAGTAAATTAGATTGTATTAGCCCTGCATCTCTTGTTTAAAATCTAACTCCAATGATTGATTACAGCTGCCAAGGCTCACTTTCAGTGTTGACTGGGTTGTCAGACATCTTCCAACTTCCACAAAATACCTCAAAAGTATTCTAGAGATAATCCTATCTCTAGAATACTTTTGAGGTGTTTTGTGGAAGAGGATTGTAGAAAGCTGACAGGAAATTACGTGGTTGAACAATACCTGTTGTAAGCTTTTATAACCCTGTCCCTCCCAGAAGCGTTTTGTGGGTTGAAAGTCTTAAAAGTAGCAGGCACGACCACAGAGGTGGTTTTGAATACTTTGCTAGGTGTTTATGTCTTTGGGCATTCGCCTGTGGCCCGATTAGGTGTCACACATCTTTACAGGTGTGAAGTTGACATCAAAATGAAGTCAGAGTTTGAAGATGGGTGTGAGGAAAGGCGCCGGTTGTAGAGGCGTAGAAAGTGGGGAAGGGGCCATTGCCTTCTCTAGCTTTACTGCACATGGCTTAGCAGTTCTCTTTGCTGCTTGAATTCATTTGAGTCTCATCAAAGTCCCCCTTGAGCTTCAACTAGTATGTATTGCACATTTTCTGAAAAAAATTATATATATTTGAACAATAGCATTAAAAGTTATGATGGATATTATACAAAATGTATTTTATTAAAACCTGAAGGTGAAGAAAATGTATGAATAAGTCCATTGAAAAACATTTACTCCAAAGTAAATGTCACTAACCTTTCTAACTTTATTAGGATCAAGGATCAAGACTTTACTAAAGCATGCCGAATAAATAACATGAATAACTATTCATGGGACGCTGTTCAGCCTCTTCCCCCGTTAAGGAGAATGGGAGAGAGCCAAACCTTGATTTTGCTTGTAACCAGAGCAATTTATATACTTTTCCGTATACAATATTCAGTATAAAGGGAAAGGGAATTGTGTACACAATAACAAAATAACATTTTTTAAAAGGGACATAAAAGAAGAAGACAGTAAAGTGCAAGTAGAATTAAGTTGAGTCAAGTCATACATGGAATGAAGTGCCCCGTTTCATGAAAAAATTATAATAAATATAAACATGCATAAAATAAATACTAATAATAACTGCTGTAATAAAAATAAAAGTTTCTAAAGACACGTTTTGTTTTTGAAGTTGGAGTGTCTGTGAGAGGAAGGAGCTGTGTTCAGATACACTAACCTGCTCACGAGCAAACAATGCTCAAACAGTGAGCAGCATGCGGGTGTCCTGCCTGACGGGGTTAACTCGGCACCAGTTGGCGATATCTCCCTCAAGCCACGGTGTCGCCTCATTGGCTTGTCAGCAGTCGCTTCACAAAAAGGCACTGGACACGCCATCAGAAAAATAACTAATGACATCATCCGTTCGAATTGGCCGCTCTCCAAATGCATTGTCAGTCAGAGATGACAGTGACTTCATGCAGCAGAGGTACATTTGGCAGACTAACACATGGAGGCCAGAGAGAAAGAAGAGCATTATGATGTCAACTATCATGGTGCACGCGGTTACAGAAGTAGTTTAGATCATAATATATCTTTTATCATCTATTATCTGCAAACACTTTACTGTCAATGTCTGTGAGAGATAATGTATTTGACACTGTCTAAATTGCCTGATTGTCTAGTCATCTTGCAGATGTCAAAGCATGCAATAAATGCAATTTAAATGCATCTATGTAACAGTGAATAAGAGAAGTGTAACAGCTTGTCAGACTACTTGCATACTTGTTTTCTTCCTCGTCCATGTTGACTTGCTACCTCACCCTCGTCTAGCTTGTGTGTTTCAGGATATAATTTAAACACCAGCAAATCCTTCTAAACATTCCTGCTGCTGTGTTTGATTTCTTATTGTGTCTGTGGAGGCCGGTGCGCCGCATGCAACCTGTGTTGAAAAGCCAAGGTCGGGACCGTGCTTGCATGTCCCTCTGCAATTAGAGAAATGGATATTCTTCTGTTGACTTCACACAGACACGTAAAGCTATGCCTTCAGTTATGCTGGAGAGAAAAGTAAATTAGTTTCATAATCCAAAAGCATGTGTGTTAAAATCAGCCACATGGTGACTCGTCATCTTGATGTACACATTTCCTCCAGCTTTTGAAAGCTCACAAACAGAACATTGATTTTTCATTCGAATAAATACCTTGTTGAGTGTAGTCTGGGATCTGTTGCAGGGACAAAAGATTGCCATTTGTTGCAACTATTTCATCAGTCATTTTCTAAAGTAGCAAAAGCTTACTATCAATCTGTATGAAATGAAATGAAATGAAATGAAATGAAATGAATAGGATTTTGTCTGAGATCCATATAAAGTTGAATGTATTATGATCCCTCTACTTTGTGGGAACCTGGTTGATGTAAAAAACACACCACCAGCACTGCAAAAACAGAGGTACGATGTGGCCGAATAGTTTGCCAAGATGTTCTTTATTCATCTTCTTTCTTTTTTAAATCTGAAAATGGTTAAATATGCCTATTATAAGGTCTTTTAACCCAAAGATTGCTACTCAAATATCTTGCATATACCCAATCTGTGTAGGTGGGAAGCTTGATGGATCATGTCCTTGTTGATTGAATGTGAATGATTATGTCACATCTTAACTATTGGGACTCGTGTTACATCGGTCTAAGCCTGCTTAGCCACTAGATTTTTTTTACGAGAAGAATTTATGGGCCTTTTACATTCCGTTTGGTTTCTTCTGTTCCATTAAGGATGGACGCCAGTAAGAAGTCACCGACTTCCCCCAGGCTTCTTTACACTGGTTTGTAATTGTATTTCAGGAGCATCTGTCACACTTACATGAGATGGTTTTAACACATTCCTCCCACGCCTTCTCTGTCCAAACAGGCTCTGCAATGACGATCTGTTTGTTGGAGATGTGTGTGAGCTCGTCACGATGAAGAGGAAAAAGGACCTCTTCAACGATAACACCAAGTCTCAGTGTGAGTTTCAGCAACACATAATCCCTATTTTTACTTTATGAGGAGTCTGTGGTGCAGAAATTAAAAGCCCTTTTTATTTAAAAAATAAACACCAGAGTAGACATTAAAAAGAAGAGCAAGTCGTAATTAACAGTTAAGGGACCACCACCACCTATTGAAAACGTTGTTAATTTATCGCCTGAGAAGCGTCGTATTAAAGCTGACAGCATTGTATGGACGGCTATCTGTTGGTTGTACGTGTATTTACAATGAATTACATTTGTAAAGTTTTGGGGAGTGTTTCAATAAAAAAAGTTTTTCAGCCATTCCACAGTTAACCTGTGGGAAACAGTGATCGATTCGTCATTATCATAAACCCATGCTTGCTCGTCTAAATTTTTTAACTCTACAGCCATCCCCCATTTATATGAATCATAAAGTTGAATAATGTTAACATTATTAATATGTCTATTTATTTTCTGCAATTTGAGTGCCCAAAACGTATACAGAGGAATGAAACAACATTGTTAACACCTTTCAATTTATTTCAAATTCACTACCACAACCCTGCAGCAAATTCTATATTTGGGGATGTTATGATGTCCAGTGTTTGTTGAAACTGTTGCAGAAAGGTTTTGATCAATTATTGGCTGTTAACATTAGCCAATAATTATCTTTTATAAAGGTAACAAATCACGGCAAAGCTATTGGATTGGATAGCATTAAATTGCACAGGTTCTCATCATAATATGTCCACTTGACACACAGTATGTAAGTCTTTACAAAAACACTTAAACTCCAATGAATAATGTGTTTGTTTTTTCCTTGTCCAGTTATTTTCGTGGATAAATGGATCTACGTGCATAACAGGAGCACAAAAGAAGTGAGTGATGCAGCTGTTACTCGAACAATTCACATGAAGGCTGTTGATTGAAACAGCAAAATGTATTTTAAATAAACATTTCTAAAACTAAAATGTATGTGTGTGTATTTTCATGTTGACACACAGCGACATGGGTACTCCACGCTTGGTGAAGCACTCAACCGTCTAGACTTTTCCAGTGCTATTCAGGACCTGAGAAGATTCAACTATGTTGCAAAAGTGAGCAATGATGATCACAAATGTTGATTTTGAAATAGTTTTACGACTCATACAAGATCAACAGTATAACTCTGTTTTTATCCCGTAGCTTTTCCAGCTAATAGCCAGGACCCAGCTGACCTCTTTGAGCGGAGCTGCACAGAAAAACTATTTCAATATACTGGAGAAGATTGTACGAAAGGGTAAGGAGGCCTGAGAGATATTGCATAAACATTTTGTCAGCACACTTTTCTTTGCAACCTACACCATATTTAGGCCCTTGTTGTGTAAACGTGGCATTATATTTTACAGAAAGAACATTTCTTTACCAAATGGTAACCCTCTGAGCAACTAGAAGATGCTGTTTCTCAGACTACTGTTAAGTCACGCTCGTGTTATTGCACTGAATGCCGAACCACAAATCCAGTATTTGTAGTTTATGGGGTTGTGTTGCCTAGTGGAATAAATTACTTTACTTTGATCTAGTCTGCCATATGTAAAGTCATCCCTTTTTAAATAATGCACTGTTCATTTGAAATTGTGGTTCTTAAAATTGTTTCTTCTTTTTTTCAGAAAAAATATATTGTCTCAGCAATTCATTTATTTTTAAGGATTTTCATTTCCCTTACATTTATTATAGGTATTAAGGTGGGAGAAGGAAACATTTTGTTCTATTATGTTTTGTTTTGGCAGCTAATATTTTGAGTTTAAATATTCGTTTTGAGTGTTAAATATTCGTTGTTTAAAAAAAAAAAATCTTTTTAAAATGTCACTACTAGTTCTAGACGACCACTACAACCCGCGCCTTGTCAAGGATTTGCTGCAGGACCTGAGCTTGACGCTGCACAATCTGACTATCCATGTTGGCAGGTGTGTCCTCGTGGGCAACGTCAACATCTGGTTGTGCCGACTGGAGACCATTCACAAATGGAAGCAGCAGGTCAGCAACCTGCAGATCCCCAAGGTAGGAGGTGTACTGGTGTTTGTGTTGTACGTCTGCGTGTTTGTATTCTATCGTGTTTAGTCCATCCCAAGACATGCTTTAGCGTCCTCTGGGCCTCAACACGCCTTCAGGTCCAATTTGAGCTGCCTGTATGTAAATGTGACTTTTGAAAGGGAACAAGTGCTGTAGGTTTGCATCTACTGACCTCTGTGCTGCTGAGGCAGAGTGAGGAACATGAAATATGGAAGTGGAAGTAGTGGAAACTAATCTGTTGAACCTGGTAATTTTATTTTCAACTGTATGAATTGTAACACGTCGTTATCAGTGGGTCACCACTCATGTCATGTGGGAATATTTTAGTTTTTCTGTTCAGTCCAATTTTTAATTTTAATGTGTCTCTCTTAATTGTCTTCCCAGCAAGTGTGCAATGGCATGACATTCGACGACTTGCCGCTACACATACAGAACAAGATCCTTTGTGAGTTATCTGACGCCTATGACATCATTAACGTCGGGGAGGCCGTGCCTACTCTGCACAGCCTCAGTGAGGACAGGATACTGTGGAAGAAACTCTGCCACTTTCACTTCTCAGACAAACAGGTGAGAGAACATATTTAGTTTGATCAGACATGGAAAATGAGAATATGCAGCAACATCTGATATTTTAATCATGATTTTAAAAGTGATATGCTTAAAACTTACAATAATAGTTAATAAAAGAGATGTCTGCGAAGTAGTTCACCTTTTGACCACTAGAGGGCAAAGTTGGCCAATGTTTTTCACAGCTCATGCACAGATGCATACACACCCACTCAGAATTGGTGTTAATGAGAATCTGTTCTCAATTATATCTAATTACACTTAGCTCCAGTTCTAATTACATCCCTGTCCCCTGTGTTTTTATTTTTTTATTTTTATTATTGTCTTTGTCTTTCCATTCATGTGCAGTTCTGTAGGGATTTGGTCCTATCCAACAGTGAACAAGTGGACTGGAAGCTGATGTACTTCACCCTGACAAAACATTATCCAATGAAGGAGCTGTACGGCGACACCTTGCACTTCTGCAAAAACTGTTACATCCTCTTCTGGAAGGTAAACAATAAAAGCGCACACACCTGCAACAATATTCATATTATCTAGGAAACATTATGTGACTAGCCAGTCGGTTCAACAAACTGCAAGTAAATTAATAGTTGTACATTGAAGGAAAATTACATCAAAACACAGATAACAGACTTAAAAAAAAAAATGGCAAAAAGTTTATATAAAAAAAAAAAACATATAAAAGAGACTGCAGACTAATCAAATCAGTAAACTGCATCAAACAAATAATTTTAATTTCATGTTCAGGCAAGTGCATTCAATGCTCAAATGATCCATAATCCTGTTTTTGTAAATATTGCATGCTTATGAAATAATGTAGTTTAAAATATCTCGCTCACACAAAGATGGAGGTCCGAAACGATAAAAGCGCTCTCACCAAAAACGGTGCAGGTTTTAGGAATTACAAACATAATTTGTATACAAGATCAGGAGTTCCAGCTACTGATATTTTTCCGGCATCAGAAGAGAACATAGGAAAGTGGCAGTTCCATTTTGCGGTTTTATATAGGAGACAAGCCAACGTTCTTATACCGACTGCAATGTCTGTATGTGCAGAAACCAAAAACAAAGACAAAATGTAGCACAGCATGGTACACTGACTCAAACATTTTCAAAGAAGATACATTTGCATGCATACATAAAATATCCCCATAATCAATTCCTGATTTAAGTGCAGCTTAACTTCTTTTTTTTCCTTGAAGCAAAAGAAAAACAGCCTTTGCTTTGGGGTGTCCAGAAAATGAAACCTGCACTGTTCAAGGAAACAGACATGATATCTCTTAAACTGTACGTAGGTCAGACAGGAGAGTCTATCAAATCAAGTATCACGTTTGTACCAGAGCACATTGTATTCCCTTGGCCAGAGACAAAACATCCATTATTGTTTGGTACAGTCTTTGGTACACACTCTATTGTTTCTAAAGTCTCAAAGAGACTTTGGTCCAACCATACAGACCCTCTCACACTGATATCTGTCTCTTGCGTACCGTGAGAAAGGTGTTCAATAGTAATTGGAATCTCAACGTAATACTGTAAATATTGAGGAATATTTTGAAAAATAAACCCTGACATGACCTTTCTGCTTTGACTATTTACAGATAAAATTATTGTTAAAACTTGAGGACTGTGTAAAAAAGAAAGAACATAAAAAATAGAACACAAATAAGCATACATTAACAATGAGGTAATAATTGTCCAGTACAATTGTTTTTACATATCAGTCCGAGATCAAACATATTATTTGCTTGTTTTCATTGACGCATAAGATCTGACCTTTAAACCATCTGCACATACTGGCAGTACTTAGATGTGAAATGCAGCTATTCCAAGTATCTCTCCCGCCTCCCCCATTTATTTACTTAACACAATCTTGTTATCCTCCTTGTTTGGGTCCCTGTACTTTTTAACCTCTGCCCTCTTTGCGTCCCTCTCCTTGCTTGTCTCCCTTCCTTCCCGGCTCTTCTCCTGGTTCCCTGATTCCTTAAGGATTGCCACCTGGCTTTGTTATTCAAGGTACTTTCTGTCCCAGTTCGTGTCATGTTTCCCCCGATGGTCGCATTTGTGACTTATCTTTTTTCATGTGTTAAGCTATGTCTTGTTCTATTCTCAGTTTCTCTTGATGTCATCTTGTTTTGCCTCAGGTGTGTTGAGTAAACAATCTCGCTCTTTGTGCTGTCTTTTTAATGGCCTCTAACCGCATTCTTAAAGTTAATAAATTCCTCTGAATGTTGAGAGTTCTTGCGTCTAAAAGAAAAGGGTCAGTTGTCATTCAGTTTTACACAAATGTTTCTCTGTGTATACTAATGTCAGGTTGCACCAGCTATTTGTAAATCCATCACTAAATCTGTGTTGAAGTCCTTCCATGTTCTTAGTAACGACTGGTTGCTGTGTCTGAACTGGGAGCATCTCTGCTCCCCTGGTTTCCTGGTCTCCCTTCTTTTCTAACAATGTGCTGATTGACTCTTCCAGGACTGTGGCCATCCATGCACTGCCAACGATCCAGACAGCTGCCTCATGCCCATTTCTCCACAGCACTTTATCGACCTCTTCAAGTTCTAGACCCTCCATGTTGGTCATCAAGCAAACCGCCATTTACCCTCACTCCCAAAACAAGAGCGTGTGCGAGACCTCGGGGTAATTTACCCAAATACAAAGGGCTTCAACTGAAAGAAATTACTTTTTTAATGTCTTCATTTCCTTACGCACAAGTGTTTCCATAAGCCAGTGGTTCTCAAACTGTGGGGCGGGGTGGGGTAATTGTTTTATTTTTATAATCCTTTATTAATCCCACAGTGGGGAAATTATTGTCTGCATTTTACCCATCCTTAGTAATTAAGGAGCAGTGTGCTGCTGTGAAGCACTGGGGCTTCAGTGTCTTGCTCAAGGACACTTCAACATGCAAACTATGGGGAGAACAGGGATCGAACCGGCTACCTTGTGGTTTCAGGACGACCACTCTCCCCATGAGAACTTCACATAGTACAAAAGTACAAAGTACGCGGACATAACACTTCATTAATAAATATATGGCGAAATGCCTGTACTTGCGCGATGGCCAAGATCCTTGGCGACTTGCCGATTCTTGCCGTTTTGCCAAAAAACAATCTATTGTTACAATTTTGTTGTGGGGCATGAACATTTTTCTTCCTCCAAAGTGGGGCGTGATAAAACAAGTTTGAGAACCACTGCCGTAAGCCAAGGAAAGGTTTGTAGATTTTAAGAATGTTGCTAATGGTTGAAATACATGGAACCCTTTTCCTCCTCCTGCACAAATATTTGTCTTTTGGACAAAAAAGGCTATTCATGAGAGGAAAGGTAAAAATAATATTTAAATGTGATATGTGAAAGGATTTATATGTACAAGGAATTGTAGCATGTTTATGGTAGCTAAGTGGTGATAGGTAATGTATAAGAGGTTGTTTTAATTTTTGAATGGAAAAAGGGAGGAATATTTACAGTGTGGCAGAATATGATGACTGGTTAATTGTTTATTTAATGGAGTTAACTATTCTGTTTGTTGTTCTGTTTTGGTGATATTTAAATAATATGGTGGTATAACTGAATGCATGTCATGTTTGAGTCTCTGTTTACATACTGTATGTTGTCCTTTGTGAATTATTGCTGTGCATAAGAAGTGTCAACACAAAGATAAAATAATGAAAAACTCCATTGATTTTTACAATCTACTGTAGTCAGAACTGTCATGTGACAGACAGAGAAAATGTTGAACATTGTTTACGGGGATAAATGGTTTTGTATCTTTCCTCCAACTTTTGTAATATTCCGATGCCGTCCCAATACTCCTGGTGGAACCATCATTACTTTTATGGGACATGAACTAGCTATAAATAATTAAACATTTCTAAAAACCTATTTCTGTTCTTCATTTTATACTGCTCCAGTTTCAATATTTTTAAAGGCAGCTCAATGGAAGGGAAGAAGAAATAGATTGTGATATCTGTACGCATAGTTAAATATTTTGGAAATTGAGGAAATATGTTATTTTGCAGAACAATAATTCTCATAATAACTTACTTAACAGTGTGCTTTACAAGACCGTTTCTGATTTGTCCTCTGTATCAGTGAAAATCAAGAAGTAGATTACTTAAGACTTGTATCTTCTCTCGAACACGAAGTTGACACACTGCTGCTGTGGCCATTTAACTTTTCTCTGCTACTAGCCAAGAAAGGTCATCATTGACACACTTTGTTACAATTATCTTTTAAAGCTACTACCAGGACTTCAACCTATGTTGATTTCGGTGGTCCCTGTGGACAAAAGTGGTAGTTTCCGAGAATCCATGTCCCTTTTTAGAAAACCTCTAATTTTACTGCTGCAGGGTCTGACAGTTTGGTTCTGGTTCTCCCTTCCCTTGAGCAGCAATACATACAGCCTGGGCCTCTGGCAGTTTGGTGTTTGCTCACAGCGAGGCAAAGCTCTCCCCCTGGCCAGAGGAAGACATGTTGCTGCCGATCGCTGAGCTCTCCCCCTCCCACCGGAGCTTCTGACTTCAGGTGGAAGGAAATCCGGATCTGGGTCAGTCCGCGATGGGCTGGTCGCTGGAGTCTGAGATGAAGGACTTTCTGGTGAACCTGCATGATTTCACAGTTTTTTGCACGGAATCCGAACCGGTGGCACCGATGACGAGCATTAAGTATAACTATATAGGCAATCTTTTCGCTGATGGTCTCGCTTATTTATGAAGGTCAAATAGAGGCATCAGTAATGCATTGAGACAGTTTCATAACTTGATCAAAGTTCCTCACTGTAACTTAAAACATATTTGTATATTATGTATGCCCTCAATGTTGTGCCAATTTTCTCCATGGAAATATTGATATTTTTCAAGGTTGTATCAGAAATTCCAGTAGCGTGGCAACACTACTCCAGACTGCAATGTATTGAATAAAGTAGAGCCACACAGTCGGACTAGATCTTCATTCCGCTTGAGAAAATGTTACCCAGCTGTTTAATGAATAAATACAGGATACATGCATCCCTGGAAGTGCACCAGTATCTGTGTACACTTCTGACTGCATTGAAGCAGACTGCAGCATCAAACAAATTCAGTAAACAGATTAAAACAAATAAAGAGAAGAAAAGAAAGGCAAAGATCAGTGGCATGACGTTTCTTATTCACCTAAAAGAAAAATAAATCACAGTAGAAATGAAATTATTCTTCATTATCTGAGGCCTAAACAATATACAGATATACAAACAGCATTAAATGACTTTTTATAATGTAGCACACAAACATTTAACTGCAACTGCTGGTGAAACTAACAGCATCCAGGGATTGTAACTGGAAGCCAGTTTGAGTCTCTGATGCAGCACAAGTGCATGCTGGGTCGACCCATCTGCACATGCATAGACATTGTTTTGTGCACAGAGAATGGTCCAGTTCAATTTTTCAGCACATACATTATGTCATTGTATTGATACAAGGCACAGCTGCATGAAGTCTCTGCTTTTCTCGAGAAACAAGTACACACACACACAGAATTTGTTTTTATCTTGTCAGCATTACAAATGTTATAAAAAATTATTCGGCATCAGATTTAAACATGTATCAAACTATGACACTGTGAGGGTTGCTTTGATTTGTTTCCCTCACATGCTCCCAACATAACAGAACTTCAAATCTCTTGAGCAATGCCAACTGTGATTCGCTAAAACAAAAGTGCACGCAAGTCCATCAAACTCACTTCCTCTCCATCAACCTTTCTTTTTACACTTGCAAACACACACACTAATATTAAAGATCCAAATTATTTCATAAGCTGTTTCATGATTGCACCCATTATCGATGTGTAAATTAAAGCTGCAGACTCACATTCTTCACTTAGTGCTGTATTTACAGAAAGGGCCTGAAAACCAAGTCTTCAGGAGGTTTGTATATTCTTCATTAATTCTCTAACACCGACAGCCATAATAATTATATGATAATCACTCTTCTCATTTATTGGCAATACAACATATCTAAATGCCAGGCCAGTGGATATCACAGTTCAAACGGTACAGTAGTTTAAGGCTTTTATTTGTTGTAATACAATTTATGTCAGTGATTCAAAAGCCCATTGATGAAACTAGCATGTTGAGGACTTCAACGCTAAGTGTTATATTCAGGGCTTTAGAACAGCATCTCAATACCAGTTAACAGCGGTTTCATCCAGAACTAGACTACTGAGACGAGCAGATTTTTGGTTCAGGTCTTCATCCTCTTTATTGACGGTATATAAGTGAGGAGGGATGTGTATCAAAGGTGAAATGGCTCCTATTTAAACCCCTCCCAAGCACTTTCTGACACAATCCCTCTGCTCATCCTGCTGATGCCAGCAAACTTGACTTTGGCGCGGGCTGTCCACCTGATGGCAGCTGTTGAATTCTTGGAGTCCGACAGATTTGCATAGCGGGAAGAGTCCTCCTCCAGACCCTGGCCCGCCCAGGAGGCCAGTTCCAACGGGAGGCCTACAGAGTCGGGGAAGGGCACTGGCGAGTGCTCTTTCTGGATCTTGTCCCCTGGGGCTTCATCGGTCAGAGTCTCAGTTGAGTTCTCCAGGTGTGGAGGCTCCCAGCCCTCAATCTTCTCCAGTTTTTTGGTGGGGGAGATCTGCCTCATGGTCATGGTAACACTCTCCCAGAAACAGTGGCCCTTCTCTGGCTTGTCCTTTTTTTCCTTCTCCTTCTCATCATCCTTGATTTTCTTGAGAGACCTTAAGGCAAGGCAAGGCAAGGCAAGGCAAGTTTATTTGTATAGCACATTTCAACAACAAGGCGATTCAAAGTGCTTTACATAAAACCATTAAGAGCATCAAAACATAATGTAGAGAAAACAGGATTTAAAACAGTTAAGAAAACATTAAAACAGTCAAAAAGCTAAATAAAAAAGAAAAATTGAATAAAAGTTGCAGTGCAGTTTAAGAAATAAAATGCCGTAGTGAGATGCAGCAATTAAATCTGGATCAATTAAAGGCAACAGCAAACAGAAAAGTCTTCAATCTGGATTTAAAGGAGCTGAGGGTCTCAGAAGACCTGCAGCTTTCAGGGACCTTGTTCCAGATATGTGGAGCAGAAAAGCTGAACGCTGCTTCTCCATGTTTAGTTCTGACTCTTGGAACAGAAAGTAGACCCGTCCCAGACGACCTGAGGGGTCGGGATGGTTCATAAGGTAGCAGCAGATCACAAACATACTTAGGCCCTAAACCATTCAGTGCTTTATAAACCAGCAGCAGGATTTTAAAGTCAATTATTTGTTTGACAGGAAGCCAGTGCAAAGACCTCAGAACTGGTGTGATGTGATCCACTTTCCTGGTCTTAGTGAGGACTCGAGCTGCAGCGTTCTGAATCAGCTGCAGCTTTCTGATTGACTTTTTACAGAGGCCTGTGAACACACCGTTACAGTAGTCAAGTCTACTGAAGATAAATGCATGGACAAGTTTCTCCAAATCCTGTTGAGACATAAGTCCTCTAACCCTCGATATATACTTCAGGTGGTAATAGGCTGATTTCGTAATTGTCTTGATATGGCTGTTCAGGTTGTGGTCTGAATCCATAACTACACCTAGATTTCTGGCTTGGTTTGAGGTTTTTAACGTCAGTGATTGAAGCTGAGCGCTCACTTTCAATCGTTCGTCCTTGGGACCAAAAACAATTACTTCTGTTTTATCTTTGTTTAATTGAAGAAAATTCTGGCACATCCAGTTATTGATTTCTTCAATGCATTTAGCCAGCCCTTGTATGGGACTATAGTCCCCTGGTGATATAGTTATGTAGATTTGTGTGTCATCTGCATAATTATGATAACACACTTTGTTGTTTTTCATAATCTGAGCCAGTGGAAGCATGTAGATGTTGAACAGAAGAGGCCCCAGTATTGAGCCTTGGGGAACACCACATGTCATCCTAGTCAGCTCTGATGTGTAATTAGCTACCGACACAAAGTATTGTCGGTCCTTCAAGTAGGAGAAAAACAAATAGAGAAAAACAAATAGAGGGAGAGAAGCACAAACGTATAGGTGGGTGGGGTACGAGACATCTTTATACTGGAGACAGGAACTTTCCCCACACAGAAAGGCATTATAGGAATTCCCGGTTGTTTGTCACAGAGATTCATTTAGGATTTCCTCCTCATACATGTTCCACTTCCTGAAAGGGTCTGAAAGTTAATAACAGCTGGCAAATGAAGCTTTGTCTTAGATTCCAACAAACACAAGTGGTTGGACATGACTCAGAAGTTTGAAAATATTTTTGCTGCATACACCTGACCATTAATGGATACTTAAAGTAGTATATCCAACTTACAATGATGTAAACCAGCAAATCTGGGCTGGTCTGACACACATTTTATATACTGGTAGTGGTAATATGGTACGGATTGAAATGCGGACCTCTTTAGTGTGTACAGAGGCTCTTTTTTGGCTTCATATCCACCTGGCAATCAATATCAGAATGTTTTTGTCCGTTAAAGTTTAGATTTAAAAAAAATATATAAATTTTTGTTGTTTTATTTTCATAATGTGGCTCTTTGGTCTATTTATTAAAAATGTCAAGAGATGTATAGAGCAAATAAACTGTTCCAAGTTTTGGCTTGTGATTTTCAAAGAGTTTTATATTTGATTGACACCTTACCCCCCTGCATCGATGTGTAAGACCCAGGAAAAGGCTGTATGTATAATCATATGGATGATATTAGATAATAGATTTCCTCCCTCATAGTAAATATTTTAGTGAAATGTTGACGCCTGTTGGGGGGATTGGGACGATTTCGCAATCTAGGCTTTTTAAAATGATATGCAGGCCTCTCTCTTTGTTTCAGCCACATGGGGAAGTCCAAACACACTGTGATGCTATAGGCCTACGTTTAATTAATAACTTTGTGATATAGATAACATGTCTTCTTTGGAGTGAGATGAGTAATGACAAAGTTGTGTGTGTAACCTCACCCTCTGCGGTCAGCCAGCTTTACTCCGGTCAACAAGAAGTGCTCATCATCTTTAGAAGAGAACATCTTTTTCTCCCTCCTCTCTTTCTTGGACATGATCTTCTTCACCTTGGCCTCCTGACAGAAATCGGCAGACAAGAGAGCATTTGATTTAGAATTGCAGAGATGAAATTATGACCCGTATCTGTTGCATGTTAGCTTGTTATCTCTGATGCCTATTTATGAGTGATTTATGCTACACGAAGAGGGTAAAGTCAACTTCACAGGAATTTTGTAAAGCAGCCTTATGCTCAGATTGATGAATGTGCACGTTTTGAAATTCTGTGATGGTTTTCATTTTTAACTCCGTCTTTTGAAGTTAACAACAGGTAATAAATATCACAAAAGTAAAATATACTATTTTTTTCTGCAGCACTTAATCCTTAATAAAATTGTTTGACATTTTGGAAAAAATTTGCTGAGAGTTGAACAATATAATTGAGAGGCTACCACTCTCAGGTCGGTAAATATGAAGCTATGCCTGTAGCTTTTTTTAAATCTTATTTTAGAACAAAGACAAAGGAACTTCACCAAGACAGGCTAGCTGTTTCCCCCCATATATGAAGCTCTATTTGGTTCTAGGTTCACATTTACCACACAGACAAGAGGATGGTATGTTCTAAGCTAACTGGTTAGTAGCTTGTAAACTTAGCTTAAAACAAAGCGGGAAACGGGGATAATAGCGAGCCAGGCTCTATCCAGTTAATCTGTAGAAAAACCAAAGCATAAAAACAACATACTGTAGTTTTACTGTGGGTATGCTGGACTATTTCTCATCCACAAGTTACTCCACTGTTAAGGAGATTATTTTACTTTTGGTTTCTCCATTCCCCGTATTTGTGCTAAACTCAGCTAACCAGCTGCATATTTAATGTGTAGACAACTCTACACATCTAACTTTTGACAAGAAAGTGAATTAGCATATTCCCAAAAAATACTCTTTTACGGTAATAATGTTGCATACAACTGCAGGCAACTTGCTGTTGAACAAAAATCTTAAAGCTACAAATTCTGTGTTATAGAGAGATAAATACAGAGACAGAGCGTTTGAGTGGAATTCACTTGGCAATAACGTGCGGCACATTCCAGTGGAAGACCCCTCCACCTTCTCTGAAACTCCCCCGGTCTCCCCCGTCACATCAGAATTCCTCTCTGCCCTCGCTGCTTTCCACCGTGTACAGATACCGCCCTCCTCAGCGAGTATGGAACAAACGTATGGAACAAACTTTTGGCTCCGTTTCTCTTCGTGCCTGGGAAGAATTCCCAATGTCAACTGTCAAGGCCATAACGTTTACTCCTACTCATATCCGTGCCTGCCTTTGCATTACCGTTGTCAAAACATTCTCAGTTCTCACAACACTGTTTGATGAATGCCTCCAACCATGGCGCCCCCCTAAACTGCTTCTTATGCTTCTATACCTATTGAGGAGGTGATCAATTAAAATCACTGTGTGCATAGATAACATGAACTTAAACAGATATGCTTGTTCCACTGGCTACACACGCTCTACGGTTCATACACACACGATTATTCATCATCCCACTTGTGATATCGTCTCATTTTCAAAAGGACATTTGATGGATTTGTAAACACTCTGCTCACTGGTATCTCGTAAGGAGGCAGGCACTGTTGCTGATAATGCTGATAAACGGAAAATGAGGTCCTCCTCATCTCACCTCTCCTCATCATGGACATGCAAGAACGCTGTCAGTTTATTATCATTAAAAGATATTGACAAAAAAATTCTTCTCGCCTATTTTAACACGGCCTCTACTGTTTCTGTCTCTCTCCTCGCTCTGCTTCTTGTTTCCTGTGTGCCGTCAAGTGTGAACCGTGGATCAGATTCGCTGTAGTACGAGCTTTGCAGTAAAAGAAACCAGAGATGCCAAAGCAGATTGAATGTATCAGTGTGTATATATGTGTGTGTGTGTGTGTGTGTGTGTGTGTGTGTGTGTGTGTGTGTGTGTGTGTGTGTGTGTGTGTGTGTGTGTGTGTGTGTGTGTGTGTGTGTGTATGTGTGTGTGTGTGTGTGTGTGTGTGTGTGTGTGTGTGTGTGTGTGTGTGTGTATGTGTGTGTGTGTGTGTGTGTGTGTGTGTGTGTGTGTGTGTGTGTGTGTGTGTGTGTGTGTGTGTGTGCATGAACTGTAGCTTAAGTCCAGCTGTGTATGTGCATGCATGCATGTGTGCACATACAGAGGCCTGCCTATTCACCATTCTCTTCAACATTAACCTCCGGGCCTCTAGATCCAAAGCAGCTCAGTGCCCAGTAATCTCTTCGGCCAAAAAGTAGGTAAACCCAGCAGCTCATAGAGGCTCGCTGTGTGGGGGAGATTTACCTACAGCTCCACGCCTGGCAGAACAATAGAGCTATTATTGGACCGAATTCCTTCATCCATACCCAGATGGAAACTGAATGATTAAAGAGGCATTTGAATTTTGGAAAAGTTGCTAATTATTGTTATCAGATCAGAAGAGTTTTTTTAGTCAGCAATCAGGTCATTGTTTTTCTACTGCAAAGACTTTGTCAAACATACATTTATTGGCTACTGTATAGAGTATATGGTTGGTAAATGTATTGCTATTCTGTTTATTTAAATTCTGTTACTTTGAAATTATACACAATTTACCTTAAGTCCCAGATGTCCCAGTTTTACAATAGCACTTAAACATGGATGCATGTGTGGCTTTGTGTGAAAACATTGAATAAGGCAATGCATGCATCTTTTGGCATTTGAAAACGATGATCAGATCTGTGAAGTTCAAGTGTTACGTGACTCCTGCAAGAGGAGATTTCACCACACACACCAATAACATGTAGCTAGCGATACAGTCTACGGTCTCAGCAGAAATTATGGCACCACAGATATCGTATCTTTCAGCAATTGTTATGGATATGAAAGCGCAATTTATATAACTGCAGATAATCGGTTAATCCCGACATTCCTAATTGTAATATTAATAGTTTATATAATAAGAGATCGATACTTGGCGTTTGTGTATTGTTGCAATATATCGCAATACTATGCTCTTGATTTTTCCCCCCACTCTTTTGATCCGTCCACAGCCTTTGTTGTTTCACATCTTTCTCCTGTCACTCTCTGTAATATGCTATGTATTCGGGCTGCATTTAACGATTATTTCCAGCATCAATAAATTTGTCTTTGTTTCAATAATTTAGTCTATAAACCATAACCATAGATTGCAGATCAGCAATCTAGCGAATTCTCACTTTTCTGAAGCTAGGATCAGCAAATATTTTTAGAGATAAATAACTTGAAGAAATAGCCTATGTCTATCTGAAGGTAAGAAAATCCCCCGACCAGCAACTCTGACCTCAACTCACTAATTAACATGTTGAACAACAGATGACAGATTGTGGTTTTACAGTGGGTTTAGTGGCTATACAGGCTATAGCTGTCTAACAAATATATGTTTTTTAGGGGGAAATCAGGAATGTTTTGCAGTTACAGATTGATTAGTTTTATGTTAAAAAGTGGTAAAACAGCACTGTAGAATATCAATGGAATCAGCCTTTTACAGTTAAAGGTGACCTTCACTTTCAGGACGCCATGTCTACTTTGTGTGTCCTAATATGAGCATAAAACAGCCGATGGTGGAGGAATTGTCGCCTTCCACGGTGTCAGAGCGGTCTGTGGCTATTTTCAGCCTTGTTTTTCTTCCACAGTGATTGTTCCCGTCCAAAAGGCCCAGCTCCTAGAATGAATGCTGCGTTTCCTTCCCTTCTTCAGCCCAGCCACCCCTGTCCTCACGAACACGACAAGCCGTTAAATGTGTCCTGTGAACTAAGTCACCTACAGTAGCTTTGCATACATAAAGGGAAGGCAGTCAGAGAACTGATACCACTGACTGCTTTTAAATTTAGAATGAAAGAAATAGAGGCAGGTTCCCAAAAATGTAAATGTTTCTTAAATTGACTCTGTTACGTCACTGTCTCTTAGTTTTTAGTTTCTTTTAACTTGTGTTGTTCTGTGTTTTCTGTCTGTAACTATGTGTTTTTTATGCTGCTGCCTGTCTTGGCCAGGTCTCCCTCGAAAAAGAGATTTTTAATCTCAATGGGACTCTCCTGGTTAAATAAAGGTTTCAATTAAAAAAAATTAAAAGAGCTCTGAGACAATACATTGTTCAGACAGGACCACACCTCAGAGTAAAGACTTGTTGTCGGTATACAGATTAGGGGATGTATTTCTCACACACACATTGTTTGGAGTGGGCACAACTGCAGATAAAGCTGCTTACACACAAAAAGGCCACTTGTCAAACCTGCATCATAAAACCATTATTTACAAATCAAAATTTACAGAGATGATAACAAAGTAATTTTTTCCATCAAACTCACGATGACCTTTGGCCTAATTCATACTTTCTAATGTGTAAATTGGTTTCCAGCAAGCATGTTTAGAGCTGTCCAATCAAGAGCAATCAACTTTGTCACTGCAGCTTCATCAAGTAATAAATGCCAAAAGAGCCGAATGATGCATTCGACTTAAATTAGTTTTTTATTCTATGTGTACATTCTATGTATAATTATAATATAATCATTCAGTTTAGCCAATCTTATTTGATCATTCAGTTGAACCTTATTGGTAACTTTTTATAATTTTAGATAAAGTGTGATGTTTTTGTAAAATGTAATTTAAAAACTCTCCAGTTTACAATGTTGTCAAACATCTTTTTAATTAGGTTGGATGTGTCAACCATATCCGGTTTGTTTAAGACTTGAATGAGTATCTGACTTATGTGTCTCTTTCCCCATCTGACGTTGTGCAGTGTTCCCAGATTTAGCTTTGTGAATACAATGTTGTTATTACTGAAAAAATATGGTCAAAACTACAAATATAAGACCCAAAGTCTTAAATCATTACCCTAAACTACAGTGACCTCACTCCACTGTTCCAAACTGTGGGTTTTAGGATAAGGATAATAGTACAAGTACACAAACATGCGCTATAACAACAAACAAAATGATTTTCCAGTGATAAGGTTAAGGATAAAGCAGGGGATGACAGCTGACAGCTGGTGTGTTTACAGATAAACGCAGAAGTGCTCTGACCCTCCTGATTTACCTCAGCTGCACCGAAAAATACGTTGTGATCATCTGACAAGAAGAAACTGCCTGTGCACATGAGTGCATTGGGGGTATTGAGTTAATCAAAGGATTAGGGCTGTTCTCGACCAAAGACATTCTTAGTTTACTAACACCTACAATTTTTTAGACAAATTGATTTGTTGATTTAATCGACAAATTTGTAAAACTGAGTTTCTCCGCAAAGAATAGTTCTTGTTTTGAGAAGTGCTCATAGGTTTCTTGGGAATAAGTCATTCAGCACAAAAAAGCATGACAAATGTACTAAAACAACAGTTGTGTCCACTATGAGGGGGAAGCCCTTCAAAGAAGATGTTTTTGATGACATAAGACATTATTTTGGATTACACAACCATGAGTCAAAAGTGCAATATTATGAGCATGTGCATGTGTGTGTGTGTGTGTGTGTGTGTGTGTGTGTGTGTGTGTGTGTGTGTGTGTGTGTGTGTGTGTGTGTGTGTGTGTGTGTGTGTGTGTGTGCAGTCAATGTGTAAGAAGATAAGAGCATGTTGGACAAGTGCATATCTTTAGGTGGTAACTAAAATGAATTTGGAAGTAAACAGTTTGTTTGTGTCTGTGCTATGTCCAAATAGTTGTGATGTTTACCTTGGATACTGCAGTGACAGCTTCCTCCTCCTCTTCCTCTCCTTCTATGTCTTTGTCCTGGGTGACACACACACACACACACACACACACACACACACACACACACACACACACACACACACACACACACACACACACACCAGCAGTGAGTTAGCACAAATAGCAACCACCCCAAACACAAACACACACACACACTATCCACACTTTGTGGCAGGGATGTGTGTGTCTGCGACGTGTGTGCAGGGTTTCCTGTAAAACCGAGGGCAATCTTTTTCTGAGGTGTAACATAAACATGCTGCATTTGGAAGGCGAGTTGGAGGGATGGAGGACCGGCGGGATGAGGGGAAGCCACTGAAGTCAGAGGGCACATTCAAACAAAGAGAGAAAAAATTAATCCTTGACCTATTGCCTCAACATTACATGATTTGGGTATATAAGTGGAGCTATTTTGGCTCCATTGTGCTCCAATCTCCAGGCTTTTTTCATATATCCTTTGTTTAAAAACGATGTTATAGTTTCATTGTTTTTATCATTTTATGTGAAAAACTTTTGTACTTTGTTTTGGATTATATAGAGCTGTAAACCTGAGTTGAAGTGAATTAACTTGACTTGGACTTAACTGCTGTGAGACTTGACTTGCCTAATATGTTTACAGTGTACACTGTAATTATCCTGCATCTTATTTATTATTATTTTTTAATATACATTTATTACAACTGCCTCATTTTTCAGAAAGTCGCAGCAGACAATTTAGTTGTATATATGTATAATAACAATAAAGAAGGATCTAATTGAATTATGGAGACTTGGCTCCCTAAAGACGTCACACTTGAAAGCAAAACATTCAGGCCATAAAGTTGGCTCTAATAAAATCCCTAAACAAACAGAAAGTTAATAAGACTTCCAGTAGGCCTTTCATAACCCAAACAAAGAGTGAACAATGTTGCCGCATAGCCACGTAAATATCTCTTTACAGACTGATTATTACTCTAAAATATAGACCAATCAATTATGTGCACAGGGCTAAGCATTATTATTACTGTACTGAGGATAACATGCCTCTCCTGAAGATCCAGCTCTATAAGTCTAATGTATTCTGGATGTATATGTCCACAATTTTGACTGACTTTTACAGTTGTCATTGACTTGTGCTTTGTCTGTGAAGACGCATGACTTGACTTGGACTTGGTCCAAAAGATTTAAAAACATGAAATCATAAGAAGAGGGCAGCAAGAAGTCATCAGACATGCAGCTGAGCCTGAGATTACTGATGTGGAGCCAGGATTCCTGTAAAATGATCAAAGCTGTAAGAAGTTCTAACAGCTCAGAAAGGGAGAGAGAGAGCGAGAGAGCAAGAGAAACAGGGGAGGCGAAATAGTGGTTGGACATGTCTGAGCAAAGTCTGCTGGGTCTCCGCCACCTGAGCTGATCAAAGACACACTCACACACATTGATTGCAAACTACTGTTAGAGCATAAAAGCATTAACAACTTGGAACAGAGAGAGCGAGAGAGCGAGAGAGGGAGGCGAGGGGGCGATTCAGGGGGAGAGAGTAGTGTTTCAGGGAGTAAAAACATTTCTAAACAGAAAGCAAGAGTTCTGCTTTCGCACCTCAGGGGGGCATTTTTTTCTCTGTCTGCCTCTCTTTCTTTCTTTGACTGAGTTTGTGTGCAAGTGTGTAAATGTTACCAGTGTTGTCCTTTTAGAAGCCAGATTACTAGGCAATAAAGATGCAGTAGTTCCCAAAAAGCCACTGCACACCAACAATGCTCTACATTCTCCAAGAACAGCGACTCAGAAAATGTTTTAAAGACCAAATGTGGTGAAAGGAATAGTGAGACAATATGCCTATTCACTTTATTGATGAGAGTTAGATGAGAATATTGCTACCACTCATACCTGTGTGCACTAAATATGAAGCTACGCAGCCAGGCAATGATTATCTTAGCTTAGCATAAAGACTGGAAACAGGGGGGAACTGTTAGCATATGACTCCAGAATCTGTTTATAGAGATAAAGGAGCATTAACCTCTTGGTCTACATCTTTGTCAAAAGAATAATCATATTTTTAATATTGAACCATTGCATTAAACGTAAAAAGGTACTTTTTGCAAGACAAAACTAACATTTGATTTCCTTGATTTTAACCCTTACTCCTTCAACACATGATCCACTCAGCTTTGCCTTTCTTTTCCTCTGCACTTATGATGTATATGCGAGGCCGTCTGAAGTTTTTTGCTCAGACATGATCTGTACTCTCATGATCCCACTTCACAAAGCAGGCCCCATCCATGGTATTAGAGTGGTGTTATTGAAGTATTCAAGTGTGTTACCGCTTTAAGCCATAGACAAACAGGCACACACGTACCTCCTGCAAGCTCACAGCTGCCTTGTTGAACTTCAATAGAGAGTGAAAGCAAACTGTGGCACAGGGCCTGTACTGTAGTCGCCCTAGAGAACTGTGGAGGGAGGATAGATATTAATTTCCCCCTTTATGCTCTTCCTCTTTTCCTCTGTGTGTCTCTGGCTGTATTATCCCTTAATACTTGTCTCTATCTGTCTGCCTGTTTGTCTCTGTCCGTGTGGGTGATGCTGATGTACAGTTTTAACTCATTTGAGTGGCCAGACATGGAGGCCATCTGCTCTCCCATAAAAAAAAAAACAGATAACAGAGAATAAACAAGTGCAACAGAAAGAGACCTATGTATCTTGTAATGACTATGAAAACATAACATTTTGATCTTGTACTTTGTACAAGATTAAGACAAGTTAAAAGTCAGACTTGTGGGTCAATCTTACTTTGAAAGTGGCAAAATATGCTTTTCACTTTTAGAGCTGAAACAATTAGTTAATTAATCATAAAATGCATTGGTAAACATTTTTACAATCAATAATTGTTTAAGTCATCGAAGAAAAACAGTTGTTCTG
Source organism: Myoxocephalus aenaeus (assembly GCA_038501785.1). NCBI lineage: Eukaryota > Metazoa > Chordata > Actinopteri > Perciformes > Cottidae > Myoxocephalus > Myoxocephalus aenaeus. The sequence goes on from JBAMJR010000091.1 coordinate 1,044,592, forward strand.
TATACTTTCTCAATTGTGATTTGCTGCTTTTCTATGTGTTCTAAGACCATGAACTGTCTGTATTTGGGTTTTGAACTGTTGTTCAGACAAAACAGACTAAATGAAAAAGGCCAACTTGCATTTGGGGAAATTGTAATCAGCATTTGTCACTATTTTTTGACATTTACAGACCGAACAATTAATTGATTAATCAAGAAAATAATGAAAATAATCATTATTTGTTAGCCTAATTTGAACCTTGACTTTCCTTTGAAATTTCCCTTTTTGTATCTTTAAAGTTTATTTATTAATTTAGCATTTGTCTTTTCCTAAAGACTTTAAAGAGGTTAAAATATTCATGCAATGTGATTGTGACGCAAAGAGGCTCCAGATAATCCATCTCGCTATCAGCCGGTGATGTGAACGAGCTCAGCCCGCATGTCCAGACCGTGTTATCATAACTCTTCATCCTTGCTTCATCCTGTATCACTGCTGGGCTGGACCTGGCTCTTCACTGTGTTTATGACATTTTATGACCTGACCCCGGCATGTACTTGATCTCCATGGTGACTCAACGAGACCTCCCTGATGACTTTCCCAGGAACTGTCAGGAGAAGATGCAGCTCTGATCTCAGATCAGCTCCCATCATCCAAAGTTATTCTGGTGACCACCAGTGTCACCAACTGAACTCAAATCATCCCTTTGGGGGTAACGGGCCACATGTGTTGGTTCCCAGGGTGGAAATTAAGAGCAGCCTATAAAACCCAGCCAAGCTCACAGATATCAACATTATCACAACAACGGATGAAAAATGCTGTTGGCGTTGGCTGATCTTTCCGATTGGCTAATAACACATTTAGACATCCAGTGCGGCAATACAGGCAGTGGATCAAATCTGAAGTGGTGTATTACAAGTTCACAATGTTTTACAATTAACTTTTAACATTATTTTCTTCTCTGTGTTTTAAAAACTATCTTACATTTTTCTTTAGTTTAACTTTTAAACTCTGTAGTTTGTTAATATGAAGTTTTACTAATTCAAGTGTGTCACAATCCTATTGACATGTTAGTATGGCCCAGAATTCATAAATATATTGATTTACTCTCACCATAAAACCTTAATTCACGATGGCACATTATTTTTACTGCAAGAAGCAGAATAAATAAACATGGCAGTGAGCTATTTCTTATGGGATTGGACGGCTGGGTGCATTTGGCCTTTCCGTGTGTGTGTGTGTGTGTGTGTGTGTGTGTGTGTGTGTGTGTGTGTGTGTGTGTGTGTGTGTGTGTGTGTGTGTGTGTGTGTGTGTGTGTGTGTTTGTGTGTATTCATTCTCTTTTTTCCAAAAACAAGTACTGTCTGTCAATCCAAACTCTTATCTTTGAGCTTTATATGATTTTAAAAGATTCAAAGTTTACACTAATTTACATCAAATTATTTTGAAACATTTTCTGCCACTTTTTTCTTCAGCTTGCACAACAGGAGTTTGAGCACTTGTCGTCTTCCTCTTCCTCCTCCTCCTCCTCCTCCTCCTCCTCCTCCTCCTCCTCCTCCTCTCCTCTCTCCACATTCTCAATTTAACAGCATGAGGTGTATTTGGCCACAGTTTAGCAGCTTCACAAGGACACAAAACACATTTGTTCCTCAACATGTAACATTTATGTCTAGTTTTGTTTATTTGTGTCTATTATTCATTTACTTATAATAGTTTGTGTAACTTTTTTTGATCTGTTTTAACTGTCTCAGCTTTACTGTTAAGCCCTTGAGCCTCATTTTGATGTCCTAACATGAAACAAGTGACACAGCACGCTGAACAAGTGTAATAATACATTCTATTATATTTATACAGTATCATTTTGTCATTTTAACCCTGTTGCTTAAGGAAAGAAACCGAACATAATTGACTGTCATTGTCGTCTCTTTACCTTGTAGGGAGTGATGATGGTGCCAGGACATGTCGTCTTCCTCTGACGCATAATCCACCAGCACTTTGCTCTTGCTTTTCTTAAACATGTCTCCACTGGTCGCTGAGACAAGCCGTCTTTATTTTGTTTTCAGGTTACCTTCTTTGACCAAAAGTCTGACGTTCGCCCTGAACTGTTTGGTCCCGTTTCGTCCGTTTTCCAGAGTGATCGCAGCGACGCACCACCGAAGCGCGTTCCGCTCTTTTGGTTGTATCTCCCGCAGAAAATCCAGGAGGTTTTCCCTGAAAACAGCTTATTTATTCATAGGAGTGCCAGGAGCTGCAGGGATCAACTTTTTTTTCATGACGCTCACTATTTCGTAAGTGCAGTGTGTGTGTGTGTGTGTGTGTGTTTGATGCGTTTTTACGCAGGCTCGACCACCTGGACCTCCAAACGTCGCTCCTCCCATCGACCCCCGTCGGTTGAAGTTGCCATGGTGGAAGGAGGAAGGAGGAAGGAGGAAAGGGTCATGCGTCTCATCTCTGGCCAACGCAAGCATTGAGCTACGCATTCATGAAGTTGTTTGACAGCAGAGTCAAATTGTATAAATAGATAAATCTGTTTTTTGTTTTGTTTGAATGACATATTAATATATTATAAAAAAATAAAAGCACTTAAATGCAGCTGAATGTTGCCTGTCAATGCTATATCATTATAGTGAATATGATTGTATTAGTATTACTAATGCATAAACATGTCAGCAGTATTTAAATGCTTGAATATAGCTTGAAAGTGAGATCAGGAGACCTGGAAAGATTAAGAGGAAAACTAGGACCTCTGTTTGTTGTTTCCGAAAGGCACACAGCACCACATAAACAAAGGGAAATAATAAAAAAAATCGAAAGTTCTTTCTTTAAATCATTATAATATGAGTGGAATACTAATCGTTAATTACTAGTTATAAAAGGTCTCCACTGTTGTCTCCCAAATCCTTGAAATCAAAACAACTGGATGGTTTGTTTTCAGCGTATCTTTTTTTTATTGACAATTTGTTGAATAAAATAAAACCCATAGCTCTGTATGACAGTAATGTCTTGGAGTTACTTTTTTCTAGTTCAGAGTAGAGATACGAGTGTCTCACACAAACAGAAGACTGATGTTTTTCACAAAAAATAAAATCTCTCTCTCTCTCTCTCTCCCCCTCTCCCCCCCTCTCCCTCTCTCTCTCTCTCTCTCCCCCTCCTCTCCCCCTCTCTCTCTCTCCCTCCCTCTCCCTCTCTCCCTCTCCCTCTCCCTCCCTCTCTCTCTCTCTCCCTCTCTCTCTCTCACTCTCCCCCCCTCTCTCTCTCTCTCTCTCTCTCTCTCTCTCTCTCTCTCTCTCTCTCTCTCTCTCTCTCTCTCTCACACACACACACACACACACCTCTAACGCCAGAGGAAACAAATGACACATTATGCTGGTGGGCTGACCTCTTAAAATAGCCACAGTTTAGCTCCAGTTAAGGCCACTCACCTGATTCAAGGGTTCTTAAATCTCCATTTCAATGTCCACATTATACAGTAAAGTCAGGGGGAATGTGGATTGTTAGATGTGTAAGAACTTAAAAGAAAAAAAGAAAAGAAACACACAGACTCTGTTTTTGAGAAATAGAGATCTGCTCTGCCCAGAAAAGGTTGAGTGTTGTTAGTCATACAAGGTGTGTCAAAGTCTGTGATCAAAACAACGCTTGGCTCTAAACTGTTAATTGTGTGTCTGTGTGTGTGCAACAAGGTCCTTATTCAGTATAGTGTTCATAATTAATTGCTTGTATGGTTTGATGCAGCTCTTCATTAGTACCAGCTGACACAAGCCATGCTGTTACTGTAAAATGTGTCCATCACCTGTCATCAGTCAGGTCAGTGACCTTTGACCTCTGAGGTCATCAGTGGGTTAACTGTCCATTTGAGGCCCCTTTCTTTGAAGTGTATTCCCACAGTATCTCTATAGTGGTTATTTACAGTCTAGTGGTCCTGGTTGCCAATATGTATGTCCCTAATCAATCCTCTTGATGATTGTCTTTGCCCTACAAGGAGCGTTTTATACAAATTAGAAATCCCTCACATTGTTAAAACCCTTAGACCTATAATTATTCACTCAATACTCTGAACTCTGAACAATGTTTGTAATGTTTTTCAAAATACAGACAGGAATACAAAACCAAAGCAAAAAAGACTCCATGAGCTTTTCAGTGTGGCCTTTAGACTTCTTTTTTTTTTTTTTATACACCAAATATTTAACCTTGAATTTGGCATTCATAAGCACCGTAAAAACTTTATATAATATACATGTATAATAAAGTAATAAAAAAAACACTAAAATGTAGTTGCATGCAGATATAAGTGTTTACAACGGTGTTTTACTATATTGTCATTAATTGTTTGTACACAAGCCTCTTCCTATAGATGCCCACAGGATAAATTATAGTTGTTGATACATATATTAATAAACATCAACTTAAATGTAAGAGCCTCACATATCAAGCCCGTCTAGTGGGTTAATCCGGCTCTGTTTAGCAACTGCAGCATGCCATGATGTACTGTGTATGTGTTGTTAAGGGGCACACAGTATAAATCACTTCTACGTCAGATGTTCTAATCATTGAGACAGCAGGTCCGGTCTGACAGGGTCACACAGTCATAGTGGACACAGATGGGATTATCCAATCTGCTACTGATGTCTCACATGGACACAGATATTCTGTACAGTTTAAACTAGGCCTGAAGAACATTAGGGCGTTGTTTTAAATTTATTAATGTGCTTCACCAATATGCCAGAACACGAAGTGGCAGAAAACGCAGTGTAGTTCTAAAGTTCCTGTGTATGAGTTTTATTTACGTTACAACGTTAGCCAGCTGGTGAACAAATTGAGGCATTTAACTGCTAGGAGACAGATATTTCCTCAGTAGTTGGTAGAAACAAACACAAAAAAAACAATAAATTATGTGACCATTCATCATGACTCCAAATGCATGACAATGTTGCTCCGTAACTGCTCTGTATCAGCTGGACAATAGCATATGTCAGTGTTTCCTTAGCCCACAAGTAGCCAAAACAGATCTGTTAGTGCAGATTTAATTAAACAAAAGTAACAAACAAATAGTCCAAAGTCACTTAATTTTACAGTTTTATCATTACCAAATAAAAGCTGAAGGCCACAATGAGATCTTAACTTTGTACATCAGATTTTGTATTCATAGTCCATCAATAATTACCCTAACAGAGATCTTTTTTCACATAGCGTTCAGTCCGTCGAGGTTACTCAGCAAACGGAAGGAGCCGGCTGAGATTAACCATGACTCAACAACTATCTGATGAGATTCAGAGGTCACAGGGTTCTCCTGCACAAACCCACGGGACTGTCAAAACGTGTTAGCCAAGAACAGAGATTAAAGCTTTAATTATGTTCACAGGCCAACTCTCAATGATGTTCCTTCGAGACTCTCTACTTTAGCTTTACTAAACACAGTTGGTAACTGAACAGCTATAGAATTTAGATTACTGTCGACATTTTACGTGTGCATTTTCTTAAAGTGTTTGCTTGTAATTTAAATTCAAGGCTTGTTTTTCTTTCAGTTATAAATCTACAAAATCGACAATGAGATCAGGTAGAAAGCTTGTTTCAACAGTAGACATTGTGCTGAAATGAGAAATTCCCCTTAAACCTTTTAACATGTTTGCACAGCAATCCAAACAAATACTAGAGTTTAGGTACCGAATTCCACAATTACAAGCCAAAGATCACTACACTTTTCACTTTTGAACAATACTTCCTGCTCAAACACTTACTTTTTTTTTTTATTTAGTTAAAAAATGGTTCTGGCTGAATTTGAAATGCTTATCTTTCTTCTCTTTTCTTGCTAACAGTGCCCTACCACACCATGTCTTTTGAGAGAGAATCATCAATGACCGGCTCGTAAAATGTAAGTTTTCTGTCAGAAAATGGACAGAGGGAAAAAGAATGTGAGACTAAAAGTCTTTGCCAGAAAATGTCAAAGGTCAGAGATAGAAACAGTAGGGGTAAGGCGGTGGAAAGTAAAACATCTTGGGGGGTCTTGAGGCTGTAGAGCAGGTATACCTTGAGTGTCATACACTTTTCAATTTGAAGTGCTGAGTCATTAGTGCAGCTGAAACTCAAGGAAAGTATGTGCTCTTTTACTAATGTTGAGCTTTGAAGTATAACTTTAGATTTATTTCAATTGTTCCCTCAGGCAATTGGGCTTAAAAGTTGTATGTCTTTTATATATCTGTGGCCACATTTGTGGGTGTTTTAAAGGACCTCAACTCCAGTTTTAGACCTTGAAGAGGACATTAAAAGAGAATCTTTATCAAAGACTTGTAAAAGGCTCCTTAACATCCACAATACGGTAATTTCAGTCACACCTCATCAATTCTGCACAGCAGACTTAAAATAGATTGCATGTGTCTAGGAATACACACTTCCTTGTGTTTGGTAACAAGCTGCCAGGTAACATCACGCAGCTGCTATTTCCTCTGAGCCTGTAAATTAACCAAGAACACAATGCACACCTAATCACACTGTACTTACAGTAATAGCATTGGTAAGTGTTTTATACCTTTAGGTTATATGCATGTATCTGCTAATGTGTGTGTTTGTTTTGTATTTACGTGTGTTTGTGTGACAACATGGAAGGGGACAGAAGAACAAAAAATAGAACACTAGAGGTGTTTTAATGAGCTTAAGGTAGAAAAAAACAATTTAAACAAGGCTAAGCTTTTCCGCTGTTTAAGAAGAGCCATTTAAAGGGAGGGGAAAATACACACACACACGCACACACACACACACACACACACACACACACACACACACACACACACACACACACACACACACAGACACACGTGTGTGTACAAATTGTGCTTATTCATGCCAGACCATGTGTTTGCAAGTGAGTTTATTTGTATGTGTGAATAAAGAGAGAAAGACGAAGAATATGCAGTTATTGAAATGCACAAAACATATTAACACTATTGTAATATTGTTGAATGAAAACTACATTTGTCTTGATAAGAGTAATAACAGGTACCTTTACTTAAATTTGAATTTCTCAAGTAATAGCTCTGACAGCAGAAATGAATTCTGAACACAACATTGACGTATAATCACCTTTTAGGTTGCTATGGCGAACTTGTTAGCAAATAGTTGCTTATTCCCATATTTAGCTTTGTGTTTGTCTCCTGGAAAGTCCTATATTTGTTATATTTTAGCTCTGTTTTTTGGTCAACTCCTGAGAGAAATCTCTTGCTCTTTAGATCCTACATGCTCCACTGTGTGATAATTATGTATCAGTTCATAATTGAGCTCCCTTTTTCAAATTGTAATTTGATTCATTGTTATAAAAAACATATTGATTACAGTCAAAAATTTACTTTGGCCACATACTGAATAATTCTGACTGTAAATATTTCAGTGTAGATAAACCCTGTCCACCTCAGTCTAGATCTAAAGAGGTTGTTCTTTTATAAGGAAATGTACTCATAGATAACTGTACTTTATCGGGGAAATAAGTAGTAATGAATTCACCATAAATTCATCATCAGCAATGCCATTCTTTCCCTGTTATATGTAGATGAATCGCCTACAATACCCTGTCAAAATACAATGATTTAGAAACACATTATGTAATGGAGAACATAAAAAGCTCAGTAATAAGTTAGCCGCTGATGATGATCTACTCTCTGAAACAAAATCTTTGCTGTAAACTCACATATTGTATGACCCATGAGAAAATTATGCTCTATAAAGTGTTCAAAGAAAAAGAGCAGATAGGGATTTAGTGTCTTGCTCGAGGACACTTCCCTGAGGTGTTTACTCGATACTTGACTACATTTGGGCTCAAATTTGGGACTTCACTGCCATGAACAAAGTGCTCACTGACACGTTGGGATAATGCTTGTTTTTCTGTGTTAACATGGCCTGCCACCTTTTGACTTTGTCTGTGCAGCTATGTGCAATAAACTTGTTGTAATTTTATTTACTTGTAAAGACTTTGCACAACATGCCTGCAGAAGATAGTATGGGTGTTTTTTCCACATTGATTTCTGATTCACCTGAGGCAGCTGTGACAGACTCTAACACACTATTGGTATTTGCTCACATTTGATGCAGGTATAATACTGTAACATCAGAATCTAAGAGACATAACACTGGTAACTCCTCCAGGAAGTTATACACTGCTTAAACATACACATATCTACATATGGACATACACACACACACAGCTTCTAAATGTTTAAAAGACCTTGTGGATGTGTCCCTCACTCGCTCTTATCCATCTCTTTGGTAGCAAAGACATTCAGCTCTTTGTTGTTTGCAGTAAGAGACGGTAACAAGAGCTTCCTGAGGAGAAGTCACTGAAACAAATACACAAAGGACCTTTGTGTGTGTGTGTGTGTGTGTGTGTGTGTGTGTGTGTGTGTGTGTGTGTGTGTGTGTGTGTGTGTGTGTGTGTGTGCGTGCGTGTGTGTGTGTGTGTGTGTGTGTTAATTCTCCAAAAATAAGTGATGTCTGTCAATCCAAACTCTGATCTTTGAGCTTTATAGGATTTTAAAAGATTCAAAAGTGACCCTAATTTACATCGAAGTATATCTGCTATATATTTATATTGTATAGGCCTACAGGTGGATTGATGTTGTTGATAGTTTTCTTGTTGTATCGCAATTATATTCCTGAAATATTCCTTGAAGAAGTTGACTATGAATATAATATAATCAAATATAATGGAGAGTGAGAAATTGTGTCTGTCGGGCTCTGACTCCTGACTCCTTTCCTCCCTGAGGCTGGAAACCTGATGATAAAAACCCAGACAAACAAATGTGTTTTCCTGCACAAAAGGAAACCACAGGGATGTTTGTAATGTTTTCAACTATAGCGGTCAAACCCACAGTGTTTAAAGCGCCCAGTATATTTCCACACATTTTCACTGTAAAGCTAAACCCTGCACGCTCTTGTTCAGTCCAGAGGGGCACAACTGTGACCCCTGACTGGCTCCCACTGTTTTAGGCTTGTTTCCAAAGCAGCTTAACTGGGTCAGACCTCTCTGTCTTAGCCTTGAGCTTGACTTACTTGGAGCTAGCTATCAACACTGGAGGTGACTGTCTGGCGGACAGATCAACCTGCCTGGATTGAGAGACGGTGATTCAGCAAGAAAACGGGTATCGATCTCTAGAGTGACAAAAAACAAACCTCACAAAAAAAGTGAGACACAAATAAAAAATAAAAAAGTTTATCTATAGAACATCCGCCCGAGCCCACGAAGCCCCCCCACCCGATTTTTCGATAATGAGGAAGTACTTTTTAGTTTTACACAAACGCTCCTAAATCATCAACCACAGGTCCGATTTAATAAATTTAAACGGCTAAAGTACTCTAAACCCTTTTGAGAAGAGAAACGATGGACTACATTTAACAAAAAAGATCGTTATATTTGTATAATTACGTAATAAAGTAAAGCTCCTCAATATGACTGAGCGATTATAACGTTTCACTATTTAGCCCTAACAACGACGGATTTCGAAAAGAGTACCACGTATGTAACCGTGGAGACTGTGCGCATCTTTCAGTAGTAGTGGGATCACTGTGTGTAAAGTATTGACGTCGTGAGCTGCGAGAAAGCAACGGCTATATTTCATTTTTTTTTTCTCCGCGTTTTGAGGTCCTACGGTTTCGTCGTTCCTCAAAGGCATCTGAAACCGCGTCAGATGACACATACGGAAGCAGACGGTCATTTCAAGTAGTGGTTCATTATGGTGCGACGAAGATGTATGTAAAAAAGGCTCATTTCTTTATTTCTGAACCGAAAAACATGAATTTTGGACTGGAAAGGCTTGAAAACATGTAATTGCTTGTGTTTATTGTGATTATTATTGCATATTTGGATGATTTAGGTCTTAATCTTTCTAAAGAGGTGCAGTATTACTTTGGGACATGATGGGAAGTCACCAAAAATACAATTAAAAAAACTTGGGGAGCGACCGAGGACTCATTTTTTGATCAGATTCTTGACTTTTGATCAAATTTATGCAGAAAATTAAAAAATATATATATTTTTTTATTTTTTTATTTTTAAAGGCAAGGAGTTGCTGATTCTTTAGAGATCAAGGACAATAGGGGCTGGTATTCATATCAAGGTCATATGAGCTGTAGAACACCTGTAGAAGCCCGCACCCTATAGGGGTACGTGCGGGCTGATGAGGTTAATGCATAAAGTTTCCCAAAATGTTGCTTTGTACATCAAAACGGTGTTGAAGTGATTGTTTGTAGGTTTGCAGTGGAGTTTTATCAAATACAACTTGTTTTAGAAAGTATGTAGTTGTGAAGGGGTCATTCGGGTCATATCCATCAGTCACATACTCTACATTTCGGCCAGCAGAGAATGGATAAGTAAAGCTCCCAGACTTGTTGCCTGTGTGAGCAAATGGCTGAACATCTATGCTGACATCTAGAGCATGGAGGAAGTATTCTTTGGTCTTCACAGTGTTCTTCGGAAAGTCACATACAAATCTGCAAAGTGGTTTTCAGTCTTGTGATTTATTCTTGCATACAGAGTAATTTAAAATACTAAATAATGCAAGTTAAAGGGGCCTTTGTTATGCATGTGTAATACTTTACATCACAAAGGCAAATCTAAAGAATAAACACAGACAAATCAAGAAATCAAATACTTCATCCAAAATTGTCCTAATACTCAATCTGATCGCCATTCGGCACAAGCCTAGTTTAACTCCCGACACAACCCACAAGACATACAAAATGTACGTGTTATTAATTTACAGCACAAAATCCTAAAATAAAATAACCAGACTTCTTGCTTTGTCACACTCTTACATGTCTCTATTTCAGGGTTATTTACCCCTCTCACATGTAAATATAAGCTGGTCTAAAAAAGATCGTAAGAGGATCTGCGAGGGATCACTGTATCACTGCACACACTTTGTGACCTGTTAACATGCTAATCTTTTCTTATTCAAACTATACAGATAACCTCTCTTTTGTAGGACACACAATCATCTTCACAATCACATTATAACGTCGGTGATACATTCATATGCTGTCAAAGTCATATATATTCCATTACAAAACATTGTGCGCAAGAGATATACAGCCAAAAAAAAGTCTACCTCTGTTAAGAGACCGTAGTGGTCATTCATCTACATTCATCTTGTCTGACAGTGGTGTGCAACAGGGAGAGATCCGGGTGGATTCACATGTTGGTTCAGGTGGTATCCAGGGTGGCTGTCCTGGTTCCTCTGCCTGACAACAACACAGCAGTGTGTCAATCCAGCTAGATGTCTCCCAGTCCAGCTCACAACACAGGCTGGCAGCACCCAATCTTCTACTAATCTCATTTAGCATCAAAGTGATACGTACATGATTATGTACAAGATGTGTCCACAAAAAAAGTGCAAAGTAGCATTGTTCATACATCAAAGGGTAACACAGTTCCTATATTTCTATTTATTGAGTGTTTTCTCTGTGCATTTTTAGGAGTGCAATTCCTTACTTTTTCCTCTGATATTTTGCACGCTCACTCAAAGGAGAGAGATCTCAGAAAAACTCAGATTGTCAATCTGAATCAAGAGTGAAATCAGCCTGAAATATAAATGTGTGGATTCTCTGTGTTGAAGCTGCTGCTGGTGTGATATCTCCCTAAATCCAAGCAGAGCAAACATCACAAGACTTCACAATAGTGGCTGTTCTCTGAAAGAGGAGGGACCTGGGAGCTCTGTGTTACAACATGGAAATTGTCAAAGTGGCAGAGGATGAAATAATACTGATTAAGAGAACAACAACTTTGAAAGAAATTAAGCACTTTTAAGACCGTTGATGTGTTTGAAATAAATAATTTAAATGGGGAATTCTGACTGAATACTCCATGATAAGGCAAGGGACTTGGGGAGGGATTGTGGTTCAAGTTTAACGTCAACCAGAGGTCATCAGAAACATAAAAAGCTGCCTTTCTGTTCCACTGCATCACATGAAAAAAAAAACTGCACTCAGCTTTAAAGGGTAGTTTTAAATAAGGAGGATTTGTTTTTATTGTTTACTGCACAAACAAAGCATTATGGCTACAATCTATTCATCTCAAGCACAACTCAATCAAAATGAAATCCAGAACCAGGATGACACTGAACTTGAACCACACTGAGGAGATTATTATGCACAGAGAAAAAAGAAAAGAAATATAAAACCTGGTAGCATCGCTTTCTTCAATCTTCTTGGTCTTTTCATGTTGCTGAATAGTTTGACATTTTTGGGATAAATGCTTATTTGCTTTCTGGATGAGATTGATAAATACGGCTCCATCTAGCAGCCAATTAGCTGAGCATAAAGACTTCAAACACAAAAGAAAGGGCTAGATTGGCTCTGTCAAATGGTAATAAAATCCACCTACCAGCACTTCTTAGCTCCATAATCAACATGTTATTTTGTTTTCAAAAACCAAATAACTGTAAAAACAGTTCGCTGTTTTGCAGGGAGTTAAGGGGGGACAATTGTGTTACTTCCTAAAGTCTCCGCTACAAAACCAGAAACAGTCTGAACAAGCATGTTTCCCAAAATGTCAAACTTTCAGCAAAAAAACGTGTACGTGTGCGTGTGCGTGTCCTCCATCCGTCTTATCTAAAGAGGTGGCTGGACGGCTTGTAGTTCAGGGTGAGTTGGCGGGTGCTGTAGCCGGACATGCCGATCCCCATGAAGCCCAGGAGGATGGCCATGCGCGGCATCACAGGGACTTCGCGACTCTGCAACACAGTCTGAGCTGCCTGAGTCTGAAAGAGAGAGCAGGGGTCACCACCCATGTCGCCACGACATCCACCACCGGGCATGATCATCGCCGCGGATGATGACGAGCAAGGCAATGTGCCAGCAGCGTTCCTCCTGGCTCTGGCCGTGGTAGAGTCCTTAAAGAGGTGACCCTGGTCACACACCTGCCTCATCCCAGCGATAGTCTTACCATAAGGGAAAAGACGCACTAGAGTCTCCATTTGATCAGGTTTCAATACATATTTGATCTCCTGTGCAGGTTTGGAGACGTCTCCGAAATTTTAGCAAATCCAAGACATTTCCTAAAGTCAGATATAAATTTGGTTATTTTCTTAGCTCATCACTGTTATGTTAGTCCCTGTCCAGTGAAAACAGTGGGTCTCCAAAATGTAGGAAATTTGGTTTAAATTTTTCAGATACATTTTGAGGAGTTAAATGTTTGTTCACCGATAACAGGGTTCTCTGAAAAAGCATTGTTACAAAACTGAACATATGAGATAAAAATATCTCATGTTTGAGATGCACGATCTTCCCAAGACAGCGACAGAGTTGTTTCTTCTCAGTCATAAAAGTACACAACAACCTCAAGTGATGGTCATTTGTGTAATCCAGACATATTTCATCGTGAGTGAGAATAATCTGACGTGAACTCTGATGAAATGAGACACAGATAATGAGGTTTGACAAAGTCTGTTTTTAAGACAAATAGCCCCACTGTAAGTTCCTAAATCCAGTTGCAGTTCTCTGAAATGCCCACCAGGTTGATTGGGAACATGGATCTCATGCTATTCCTCTGGAGATCCAATTAGAGGGCATTTAGCTGAACCTGAGGAACTAAAGCATCTCTAATTCAAATCCATTCAAAGACAGGCTGCTGTAATCCTCTATTCTAAATCCTGCCATGGCACACACACATGGGCACTTTGTGCACAGTGAGTCAGTCACATCAGTTCAAAATAGCTCTCAGAGCAGTGATGTGACAACTCAATACAAATATCTTTTCTATTTATATTGAACTTTTCTTCAGGTATGAATACAATGGTTTAAGTTGATCTTTTTAATGCATACCTAAAGGCAGCTTTAGGAGAAATCTTGAGTTTATTTTGTTCACAATCAATGCAACACCAACATTTTACTGAAGCAGTGTAAAAGGAGAAATGTGCAGGCTCTATATTTAAACAGTTGTTTGTTGTTAGAGGTTCTAATGGCATTTGTTCCACTGTTACACCACTGCAGATGTCTCTCGATGTCCGAGACCAATTATTAATCTATATAAAGCAGGAATTTGCCCAAAAGCATGTTACGCACCTGGAGGTATCTTATATATCCAGGGGTCAGTCGAGGGATGCGAAAAAAACATTGTTGTTGTTCTCTTCAGCGCTTCACAGCAGAAACCACAAGAGACCCCTCTGCAACCAGCCCTCAGGACTGTCTGCTAAGCAACTTTATCCCTCTGAAGCCTTCTGTGTCTCTCTCTCTCCTCGGTCTTCTGCAACAGGCTGAGTGTGGCAGCAGCTCTCCCCTGTGTCCGGAAACACACTCCTCACTCCTTTTCTCAGATACACACACCTGCACTGTGACGATCTCCTTCAAGGGAGACCAGTCCCTATACAGGTGGTATATAAAGCCTTGGTTTCATTGCGTAACTTGGTCACATGGTGTTGGATTGTCTTGGTGTGTGTCTTTGCATTTGTGTCAGTGGAGGATTAGCAGAGCAACTGGAGTTGTGATGGATTAATATACCTGAGATGTTCTAAATCCATTGGCCACCAATTATGTAGGGAAGAAGCACACAACCCCATCAATGACCAAGCAGCACTGTAACGACGTCTGCTGGGGTCACTGAGAGGCAGTTTAGGAATTAGGTACAATTTAAAAAGACAAATTGAAGTGCAACAACAATTGCAAGTGCATCAATAGGCAAAACAAATGCCAAACATACATTCTGTCAGAACTCGTTTTAATTAAACAAGCATTTCAATAAAAAAAAACAATTTACCCAAAAGTATACTTTAAAATCCTAAATTTTGAATAATCTCAAATTTGTGATATTGGTATTGTAATTATGTGTAAATTAAGCCACCCCCAGGGTCCTGAAGAAGTCCATCCTGCGCCTTCTAACAGATTACTTTTCTTTCTTTTTTCCAGTATTCTGAAATTACCATCAGGAAGCAGAGCGTGAGTGCTTGTTTCTTTGGTGTCACGAATTCAGGGTAGTGACGCTGTTTCTTCTAAGAAGGATTTCGCAGACTCATCAATGAAGGCATGCAATGCACTGACAGGTTTGCTTCAAGCTACATCACGAAAGGAAGAGATTGAAACTTAATCCTATAGGATGTACCTGGCTCAGCGCTCACATTTGGTAAATACACTGAAAATATGATTAATTTAGCCTGTGGGAGAAAAATGCAATCACTGTGCAGACAGTCTGGAGCCATAAAGGTTATGCTGGCATATGTGTCAGTGTCTTTCTTTCTCACAGAAAAGCAGAGATATTGTTTTAATTTTATTTATTTGTTATTTAAACCATTGTAAAGTACTACTGGAAATAGCCTAATAATTATTTTTAAGGGGAGCTCAGGATCCCTTAACTCACATGCCAAGAACAGATTAACCCAATGTAACAGACACGTGAGACTGATTAAAGGAATATCTACTCACTTAATCACACACACACACACACACACACACACACACACACACACACACACACACACACTAAAATTGAAGTTTTATGAAAAATAGTCGTATTTTTGTAGGCACAATAAAATCAAAGCTGCCTGCATCCACACAAAAGTGAGGTTGCCATTTTTAACTGTGATGACAGGTAGATTAAATGGGGAAAAAGCTTTCAGTAGGGGTGTTTTTATCTTTTAAAACTTTTTGGGGACTGCATAGTACAGAGGAAACAAAGAATTTAGAATGAAATCCTTTACTCCGGAGTCCCAACCTGTGACTACAGTGGAAGCCCTGTGTTGTTATTATGTAGTAGCCTAAAATTACAATTGTTGTAGTCACTTGTTTAAATTGATTGAATTGAATAAATAAAACAAATAGAGTAATAACAACAAAAACACGCAGGCACTTGTATAGACAGACGTTACGTCACGCGCGTCATCACTGCGTGTCGTCAAAAAAGGAAGGACCCCTGAAATCTGTAAAAGCAGAACGCGGGCTAATGTAAACTTTAAAAATAACGGTGTAGTTATAACAAAAGTGTCCATGCAAATACAAATCCAACGGGGAAAGCTCGAAACAAATGCGGAATTAACGTTTTGTCGCTGCTGTGCCGCCACAGAAGTGAGTTTTTCGTTTGAGCTGTTCAAAAGCTAGCTGGCTAACGGCTAAAGTTGCTACACAGCTGCGCAGTTTCGTTTCACAGAAAACACCGACAACACCCACTATGACACTAAGCAGACCAGTCTGTTTACTTTAGTTGTGTTGTTTTCCTGCAATAGTACATCTTCGAGAGTGGCATGGGCCGACTTTAACTAACTTTGATAGCTGACTGGCGCTAACTACAACATAACCACAGAGGTAACTTCGTATTTGCCGGACATTTGTTTCCAGGTAGTAACATTATAGTTGTCAAGTTCTGGCAACGTGGAGGATCAAGACATCGCTTGTGTTATGTAATGTCGACTGGCCACAGTTCACGCCTTTCTTGAATGTAATTGTAATACACGGAAGGCGCTAACTGGAGCTAGATGTCCCAAGATAACCAAGCGAGACTTGTTGATAATATTCATTTGCGATGGAAGTGCTGCTTTTAACTAAGTTACGTTGCATCTGATATCACCAAACACCTAAACATACATGGTTTATATCGGGCTTACCTGGGGATTTCTCATAATTTCCTCAAATTCCTTTTTTCAAACCTAGAAAATAGCAAAGAACAAAGCAAGTTTACACCTTTTTCAGGTTTTCCGGTTCACACATATTTATATACTGTTTATTGGGCATTCATATGTAAAGAAGTTTGCCAGTCAGTGCATATGCATTGCTATCCAGGCAGCCATTACAGCTCCAACTAAACATTTGTTTTCATACCTAAACGTTTTATATATCTGTTTTGTAAAGGTCAAACCTTATGTCAAATGCATGCAGTGTCAGTTGACTAGTTGTTTAAGCTTCAGCACTATCTGTCACAATGCTTTTGGCTGCCTACACTACACATATGCTTTATTGTCATACTTGCTGTTGTGTTTTAGTCTGCCGTTGTTGTTTTCTTGAATTGTACACGGAGTGAGATTCTGCTGCTCTGTTTAATTTATATAAAAACGTTTTTATGTTTTGAACTCTAAATCGTTTAAAATGTTTAAATATATTTTTTAAATGTCTTTAATTGTCCCTTGTGTGCTAATACACCTCATCTATCATACAGAGTATCTAATTCTTATTGTCCTTTCTGCTCTGTTTTAGCTACGATGAAGAGAAGAGCTGAAGCAGCGTCAACAGTAGTGCAGGAGACAAAGAGGCATCGTGAAGACAGCAGCTCAGATGAAGAGTCGCAATTATCCAGACA
The DNA here is from genome assembly GCA_038501785.1 of Myoxocephalus aenaeus. NCBI lineage: Eukaryota > Metazoa > Chordata > Actinopteri > Perciformes > Cottidae > Myoxocephalus > Myoxocephalus aenaeus. Next base: position 1,061,824 of record JBAMJR010000091.1, read on the forward strand.
AGGTAGATATATTAACTTGAGTTCTGTCAGTATAGGTATGATTTTCCATTTAAAAAACGATTTAGTTCTCTATTAAGGGGTCTATTTTTTTCAAGTATGGTCCTGATCAAATCCCAGAGGAGACCATACGTGTGGTTTTGTTTTGATTTTAGAACGCAGTTCAGCAAAAGATTGTAATGTTGAAAAGTGATTTGATGAGCATGATGATCCAAGGCTGTTAAGTGAAGTAGTTATTATGGTTTTAGCTGAAGTGTGTTTGTTTACTTTGGTGTGTTTGCCTGCTCCTGTGTTCTAGACTCCAGCCAAAATGATTCCCTCAGTGACCAGGAGGACCAGAGACCAGGATTTTCTATGCCCTCCATATCATCCCTTGATGACCAAGACACTGACCCCACACAGGCCTCCTCCGATTTCTCTATGTACAACACTGTGTCACAGAAACTCATGGTAATATTTTGAAACCCTAGCTAACACTAGATATTTAACTGTTGGCAGTCTCAGAGTGTATGTTGCAGAATGTTCTATTGTACGTAAAGATTCTTAGATTAGGACATTCTTAGATTATTTAGTATTCAGAATTTTCCATTGTCTTTTCTTCACTCTCTTTATCTCTCTTACATTTGATACATTTAGGCCAAGATGGGCTTCCGTGAGGGTGAAGGTCTGGGGAAGTTTGGCCAGGGACGCAAGGAGATTGTGGAGGCCTCCAACCAGCGAGGGAGACGGGGTCTTGGTCTCACGCTGCAGGGCTTTCAGGGGGAGCTCAATGTGGACTGGCGCGATGAACCAGAGGTACACAGAAGCAAATAATAACCATGTGATGTTTTCTATAAAATATTTATTATTGAACTATCTATCAATTTATCAATTTTATTAAAATTGCAGAATCACCATGTAGCATTGTCCAAATGCACTTTCCAATAAAAAGAATACATAGAACAAAGCACACAACAAGCACAAACAATTCTAAACATCCACAATAAAAACATCAGTATTAATGGTGATGGAGTTCAGGAGTAAGCTAGGTGTGTGATGCATACAAGAAAACAAGTAATATACCATATAAAAACAAACCCTTTTCTTTTTTTATACGTTATCGGTTTCTCATCTCTATTGTTTTCTCCCTTTGTTTGCCTCTTTTTCTGTTTGTCTGTTCAGCCCGGTGCCGAACAGAAGGTAGACTGGTTCCCAGAATGCACCACAGAGACACCAGATGCCGATGAGCTGAGGGACTGGATGAAACTTGGAGCGGTAAATACTGGCGTAGATAAATTATGATACACAATGTTCACCCTGGCACACTATTTTGCTTCAAATGTACACATTTGGTTTTTGATGTTTTATTTTTTACTGCTTACAGAGAAAACTTAAGATTGAGGATGAGACAGAGTTTTGCACTGAAGACCTTCTACACACTTTACTAAGGTGCAAGGTGAGTTATAACTTCTCTTTAATTTTACTTCCTTTTTTATTTTATACAAAAAATAACATAATCTTAATACTTCAGCGGTATATATCTAACGTTCAGGAAACAGAGGGGGGAAATTAGCTAGAAGGCATTTACCATGCAAAATCACAAACCTTGTAAAGCTACTTAATTTAGTGTGAATGGTAAATGTGAGTGTTGGCTTAAATGCTTTAATTGCATAAATAATGCACAAATAATAACGCTGTGCTGAATGAGGATATCAATGGTCTTTTCTTTGTGTAAACAACTGCGTCTGTTTGATGTTCAGACAGTCTTTGATAACCTGGAGGGCGAGGAGATGAGGAGAGCACGGACACGCTCCAACCCTTACGAGACTATCAGAGGAGGTATTTTCCTCAACAGGTCAGTCTTTAGATAGTTTACAACAGTGTTGAAAAATTATCAATATGGATAATATTGTACACGTAATTTGCTTCTTTGAGGATTTATTTACCTTAATTTATTTTACACATTTTGATATTTTGCACGTACTTTTATAAATCTTTGTACATAGTATAAATTCTGTGAAAATAAAATCAGATAAATAGAATCCGGCTGTTTACTTTAAATTTTAACATGGATTGTAGTGTGTCGTGTGTCAATCATTTAAACACAATGACACGTTGTATTGTGTTCTTTCTGTATTTAGAGCAGCAATGAAAATGTCCAACATCGACCATTGCTTCGACCAAATGTTCACCAACCCAAAGGATTCACAAGGGGTGAGTTGGTCAAAGTAACAGCTGATATGTGTTGCACTGAACTTGTATTCACACAGGCTCATTATAAACAATGGTGAGACAAACCTCTTTCATTATGTAGAAACCTCTGACAAAGGACCGCGAGGGGGAACTGCTGTACTTCGGCGACATCTGCGCGGGGCCTGGAGGCTTCTCAGAGTACATACTGTGGAGGAGGCGTTGGCACGCCAAGGGGTTTGGCATGACGCTGAAAGGACCCTGTGACTTCAAACTGGAAGATTTCTTTGCGGCGCCGAGTGAGCTGTTTGAGCCTTACTATGGTACGCACACACAGCCCGTTCAGGAGAACAGAAACTGGTCACGTCTCAGTTGATGAATGATTCAGTGAAAGCCTGACCTTTTGTGTGTGTCCCCAGGTGAGGGAGGGGTGGATGGGGATGGAGACATCACTCGGCCAGAAAACATGACTGCCTTCCGAAACTTTGTCCATGAGAGTACTGAAAGAAGAGGGCTGCACGTCCTCATGGCAGATGGGGTATGACTATTTCACATATTTTTAGCCACTGCTCTGCCTCACAGCATCTCAAATGTACATATCAAACAGAAGATGAGGTCACATATTCCTGCTCTTGGTGGGTTGACCTGAGATTTTCAGCTTTTTGTTAAGTAATTTTATCACTTTTGGTTTGATGACGTTCTTTGTTAGGGTTTCTCTGTGGAAGGCCAGGAAAACCTCCAGGAGATCCTGAGCAAACAGCTGCTGCTCTGTCAGTTCCTCACTGCCCTTTCTACACTCAGGACAGGTATGTGTACACATGTGCATGAATGGACGAGTCACCAAGTTAGTCTGCATACCTGTTCATCTATGACTCCTATTTTAAACTCTGGCAAAGTGGACATCTACTGATGTTTCTAAATGTCCTAAAAACTCTGATGTACATTCATCATATTCATGTTATGGTACTCATTTCTTTAGCTGTGTGCACATGTCAACCTTTTATGTGGATGTCCAATCATTGTTGATGGTAAATTGGTAAATTAAAGCAATTCATTCCTCAGTGCATGCTATATTGACCGAAGAAAGCTGAATTCTCCTCCTCGCAAAGCCGTGCCGGCAGTGCCTACATGCACCAGGATGCATTGCTTCCTGGAGGGTCCCTGCCGGCCGTATCTTCTTGCACAGCTAATGCAGTCGCAGCATTGGTCTCTCCCCACTGCATTTCTTTGGCCGTATAATCTGCCTCAAATTAATACGGATAATATCCAAGTTAGCCAAAACACGGTAATATTGATCCACATTCGAAACATCCTCTGCACTCATATCAATGGATGCCATTTTTGCTGTAGCTAGTTTGCAATACAAGAAAAGAGAACAAAACGTTCTATTTCTTAGCCCCATCAGGATCACGTCCCCTGGCTACCCAGAGGTGGAGACATTTTTTTATTTAATAATTTCTCATGTATAAACATCATGCCTTAAGATCATTGCTAGAGATTAGCTGAAATATCCTGTCGGGCTTCCTTGCCTCCAACTACGTCCCTGTTACGTCAAATGACAGTGCTGGATGTCGGTATAACAGCACATTTTGCAGCTGCAAACTCAGCTTTCTCTATCAATATAGCACGCATGAATGAATTTATTCCTTTAATCGACTACTATTACCATTAACACTGATTGGACATCCACGTAAGAGCTGGCACATATACCCTTTTAATATTTGATAGTGACTTTTTGTCTCCTCAAGGTGGTAACTTTGTCTGTAAGACTTTTGACCTCTTCACTCCCTTCTGTGTGGGTTTGGTCTACCTGCTCTACCTCTGCTTCGAAAGGATCTCTCTCTTCAAGCCCATCACCAGCAGGCCCGCCAACTCTGAGAGGTGAGGCCGTGTCTGTGTGTGAATGCCTGCAGTTTGTGCAAGAAGATCTGTGTGGATTTGGTTACTTATGTAGGGCTATTATTATATTTTAAGTGAATATAAATACTGTAGTAAAAACCCTTTGTAACATGCGTAACCTGCATGTTCTCTGACATAAGTCATCTCATCTGGGTTGTCCCAAATATCTTTTAAATAGCTTTGGATAACTGGAAAATGTGTTGAAACAAGTGTCTGATTTTGTTTTTGTAAATTATGTATTAATTTAAAGACAAATCAAAGCCTGAAACAGGTAATAGATCAGTTTAAGTAGAAGGAACTTTAATATTTGCGCTCAGTAATCATACTCAGAATTACAATTAGGTTTAGGCAGAAAAGTTTACTATGCAGCGTCTCAACTACTGTAAATGGGACAGTCTCTCTGTTATGGATCCAATTTTTTATTTAGTCTAAGAACAGAGAAAATGTATGCATCCGTTAAACTCTTCCCGCTCACATCCGCAGGTACGTAGTGTGTCGTGGTCTGAAGCCCGGTTCAGAAGCCGTCCGGGAATACATGTTCAGAATCAACCTGAAACTGAACCAGCTGAAGAACACCGAGAACGACGTTACAGATGTGGTTCCCCTGAGCATCATCAAGGAAGACACTGACTTCTACCAGTATATGGTCAACTCCAATGAGAGGTAAAGACGCACAACATTCTCTAATAGCCGTAATATTTCAAACTGAGTCACTGAAAGAAATTGAATTAACTCTCACTGCAGCCTCTGTGTAGTCCAGATCAAGGCCTTGGCTAAGATCCACGCCTTTGTTGTCGACCCGTGAGTAACCTTTTTTGTACTTGTCTATGTGCATATGTCTCTATTGCAGTATAGCCATGAGTGATGGGGTTCATGTCTGCAACTGACTGAGTGACGTTTGTTTCTCTAGGAAACTTTCGGAGTCGAAGCAGGCAGACATTAGAAAGAAGTGTCTGAAACTGTGGGCGGTGAGTGGAGAACTAAAACAGAACTAACAGAAAGAATAGAGTTAGTTGAATAAAGCCGTTTTATTCTACGTTATTCCACTCCATTATACATTGTATGTCTCTTCCCAGGTCCCAGACAAGGCCAGAGTCACTCCTGCCTCCTCAGACCCAAAAACTAAATTCTACGAACTGATCAAGGTTAGTTAATACATTTGGGAAACCCTACAATTCTGATAAATGTGTGCTGTCAGAGAATTACATCTGTTAATAATGAAAATAAAATAAAAATCCATAACAGTGTTTCCAAAAGGTTGATATTTCTGTGATTTTTCAAACAAGTATTATATATTTCTGTCCTCTTGAAGTATTAACTCCATATCTGTCTTTCTGCTGTCTTGCACCTCAGCACTCAGATGTGGAGCCGTTCCAGTCTAAGCTCGCATCCCTCAACACCACTTCACTTGAGAAGTTGCGTCATATCCTGGACCACAGGTGCATTGTGGGAGGTGGAGAGCAGATCTTCCTTCTGGCACTGGGGGTAAGTCAGTAAGAGGCACAAAACCATAAATGAAGGCTTTGAACTTGTGTTTTGTCTTAATACACTGTAGTAATGTCTTTTTCACACCACTTGCCCAATCCTCTTTTTGCACCCTGTAGATATAATTTGTCTTTTTCAAAGTTTTCCATATTTTAAATCAAATAGCAGCTCCAATCCTGCATGCATTATTACACACAGTAATGTGACAGCCGGGCCTGTGTCATCAAATTCAGCTATTTATCTATCTATTTCTTCAGTCTATTCACCCCTATTTTTTTATTTATTGAGATGGATAGTTGTGACCTTTTTTTCAAAGCATGGTAACCTGTAATTTAAGCTGCGTTTCATGTCTTTCGTTGGTTCTCTTCATTTCCCTTTGGCTTGCAGAAGTCTCAGATATACGTCTGGGATGGGAAGCTGCCCGTGCGCTGGAGGAAACTGGAGAATTTCAAGTTAGAGCTGCCAAGAGATACACTTCTAAGTGTGGAGATTGTCCAAGAGCTGAAAGGCGAGGTGAGTGGGAAACAGATTAAATAAGTGAGCCAATGTCCCAATACCTTTTAAGCTTGGCTCCATTTCTTTTAATTCTGAAATAATAATTGTTCTCATGAGATGATGTGTACTTTTGTTGTGTGTCATGCTTTCTTTATCATTGTATCCTGTTAGAAATAAACCTGAATAAGATACTTTTGTTTGCTGCTTGGGATTATGGTTTACATGTATAAATACAGTTAATTTGCTCCACAGGGAAAAGCTCAGCGCAGAATCAACGCAGTTCACGTCATGGACGCACTAGTACTGAACGGCACTGATGTAAGAGAGCAGCACTTCAACCAACGGTAGGACAACGTCACCTTCATCACTGATTCTTAGGCTTTTATAAATTGCTGCAAAATCATCTCCTTGTAAAGCATAAATACATAGATATTAATAAATATATTGACATGTATTGCAATACAATGTACTTTTAATACCGGTTTTCTATAGTTCAGTAAATAATGTCCATTGAATGTCCAGGATCCAGATGGCTGAGAAGTTTGTGAAGGCAGTGGCCAAACCCAGCAGACCAGACATGAACCCAATCAGGTATTCATTTCAATTAATTTAACCATTTTCAATGCTGCTTATCTTCGCGGAATGCACTGGAAGGGTGGACAGTATGAGATGCAAAAAACTCACACAAACATAATACCAGAAAATAAGATATTGTGGAAATTTAAAAACAAAGTTTACAAGTAGATTATGCCTTATACCCTGTGTCACATTTTCTGATCACATCAATCCCACATCAATCAGTCAATATGCCATTAAAATACTCTAGATGATGGCAAATATTGCATATAAGCATGATTTTGTGATATTGCAACGAGTTTGGAGGCCAATCATGGTCCAAAATGCAGATCTGATGTGGAAACTTGAACCTTCCAGTGCACATAAATTGAGAATGGATGTAATTTTAAGCAGTTTTAATTAGTTGATTGAACTTTTTTGTGATAAACACGTCTCAGACACAAATTAATATTCAATGGTGAATGTTTTTATGTCTAAAAACCTGTCTGGAGGAGATCTTAAATTTAACCTCTGTCTTTTCCCAAACAGAGTTAAGGAGGTTTACAGGTTGGAAGAAATGGAGAAAATCTTTGTCAGGTATGACAGGACCAATATGCAACATCCTCAGACCAAGTTTTAAAGAATCATTTACTTAATGTTGAGGATTTTCTACAGTTTTTTTCTTCTTTTCCTCATCCAGGCTTGAGATGAAGGTGACAAAGAGTTCAGGAGGAATCCCACGTCTGTCCTACACCGGCAGAGATGACCGACACTTCCTCCCCACCGGCCTTTACATCGTTAAGACTGTCAATGGTGCGTATTTGTCTTTTGTATTTCTATTTGTTTTAATCATGTCAAAGCATTAACAATACGGGGGGCAAAATACTTAAATTACTTAAGTTTCAATAAAAAATGTGCAACATATATCAGTCTCCTCCCTCTCCATCCCTCAGAGCCGTGGACGATGGCATACAGTAAAAACTCCAAGATGAAGTTCTTCTATAATAAGACCACCAAGACCTCCACCTATGAAATGCCACCCAACTCTGCTGCCCCTTTCAAGTATGTAGCGTCTTCTCTGGACATATTGAATTGATCAATTTCTGAATAAATCAAAAATCTTATGTGAGAAATTGACAGTTCTGTGGTGGCTGATAGAAGAAGGGAATGTATGTATGTAATAGCAGCCTTGATGATATTATATGATTGAAATGTATCCTTTCTTTGTCTTCGTCCTTAGTGTTTGTCACGCCGAGCGGCTCTTCTGGGCCTGGGTGGACGGGGTGATAGTTCATGATTCTCAGACACGGATGGACCCTGAGAAACTGTCCAAAGATGATGTTTTGTCCTTCGTCCACCAGAATTACCAGCAATGAAATGCTCGCAGAGCCCCAGAGCTTCATTGGCTACAACCTTGACAGATAATGCACTAAATTGTGGAGGATTTAGAGCTTTAGAAAAGGTTATCATACAATGCATTAATTGATATTTAGTAAAAGAGGGATTCATAAAATACTGCCTGATAAATACATCCACCAATACATAGATCAGGATTGTCAAAAAAGTTCAGCTTTTATTAATCCCTGTTGTTTTTTTGGTCCACTTAAATATCAATTGGTAAACCGTTTTGTAACCAAGGCCCTCTCGTTCCTCTATATTATGTCGCTAAGAGAAATTACTGCCAGGTTGTAACTGGACTTATGGAGCTCGAGGGATGAATTGTTTGCTGCCATTTCCAGCGGTGACGTTTGGACTCTGTGTAAGCGACGGACATTTTGATAAACCACTTTGTCTTTCCGCTCTTTCCACCGCCCTCCATGGCTCTTTGGATTGTAATGAATAGGAATCGCCTCAGAACAATATGGCGACAAAAAGCTGCTGCCATCGTCTCTTCATTGGATTGCATGTCCCTGTACAGTTCTGCGTGCGCGTGTGTGCGTATACATCACATTAGCAATGACGAGAGATGAATCTGCAATTTGGACAATGCCGGATAGAGTGACAACAATCTTAAACTATGCATCCATAGCCGTAAGCACAGTCTCGCTTGCCTTGCTCTACATCTGCTCATCTCCACAGGGACCAGGATCTGTTTGCTCGGTCTCTCAACAACTCAACAACTGGCATCTCGTTGGCGCTCCTGCAAACCTGTAGCTGAAGTCTAAAGACAACAAACACGTTATTCATGTTCTGACTTACCCCACCATCGCCTCAACGTTCATATCGGTTCCAGATGTAGCAGTTTTGTTCCACTCATAAATTATCTTTTGCGTGTGTGTGTGTGTGTGTGTGCGCGAGCGCGAGCGCGCGTGTGTGCGTGTGTTAAACATTTGGAAGGTGTCCTGTTAGGTTTTAGGTTGTTTTTACTCCTCTTTGTGATTGTGCCTCATCCCCTGGACTGTGTTTTTCTTAAATACTGCAAATTACTTATTTTTTTTCCTGTAAAGTTAGCTATCCATCCGTATGATGTAAATACTTATAATGTAGTAAATAAATGGGAGATGTTCTTCTCAGAAATAACTTTCAACTGCTTGGTAAAATTTGATTCAGACTATCATCTGAGGGGTGATCACCATGGCTGGAAGAAACTGTTTGAATGCCACTGTTGCCTGACAATGATGATAACTTCCTTATATTTGACCAACCTGTTCTCCTACACTGGAATACTTCTGTATGTCAGGTACTAGTAGTTAACTTAATACCTGTTTTACTAAAATGCACCATGTGAGCACGAAGAAATGCACCACGTGGGCCCAAAGATAACATCATAATATAGGACCCATTTTATAGTTTACTTCAGTGGTTCAAATTCCCCAAAGTAATGTGCAAGTAATCAAATGACCGAAAAGCAACTGACAGACATTGAACCCTCGGGCCTTTGAACACAAGAATGCAAATAACCGCATTTCCAAGGGCATCATTTACAGGGGACACGCAACTTTATGAATATTCTCAGTGAGATCATATTGGAATATCGATGTAATTTTGTAAATATCTTCAAGTTAGCGCACCATAGAAAATGTTATTGTTGAGTTGCTGTTATTTTTTCCACGTTAAGATGTAAACAACCTTTCAGTGACAAAAGAAATGCATTATATAGCCTATCAAAGATATTTTAACTGGTATAAAGACATACTATCCAATTACTTTTTTGACAAACTTATACTAAAACTTTTTTGGACATACTATGCTGGGACCTTTGCTGGGACTAGAGAAAACGCTATGGTCAGGAAATTTAAGTAAACGTAGCAAATAATACACAGTGTAGAAATACTACAATTAAAAAATCCTGCAATTAAATCCTCACTTCAGTATTTAAGTATTGCGTCTATTAGCATCAACACATACTTTAAATACCAAAGGTAAAAGTACTCATGTTGCAGAATGGCCTATTTCAGATTAATGCATATTATATTAATGTATTATAAATATGAATGTGTTCATAGCATTATTGTTGCAGCTGGGGGTAATTGTAATGACTTCATATACTGCTGGGTAGTAAGTTACTAACCCTATCGCAAAATGTAGTGGAGTAAAACGTTTTAAAAAGAAATTAAAGTAGAGTATAAGCATAAAATACTCAATTACAAGTACGTCACAATTGTACTTGGTAATTAAAAGTAAATGTAGTTAGTTCCGTTCCACCATTGTACACAAGTGTAATAATACACCACACACTCTTAACTTGTGATGTGGTACACATGAGTGAGTCCAGGAAGAGCACCAAATAGTGAAATGCAGTCAGGCGGTGTTTTTGTCCTTTGTCACTTTTCGGGATACAACAATACAATTAAAATTAAAAGTTGTTTTCTGGTTTTGCCGATTTTGTAGCACGACTGCTGGGCAACGCAAAAACACACAAAACTCATTTGAAATGTTGGCCAAATTGGACTTTTCTGCCTCCGTATTTACTCAGCGACCGCTGACGTTAAAACTCCGAGCTCTTATTGTGAAGCTACACTCGCTCAGCCAATCGGACTTCCGGTTTATGTAACAGACGCGATTATATGAAAACAAACACACGAAGGCGCTCCCCACCCCGACCGCACTTACACAAGTGTAAGTTGACAGGTAAATTTAGCGTAAATTATGTATTTCCTTCCGTCTGTATTCAATAACTTTACAATTCATAAGGTGATTACCTTGTTTTAACTTACGTGTTGCGGTGAAGAATGACAGTTGAATCTGAAGTATTACCTGTATTTTTATAGTTGTTTTTTACGCAAAAGTGCGTTTCAATAGCTACATAACTCTCATGACTTGATGTAGCAGGTTATGTATGACCTTCATGCAGTTGTATAATGACCTACGATTCATATGACATATTGGTAGGCAAACGTCCAGAGTTTTTTGATATTTTACTCTAAACAGGTACTTTGGATCACCTTCACACCAACCATGCTGAAAGCTGTGGGACAAGCTCTGTTCTCGACTGGACTGCAGAATCCTAAATACACAGCAGACAAGGAAAAGGACAAGGAAAAGGTAGATTACCTCGTATAAAAGGCCAGTAAACCTTTGGCCTGGTGTTGGTTGTTCTGTTTGTCACCGTGCATGTGACGAGAGAAGTGAGTTCATGACGAAATACACTTTTACAGTATATCTTGTTTTTTTTAACAATTACACCCCCTCGGATGTGGAGATTTTTTAAATAGTTTCTATCATCATGAGTGGAATATTATAGCGCTTTAAATTTATTTTTTAAAAAAGAAGAAGAGACAAACATACATTTGAGGATGTCACAAAACTGAAGCGATCAGAAAATTATTTGGTTCTGAATTTCAATTAACCATATCTTAATAGTATGAGTATTAATCAATCAAACTTTATTTGTACATTTGTTCATTCAGGTTAATTCAATTCCGGGTGCTTTATGGATGACTGACAAACAGATGATAAGACAATACAAATAAAGTAAACAAATATTACTATGAATATATATATATATATATATATATATATATATATATATATATATATATATATATATATATGTGTATATATATATATATATATATATATATATATATATATATATGTAAACACTATGATGTCACCATTTGCTGTAAGAACTATTACGTAATATATGACTTTCCTAAATACTGTGGCGGATTTGTGTGATGTGTAAAGAGACCACAGTGGCAATATAGACAAAATATCTGATCAGTCCACAGGAAATGATGCAAATGGTTAGTTGATCAAATAATCAACGGATTAATTGATAATGAGTGTGTGTGTGTGTGTGTGTGTGTGTGTGTGTGTGTGTGTGTGTGTGTGTGTGTGTGTGTGTGTGTGTGTATGTTTTGCAGGAACAAGACTATGAGATTCGCACCTACCATGCCACTAACTGGGTGAGCACCACTCTGAGTGGGATGCAGTGGGATGCAGCCATGAACACCGGCTTCCGCAGGCTCTTCAACTACATTCAAGGCAACAATCACAACAGTGAGTTTCATCCATTTTGTTTCCTAAAATGCCAAATGGATGTAGTCTATGTAGGGTGAAAAAACAACAACAGATACAGTCTGATATAACTTTCTTTTGTGAAGCTGGTAATATTCTTAATTGAATCAAGACTTTTTTTAACAAGGTTTTGTATTCATGGTGTTTTTAAAATAAATAATTAATGAAATACAACTTGATTAATCAGACAATGAGTCAAGTTAATAATGTTTCAAAATGAAGTTACGGATAACTTTGGCGTGAAGACAAGGGAGTCGATGAATATGTGCAAGAGTCAATAAAAAAAGTGCACTTTAGTTCTTGCTCAGCAGTTTGCAACAACGCTGCTGCCTTTGTCTTACTCAGCAGTTTACACCCGGATTATTTATGAGAATATACAGTAGATTGTTTGTGCCGTTGACTACTGCGGTCTGCATTGTACGCAGAGTGTGACGTGTAAACCTGCTGTTTAATCCTCTACATCTGCCACACATTGTAGTTGTATGTCTGCCATCTGCTCAGGTTCCCTTTATTTACTGAAGTTTTGATCCACCGGCTGGCAACGGAGGGTTTGTTTAGAAAATGTAATAGCTGTACATCTTTTGTAAGATGATTACATGTCAGACCATTCATCAACCTTCATTTTTAATTTCTTGCTTATTTCATCTACCCTTTTTTTTTTTTCTCCACGTTTTACACAACTCACAGGTGTGCTGTTTGATGATTCTTTTTTTTCTTCTCAAATGCATTATTAAAAATGAATTATTGACTCCCTCAGAGGTGAAAGTGGAGATGACAGCCCCTGTGTCGTGCCGCGTGGACCCTGGAGCCGGCCCTGCGTGTGAATCTCAGTTCACTGTGTCCTTCTACATACCGGAGGAGCATCAGGAAAATCCACCGGAGCCGAGCGACCCGGAAGTGTTTGTGGAGCACAGGAAGGAGTTCACAGCTTATATCAGGTGGAGTACTTTAATATATAGAGCCTCTTATATTTATGCTTTAAAAAAAAAAAATGTTTACTAAATATTATCAACTGGTTACACACACCATACAACAACAAAAAGAGTTGATAAAGACGACTTCAAATCCCTGATATGTAGAACTCAATCGCAGTGGCGGGCCGTGGCTTTTGCACCTACGTCTGCGGCGCACCCCCCGCAGACGTGGCCAAACACACGTTTCATAATGCTAGCAGGCCTCTCCATATAGTTTAACCAGCTCTCGAAACAGAGGTGAAATGTGATTGGATGAGAAGACCCTTAACAAACAGTGGCGCCGTGCCACACAGCAGGCTGAAGGCAGAAGAAGGCTGAAGGCTTCTGAGGCTGAAGGCAGAGCAACAGAGCAACACAGGAGCTGGGCAATGAGAAAATAAGCTAATAGGGAAAAAATATTATAATACATGTAGTGTATTTGTGAAAAATAATACAATTATAAAATAGCTATAACTTTTAATAAAAAAAATATATATAAAAAAAAAAGAACTGTGTGATTCTGTTTAGGCCAGCAGAGAAGGCTTAGCAGGCTCTGACGGCCTGCCACTGCTCAATCGTATGTCCTCTTGTTTCTTCTTCCAGGACGTTTGGTGGTTTTTCCAATGAGAATATGAAGCGTGAAGAGCTCCTGAAGCTAATGGTGAGCCTGCAGAGAGACGGAGTCCAGTACATCGACAAGCCGTTCTACGCAGCCGGGTATGACAGTCCCTTCAAACTCACCAACCGCAAGAACGAGGTCTGGGTCCTCAAGAAGGAGCAGGAGTAGCAAGTGTAAAGGTCGCCCACTAGAACGGTCAATTATTGAAGAAGAAATTAAATTACATGATCATTTGATAACTCAGGACACCACTTATCAATGTCTAAAGGGAATCAAAATATGTTCTATTCTAGAAGAAAGAAGGAAAAAATGCTTTTAAAGTTTGAAGGTCACACCAACATTTTTATATAGTTTCTTTTTCTGACTGTCTTTTTTGCTTTATTTTTGGGGATAAAAGGTTACTGAATTATACTTTACTGAAAGTCTTGACAAAGAGACCACACACATGATTGCAAGAGCTCTAAGAGGTCATCGACATCAACAAATAGACCTTGATGAAAAACTGGATACAGTGGGACAATATTACCAGCCGGTGGCGCCAAATGGTCACAAAACATTTCTGTCATCTGGTGCATCTTGACAAAATCCACAAGTGCCTGATTTTGAATGAATGACTTGTTGAAAATACACAAATTTTCTCATTGTTTTCACCTGAACCTTAACATAATAACTTAGTGTGCATGGTAAAGAAATAAAGGGGAGGCTCACATGTTTTCAAGTCTGTTTCAAAGCAAGAATTGTTTAGCAACCTCAGTCCCCTATTGTGTACAAATACTCTCCAAGTTGAGCCTAAACCCTTATGAGGCTTTAATAGTCAGTCAGTAGAGTTAAGTGTATACCTTTCTCTATCTTTGTGTGACTGCAGCTCAGCTCACTTACTTTATCACTTCAGGGTATCTTTTTGCGATCAGTTTGGACAGGAGGAATGAATACAGCGACGATGACGCTTTGATTTACAAACGTGAACCCACCTTTTCACATTAAACTCGGACGGCAGGTTTTGTCTCTTGTCGGATACTTTTCCTGCCGTGAAGGTGACTCAGCCGGCCCGTCTGTCAAAATGTCGGCGGATGTCAGTTTTATCTGATCTCAGACGTCACTGTCACCGCTATCACAGTCATTAAGGTGAGCGGCTGAGTCATCGTAAAGATGGACCAGTCATATCATCACTCGGGTCTCAGCAACAAAAAATAACAAAAAAAACATTCCTCTAATGAATTAATAATTGTGTAGTTATCTGCCTGTGGGCTTAAGATGGAATATATAACATTTGTGGTGCTTGGTGAGAGACAACAACAAAGTGACACTTACAACTGACAAACACACTTTTTTACTCTTAAGTTTACATCCTTTTATACATTAAACCATGTTAATCATCGTATTTAGAGAACATGTACGAGAAATTGTGTTTTAATCCTGAAGAAGGGAGACTATTGGTACTTAATGAGGGAATGAAGACATAAGGACTGCACTAATGTATGAATCATGGGAGATATTACTTCCCGCTAAATGTTTAAGAATGAAAAATGTATGATCTCATTAATAATAAATATATCTCAGCATCAAATGATTCTGAACATTTATTACCTCCATGGTCATTGTGTAATTATATTTTAGTCGACTCTATTTTGTGATGGGATTCATTAAAGTTGTTTGAAACAGCCAAACGCTTCAGTGTGATTGGTTCATCTGATCTGTAGTCGAGACAGTCCAGGCCGTCCTCCACACTCTGATCTTTGTGACCTTCGCTCGTCGTCAGGTTCATGTCTGCTGAGTCGTTCCTTTTATTTCTGGCAGAATTGTTCCCAATATCATGTTCAGAAGCTCAGCAGAAATGACATCTTTTTTTATCCTCTGAACGCAAAGACACTTCGTCTGTTGTTCACCGGGCAGATCGATCTCGCTGAGCTGAAACGCTGCTGCAGATAGGAAATGTAGAACGAGGCTCCCTGCTTCAACGGTATCGTTCCCCTGGTGGAGAGCTTGAGTCAGGACATATGTAGAAATACTTCTATGCCAAAACTAATTTTTTGGTGACAGAGATCGACTGGCATTCTGTTTAGAAGCTGTATGATTGTTATTTGTATTTTATTTGTTTGTTTCCCCCACATCACATTTTGCAAATTAGGTGGACTTGATTGCCAAAACTGTGGGATAGGATATGCTATATACTTTATTCATCCCCAAGGGTAAATTTGGTTGTGTCAGCAGCAAGCAGAGTTACATACAAGACATTTAAGAAAATTAAATAATAAAAATGCAAAGTATATGAAGTGTGTAAATAGATATATTATATACAGTGAAAGCGGTGCTAGGGTTATTGATGGTGATGATTCAATTGATGGAGGATTTGGCCAGGGCTGATTTATTATACATGCAGTCTTATAGCAAGCAGTAAGGTGTCATAGGTGTTGTTTGCTTTGAATATGTGTTACATTTAAGTATTTATTTGAACTTTATTCCTTCCAGGCTGCCATAGGTTTCCACCCATCTTAGCACACTAGAAATATTAGGGCTGAAACTAGCAATGACTGAACAGTTGGATCAGTACAGGTGATGCCTATTCTGTTCCTGGACTCAGTCCATACAGTCCTTTAGTTTCATACTAAAACGAGGGTCTTGAATATAAAACGAGACGCACTGAGGTGTCAATAGTGTGATGATGGCAGCGAGGAGTTTGTATTGATTCGTGTCTGACAGCCAGATGGACGCAGCGTCAGAGAGCCGGGGACTCTTATGAATAAGAGGTGGAGGGACTTCATTGTAAATACTGAGAGGCGGTCAGTGTCGACATGCTGAGGCGTTGAAAAGGCAGCGAGGTCCTTCGGGGAATGTGGAGAGGTTTCAGTCACGGGCCGCGAACAGGAAGTTGTCCTGCAGTCAGCGAAACGCTCCATTGTGGGCTGAGCCTGTGATTCAGTGTGTGCTAATAGGACGTCCAGAAAAAGACAAAACTGATGACCCCTGGGGGGGAAGGGGGGAGGTGAACGTCTGGAGCTTTCCAGATGATGGACGAGTATGGGTGCCATGGCGACGGAGCTAATGAGGCTGCGATTTAGGGTGCTGGGGCTGTCAGAGGACCGTGAATCACAATCTCTCACACACACACACACACACATACATACACACACACACACACACACACACACACACACACACACACACACACACAGAGAAACACAGAAACCTGCTCTTTTAAATATCACCTTGTTTTTATTACACAGACAGACACAAGAGCGTTACCAGCTCCACTCCCACTACTTCTTCTGTCTTCCAGTCTTTTCACAAGCCCTCTGCAATTGAGACGTTTTCCTGTCATGAGACGAAGCCCGGGCCCCCAGTGCTCAATTTTGGGAGCTTGGACCCACTTTGGTCACAGGTGATTAAACCACAGGGTGTTATGGCTGTTAGGAGGTTATTAAGTCGCACGCCTGTCACCTCCGTTTACGACTCTTAGGAGACCACATTTACTCAGCTGTGAGCGCCAGCGTGGGGTTTTGCATGACTCAAGATTAAGGGCAGTAGAAGGCTTTAGCATAAATTGTGACTTTATGGCATGTTGTTACTTAAAGCACCTGTAAATGAAAAATGAATGGCCTGGTGGGATCAGCGTAGTAAATGTGGCCCCCTTAACTCTCCCCTGTGCCTCCATCACCTCGCTGGTTGACTCTGATCATGACACCTTTTACAGCCCTGCTATGTGAAAATAAATAATCTACAAAAAGGTAACCACTCCCTTCCAGCAAACACAGGGCTCTAAAAATGTAGTCTTTGAAAATAAGTCAAAATGTTACTTAAAACTCATTTTTTCTCGACGTATTTACATACAGGATCATATAAAACTGCAAAAGGATAAACTTAGCAGAAAGGTCAACAGCATTATAGAAATCTGCCCTAAAAAGCTTCTAGCAGGTTTCGGCAAATTTCGCAACGACTGGGCTGTATGCAGGGTGTCTCTCTCAGATGGCGTTCACTTCCAGTTTAACGGCCAGCGGTTCGTCAGCTCTTTGGTACCTAACATGGTCACTAAAAGACCCAGACAGGAGAACAAGTTTTTCTTCTAATGTCATTTCTGTCTTTACATTTATAGATTCAAACTTAACTCCCAAACACGTCATGACATCACTTGTTTATTAAAACAATCTTTAAAACATAGTTTTTAAGTCACAAACAAAGAAAAAGATCTATGCACAATAATGCAAAATCTACAAACTAAAATTCAATTAATAGAGGTTTTATGAGCCTTTTTCATAGAGTAAATTTGCTGATTTGGTTAAGTCTTTTTACGCTCTCCAGTTGTTTACTTCCTGGCCGTCACTAGGTGGCAGCACTGAGCCCTCTGCTCTTCCTACGGACCCTGAACACACCAGCTCTGCAAACTAAACCTCTGACCTAAGCAAAACCTGCCAATAACCGTAGCTGAAGCTGTACTGAGGAGCCGTCTGTTGTACCACCTCCTTGGGTTCTTTTCACAATATTGTGAGCCGTTTGAAGCAAACACTTGCAAACCGCGGCGCTCTCAAACACTTTCCAGAGCCAACGGAAGAGAAGCCGAAGCTGAGAAGATTCACAAGGCGAGCGTCCAGCTCTACATTCCACTCTTTCCAACCGCCTAGCTACGTAGCACCACAGCAGCACAAGTTACAACTTGTGACTTTTCACTTCCTTCAGTACACTATCTTATCCTGGTGCTTCAAAGAAACTAAAAGATTCCTGCATGTTAAAGACATAAAAGTAAAAATATAAAAATAGCAAAACAAATGGAAACAAACTAAGAACACCAGGCGTAAAAGCAACACCATTCTTTTAACACAATGGGTGAGTCACCAAACGAAGGACAGATTCAGAATTCATGGGAGTAATGAAAAGGTGCAGCAGATACAGTTCTCCACTTCAGACTAAGTTCAGCCTGGTCCATGACGGGGCGACCTCTGACCTCACATCAGCACCTGACATTTAACTGCCTGCGAGGCAACGCCGAGGGGGTGGGGCTCAGGAAGGTATCTCTAGAGGGCCTCCTATTGGCTCCTCTTCCTGCCCCCTACCGGTTTATGACGAGTGAGTTCAGCTCCTTGTATCTAAGGGGCGGTCCTTGCTTTTTAACTTCTGCTCTCATCAG
This sequence comes from Myoxocephalus aenaeus, assembly GCA_038501785.1. Lineage (NCBI taxonomy): Eukaryota > Metazoa > Chordata > Actinopteri > Perciformes > Cottidae > Myoxocephalus > Myoxocephalus aenaeus. The sequence goes on from JBAMJR010000091.1 coordinate 1,080,578, forward strand.
ATAAAGTGCCATTGGAGTTATTGAATACAGGGAGCGTCTGAGCAGTGGGTGCTGACAGACGCTCTGTAGTGTCTCCGTACTCGCTCTCAGCCAGCTCGCCCTCGCGCTCACAGATCACTGTCATTGGGCTGCTGAGGATTCGGTTGCGTGCGTTGTACTTGCTGCTGGCGGCGGAGGGCGGCGTGCGTGAGCGCCCGTACCTAAACCCGCTCATCGAAAAGGATGGCGAAGTCGGCGAGGACATAGCCAAGGCCTCGTAGCGGCTCCACTCATCCATGGCCCTCATGCCACGGCCGGGGGAGTTACACGGGCTGTGTGGCGCCATCAGCGAGTAGGGTGACGCCTCGGGGGAGTCCAACGAGGACTCCGAGGGTGATCTCTGGGAGCGAGGGTCAGTGGAGCGGAGCATCTCAGTGGCCGACATCCTGAAGCTGGTCTCGGAGCGGCTGCCCTTCTTCAGGAGAAGGGCCTTGAAGGTGTCGCTGCTGGTGGAGGACTTGCGAAGGTTGCGCTGGATGGAGCCTGACTGGCGGGGCAAGGAGGACACCGCTACTGGGGACCCGCCTGTCGGAGTGACGGGTGGAGACTCAGGGCTGCTCCCAGCCCGGGACTTTTCCTCATCAGATTCCTTGCGACCCAGGACCTTGCGCTTCGACCTAGGGGAAATTGTAGATAACCAGATTAATGACATGCTTGTCATTCTGCAAAGTGAGTCAGTGCAAGCAGGGTTATTGCATTTGTGCAAAGTTGAATAACTTAATATGTTGAACAGATGGAAGAGCAAGTTGAAATGCTCGGGATGGGGGAAGTTTTGTCAGGAAATAATCATCAAATCCAATTATTCAAATTGAAATCAGGCTGCAGAATGTGGATTCCATATAAATGAGCAGGAAGCAGCCTTTGCTCAATCCAGCCTTGTGAATGTTTCAGCGCTGGAGTAGCTAAAAAAGAAAAAAAATGCACTTCAAATACGTGGCCTACACGCCTCAGCCTTTGTCCCAAATGTGCCATATGTCAGCACTGCTCCCAGCAATCATGCGTCACAGTACGAATCTTAAAAGTGGTAAAACCATAACGAGCATTGAGTGGCGTAGATGCTCAAAAAATTGAGTGAGGGCAAGGAGAACAGTTACATTTAAGATAAAGAAATCCAAAGAGTTTCTACAAGAAAAGCTGCAGACGCTGCAACTCTGCAGGACAACTCAGAAGCGGCACAATGAAATTAATCAAAAACACAAACTGGGAAAAGTGCCCAAAGCAGTTTTAATCACACAAGGACGATTCAGCCTTCCCTCAACAGGGGGTATCAGAGTGGTTGACTGCACCACTCAGCCTGCACTGTCAATAACTCCTGCACCAAAGCATAGCAATAAAGCTGCAACTGGCAGAATACGGAGGATTAGGGCTAGCAAGGAAAACAGCCGTATTAATCTGTGGTCCAGGGGGTTGCAATGTGGGATTACTGTTGCTAATCCAGAGGTAGCATCACCGCGATGGCAGAAACAAGGCTTGCTAATTAAAGGGAAGGGGCTACTTGCCACTTTGCACCTCTCTAGAAAGGATGCTCCCACCCACTGCATGAGGAGGGAGAGAGGAGGAGAGGCGGAGACAGAGATGATTAAAGGCATGAAAAATACAGATTCTGTGATAAGGGGAGGAATTTGATGCAAAACGTAAAGGGAGCAGTGAAGGACGCAGTGAAACAAAATCCTTAATCCTCAGATTAAATCTACAGGAAACAATGATTCCATACAGGACAAATAACCTGGGGAGAATATACTTGTGAAGGTCAAATGAGAGGGAGAACTGGAGAGTGTGATCAGTCTGTGAGAGAATCCGAGTCTGTGCCCTAAATTCTACCTACATCTAGCGTCGTCCCCTGTGAGCTTCCTTGCCACAGTCGCCCATCAGCATTACGTAAGACTTTTCTCACACAAATGTACACGTGCATACAGTCACACACCTGAACTCAGTCAACCAAGACGGCTCCATACTGAACTCACGGTTGGTTAAATTCACAAATATACGACCACGCTAGAGAGGCGGTGCTACCAGTCTCTGTAGAGGTAAACAAGGCTGCAATTTAAGACACATCTCAGAGTGCTCTATCGATTTCTCTGTTTGTATTACATTTGGTTTGGAGCGTCTCCCTACGGACAAGTTGTATTTTATGCTGCAGATGCAAGGGCATTTTCATCATTCTCTGTTTGAGATACGGTGGAGAAGATAAGGAATGTGGTGAAATAAAAGAGTTGAAAACAAAGGTATTGGACAGGTGATAAGGGGAAATGTGTCAGAGAGACGAAGAAGGAACAGTTAGAGAGAGGGAAGTCGCCATTGTGTCACAATCTCTTGATATTTCAAAACAATGTATCAAAATTTCTCAAATTGATTTTAATTTAATGAGAGATATGATGTTGGCAAATCAACTCTCAATGTGTTCAAGTAATAATGTACATTAGAGTTCATTCTTTCAGTTGTCGAATCCTCTCATTTCAACAGCACCGCCAGGAGTCCGTCATCAAAAAAATAACATTATTCTATATGTTCCATACTAAGGAGGTGCAATGGAGGAGAGCAGTAAAGAAAGTGGTAGACAAACAGTTCCACTGTGAGGTTTAAGCACACGTGCTTACACAATCCTGTCGTCCAATTAAACTGCACAATAAATCGCACTTGCACACGTGATGTGTGCACCATAAATACATCAACAATCTGTCGCCGGCAGAAATAAAATCCCGTGAAATTAAATCCTGCGATGCTCATGAGAACTCCAACTGCCGCTGCACGTGACCGTGAAACACAAACTGGCGGGCTGCATGCAAAATTTATGTGTCCTGCCTTTGAAGCACGGGAGCACGGGTATGCAATATGTATATCAGTGTTTACAAGAATGAGAGAGAGAGAAACAGAGAGAGGGAGAAAGACAAATCTCTCTGGTGGCCTTTAACCTAGATTAGGACCCGAGGGTGTCGAGTAGTTAAATAATGGATAAGGCACCCGCCTTTTTTCTCCCACTGAGAATGAGCAACGCTAAAGTGACTTCACTAACACAGATGCCTTGATAAACATGTGACTACTGACTCCTTTTTGCTTCTTGAATCAGACTCATCACTGATAAGGAGCAGAAGAAAAAAACCACTCTGGGCTGGGAGACTCCAGAGACCAGCTATGTGACAGATGTGTATGCTTGCAGATGGGACCGCGCCGGGTAAAGTTATGACTGAGAGCTGGGGGGCAGAAGGAGAGGAAGAGGAGGGGTGTGGAGATGGAAAAAGAGAAATCATGGGCTGAAGGAGCTTGGACTTCAGGGTGATACATTGTGGTTTACGAGGGGGGGTGAGAAAGAGGGAATGAGATGTTGACAGAGAAGGAGGGGGGGACTGGAGGGGGAGAGGAAGACAAACAGCAAAGCGAATGCTTGAGATAAAATAAACTAGCTCAGTGGAATAAATTATATTAAATGAGTTGAAGTGGGTTAGGAGTAAAAAAAGTTGGAGTAGACGAAGAAGTGACAAGATGCGTAAAATGGAGAAATGCATCATGGTACCTGTGAATGGCGGCAAAAAGGTCATCAGTGGTTCGGGGCCGCGTGGGAGTCGGGGTCACCATGTTCTCCCGGGAGGCCCCGTTGGCTGACGGGGCCGGAGACGATTCGGCCGTACTGGAGTAGAACACCTCACCTGAGACAGAGAAACGCACACGCACACACACACACACACACACACACACACACACACACACACACAGTTACACAGTTACAGGAGAGTAAACACACATGCTTCAGGTTTACTCTGTGAAACACACACTCGTGAATTCCCCATCTAGTCGCATTAACCTGGCTGTCTATGAAACCTGAAGTGGTACGGAGGAGGTGCTGGACTGTCTTCTTACATTCTCTTTCGGTCTGTAGATATCCTTTCTTTTCTTCTCCTCTTGTTCAGCCTCTCTCCTCCTCCAACCTCCGCGCTCACATCTGCGCTTCGACTGCCTGAGCTGCTGCAGGCAGTCTCACTTTACGCTCTCCCCATCCTCCCTTCCATCCCCTTCCCAGATCTGTTCCCCTCCCCTTTGATACCATAGAGCCCCTCCCCCCTTCGCTCCAACCACAAAAAGCAGCCCCCTCTGGTCACTTGCCCCCTCCCTTACCCCAGAGAGAAGAAAGGATAGACAGGGAGCAGGACAGAAGGAGAGAGGGGCTGAGCAGGACAGATTGAGGATGAAAGATTAACAGCAAAGAAGAGGAAAAGGCAAAAAATAGATATTTGGAAATATGGATGGATGGTAGAGAGGAGTCGAGTAGACAGTAGAGGCTGAGGTGGAGGGGGGGCAGAGAAAGAAAAAAAAAAGCAATGCGGGAGAAATGAAGGGCAATAGCCACGAGAGGTATCTGTATATGAAAATGTAGAAGAGAGAGGAAGAGAGGATGAATTCGGGAGGCTGCAGCAGTGCTGTCCCAGTGATAAGCCGTCTTTCCTGCGCTATTTTCACAGTTTTCAAATCTTTAAAAGCTTGTGGTTTCAAGTTTGGATCTGTTGCTTTGGAAGGCAAAATGTATTTCACAGCTGCCCGAGGAGCTGGCCGCACAGCTGGCAGGCAGCAGCATCACCACCAACCATATAGGATTATGATAATGAGCTTAACTAAGAAGTAAAGATAAGTAAGATATCGACTGACAACATTTAAAATGTGTGTTCTCTCTACACAAACATTATATATGTCTAACTTTGATTTGGTGATAACAAAACATGATAAATGTATTTAAGTCAGACTCACCAGTGTCGTCCTCCTTGGAGCTGATGGATCCAGTCGTGCTACTTGTTCCATCTCCATCATCCTCTTCCTCTTCTTGAGCCTCTCCATTGGTATATAGTTCATGGTCAAGACATGACTGGCTGTCAGAAGCAGAAATGTAGGACTCGTTCTGTGTTACTGTTGATGTTTCACTGCATTCTGAGAGAAGCTCAGAGCTCTCTGATGTTTCCTCTTCCTCCTGTTGCTCACTTTTACTGTCTTTCTTTTCTTTCTGTATTTGTCTTTGCGGTGCGTCTACTTGGTCTTCTTTTTGTGACCGGTTGGATGTATCCTCATGCTGAGCTGGAACCTGTTCATGGATTGGTTGGGGGCTAAATTGTGGGAGAAAAGAGATTTGCGGTTTCTTGGAGACCACTGGGGGCTTCTGTTTGACCGGAGAGCTTCGGGGGCTCTGTGGGGGACTGGGCAATGATTCCCGTCCTTCAACTTTTTGTCTTCTGTTTAGGATAAAGTAACTCTGATCCTCCGCTTTTCCATTCATGACGGCACTATCTGGTGCGTCATCTGTGATACTGCAGTCTAAAGACAACTCTTCTAAAAGCCTTGACACAGGTGATGGTGAGGAGTTGCGTGAATCTTCTTCCGGGGAGCAGTTTGACAGATGTAACACAGCAGGTTGCTCCAGGGAGTGAGTCTTCTCCAGGGTCTGGGGCTTTAGAAGCTGAGCTTTGGTGTGGTCTGATTTGCCGTTAATCTCCTTCTCTGGCCGTTTAACAGAGCGCAGCAGCACACTCTGCAGCGCAAACGGGGTGATCAGGGGCTTAGGTGACTTTGTAGGGCTGTTGGAAGGAGCTGGTTTTGGAGCATCTTTCACTGCCTTCACAAAAGATGGGGAGGAGGAAGGTGGGACAAAAGCAGGCAGTGGAGGAGGTGGAGGGGGACCCATGGAGGGGACAGGAGGTGGCGGGGGAGGGGGAGGACTGAAGCTCCCATTGAAAGATGAACTGGGGTGGATTAGCATTTCAGGGGATGGAGGAGGAGGGAATTCTGGGGAGGTGGAGCAAGCAGGGGGCCGGCTCAGAGTTTGACTCTGAGGGGTGGATGGTAACGGGGGAGCTGGCGGTTGAGTGCCGGCACTGGAACATGGCGGTAGAGGGGGTGGGAAGGGTGGCGGTTGGCTGAGAGGGGTGTTGGGAGCTGAGGAGGAGAGGGACAAGGGTGGAGGTGGTGGAGGAGGAGGTCCGGAGCTTTTAAGTGAGTCCGAGGTGTTGGAGGAAAGAGAGGTGGAAGAGGAGGACATGGATACAGAGGAGAGTAGAGATGACTTTCTCTCGGGCACTTTGGGCTTTGGCCGGCTGCCTGAGGGAGACATGGACCTGACAAACGAGGGCACTGGGGTTCCAGCTGTGGGGGTGTTGGACTGGCTGGAGTAGCCGCTAGATGGGGAGGTCAGCCGGTGCACCCTGTCCGGTGAGGAGGTGGCCATTTTGGGCTTCACTGCCACACCTCCCTCCTGGCCTGGAGCACCAGGGGCCTGGCTGTTGTGGAGATTCTCACCTCCATTCTGTAATTCTCCTGGGTGAGCCCCAGCCGACATGTTCTCTGTGGCATGGGCCGGAGGGGTCTGCACCCTCTGATCCCCATGGTTACGAGGGTAGTCCATGTAGTAACCCCAGGAATCAGCGTATTCGGAGCGCAAGCTGCTCGTGTCACTGTGAGCCGGCGTCACATGGCATAACGAGTACACGTTAGACACACCGCCACAGTTGGCGTTAGCTCCTAGTGATGCTGCAGAGCTGCCTGCACTGATGCTACTCTGACTGCGTGGCCGTAGCACCCAAGGGTCATCGTAGTCGCTACTCGGGCTGTGAGAGGGCGAAGAAGGTGAGGCCCCTTTTCCTTTCCCTCCTTTCAGCCCCATCTGTAGGCTCTGCTGCAAGCTGGCAATAAGAGTCTCGTTGAGCATGGCTCCGTTTGGCTCCTTAGCCCCGCTGATCGCGCTAACGCCTCCAAGAGGCTTTTTCACTGAAGTCTTGCGTCTAAGAGAGTCTGTACGAGCTGGTGGCAGAGGAGGCTTCTTGGCCTTGCGGAGGGAGATGCTGCGGGACAGCGATCGATCACTGTACAAGCTCCCAGAGTCTTCCTGATCGGCCATCTCACGGCACTCGTACATGCTGTGTCTGGTGGCCCGTCCAGGTGCTGCACCATGCCCACTGCCATGGCTGCGAGAGCGCAGGCCTGAGTCCAGGTGCATGGAAGTGTAGTATCCATCATTGTCTTGGGAATAGAGGGAGCTGGAGTCAGTAGTGGTCCTGGAGGAGCGATCCAGGCTGCTATACAACTGGTTTATAGGAATGGAGCAGCTGGAGGTCAGAGTACGATGGGGAACCACCATGTTTTCTGGCGTGTCGTAGATCCACTGTTCCTCTGGCAGACAGGATGGAGGTGTGGGGGCCAAGGTGCTGTGGCTGTGTATACTGCTGTCAGATTGCCCTGACTCACTAGCAGGTTTTCCAACCTCCAGAACACCATTCTTTGGTGTATGAGTGGGTGTAGAAGTGGCCAGAGCTGGGCAGGTGAAGCTGTGGGTAATGGCTGTTGGACTGGAGAACCTGGGGTCAGTGTTGGTGGAGGAGGCGACACTGAGCGGTCGAGCTGTGGGGTAAGCTGAGGCTTGGGAGTGGAGGTGCTGACCGGAGGTGTTGAAGGTAATGACCTCAGAGGAGCTAGACAGGGTGGCATTGGGGATGAACGAGGTGGAATAGCCAGCATGCGGGGAGACTACACATGCTGGACCACCGCCCCAATCACTGGCCTGTGTCCCCCTCAACTCCTGAGACTTGGGCCGGGGCAGGGTGCCTGTCCTTGGGGCATTTCTCATGTGCACCACTGTATCATCAACTTGAAGCTTGCCAATCTGCCTCGAAGGTGTAGTTTGCTCCTCTGACTTGATGGGGGTGCTGCTATAGATGGGGTCAGCACTGAGGGACACCCTGGCTCCCTGTCGGGGCAGACTGTGAAAACGGGAGTGATCTCTATTAAACTGAGGCAGCATCAAGATCCCAGAGCTGTCACTACTCGAGATGGATATACTTCCTGTTGAGGAGGAAGCAGAAATGCCGGCCATTTGAGCAGCGATTCCCTGTCCTCTTTGAGCCCGGATTCGTCTCATGGATGGGGGCACAACCTTTATTACTTCTGTCTGGCAGCCAGAGTCTCTGGTCTCTGAACGTCGGAGCATTGAGTTGACGCTCCCAACTCTACCCAAGGTGGAGTACTGTCCCGGGATGAACATGGAATGCGGTCGGAGCTCTCCGCCGTGTCCCTTTGCTGTCGAGGAAGAAATACAAAATAAGATAAACATGTGATTGATCGCAATACCTTGTTTTCTTTTTTTGCATCACTACCCTTCTCTTTCCGCTCTATAACTTCTGCAGCAACAAGGCTTTCTGGTCTTCTGGACTGGACTGTTAGATAAACTGTGGTCACATGGAAGTTAATTAATTTGATTAGCTGTACCCGTCTCATGCGCTAATAACTTCTGGTCTTCTTCATTAAGGAGGAAAGGGAGGGAGGACAGAGAGACTCCCTCCTATGCTTCCCCTCCTATTACGGCTCTGGCTCAGTCCAATAGAAAAGCAAACAATACCCTGGGGTCCAAGACCAGGTAAGGCAGCCAACACACACATACATACATGGACACACACATACAGTGTTGACATGGTAATGCACTGTCATACAGGACAGAACATACAGAATATGCAGATAGATATAGAGACGAGGACACACAGAAATGCAGCTATCACAAAAGACACACACACCGCACATACCGGCTTGTACACAAACAATTTGAAGAACGAGTTGTAAAACGAGAGACGATCTCTCGTGTGTGTCCCATCTGTGTTGCCTGTCCTGTTGATGCTCGTATCCCAGAACATATACTCACTTCCTTTCTTCTCTCGCGCCCTCTCTCTAAACCACACATCCACTCTCTTCCTCCTTTGCTAAAAGCTGGAGTGACAGCTTGGCTGCTGTTGCTGCTGCTGCTGCGATAGATTAAGCTGCAGGTCTACTTCGCAGGCAGCTCTTGTGCAAGGAGAGGGAGGGATGAAGCAGTGGGACAATTACCCCAGCCCAGTAATCATGACATTCAGAGGCTGTCGTCAGCTGGTCACTAACCAGACTTTAAAGCTCCTTTCCCATCAGCCATGCTGATCTTATCACACAGAAAAATGACATTCTCCTTAAACACTGCGGCTGTCCCACAGCTCAGAGACGTGTAAATAAACATCAGCCATGCGGTGCCGTCAGGTAGAGCAGTGTCAGCTTAAAAAGCTTAGTGTTCGATTAACACCCAGCTCAGCTCAGATGGGGACCTCTCAAACTTTATGTTTGTTATGTATCCCTCATCTGTTTGGAGGGGTTGAGAATCATATGTTCTGAAAATGACATGGGTGGTTGGGCTCTTTTAGGTGTTTATAATCAGGGGCCTATTGTCTCATAATCAGTAAATGTTGGTGAGTAAGACACGCATGCTAGGACGTTATTATTAAGGGCGTAGGATTAAGGCACATACACAGAAGTAACACACACAATTCACAAATTTAAGCTGAAATATTACGGCACAATGCGTAATTAAGAATGGCAAACCCTGCACTTAACTTCTCTTATGTGACATGATTTCCCAACAGCTAAAGTCTAAAATGAGATTATACGAGTGCAAACATTTCTAGAGGAAGTGTGAAAATTAAAACCACTAAACTACTGAAAAAGGATTTCATAACTTCCTGGCTGTGGATACAGTTAAACAGGATGGAGGAGAGCAAATGAGGACACTTGGTATGGAGAACTGAAACAGGGAACGACAAAACATCTGCAGGGCCTCGATCCAACACTGTGGACTTGCATGCGTCATTTTCTCCCTCTCAATATGACTTACTAAGACCAATACTGATGGGGGGAGTTCATTCTCCAGTCAATGTATACAGTTATTGGATGAAAGCATACATCTATAGTATATGGTTATTGGAAGAAATTAAAGGATCGATGCTTGTCCAGAGTGTTGGTACAGGTCTGTGGACAGTAGAGGGCAACATATTGCCCCACAGTGATCCATACCTAGCTCATGGTTGAAGTTGTCAGGCAGCCCTGATATAGTCTTTCTGCGTTTGACCTTCTTGGGCCGGCGGGACACGGTGTCAGTGTTAATGAGGGAGCGCCGGATGCTCGCCTGTCGGTCAAACACTGCCCCTGGTGGCCGGGAGGGCGAGAGCAAGGCAGGCGAACACACAGGCAAACAGCAGTCGGTTAGTTGGAAGTCAACAACATGCAGAAGGTTTTTTTTATTTTCAAGTTGAACATGCAATATCAACAGGTTAGAAATAGTGAAGTTCAACTTCCAGTGGTATCTGGGCATACAGATAGTTCTGTTTTAATTGCCCAGGTTTTAAGATATCTGTCTTTTTGACATTTTCCGGGTCCACCCCGATACAATGTAGATGAACGGAAACCGGTCTGTAAGGCTCACAGCATTGAAAACCCCATTGAACAGTTTTCATAGGGACTAGAAGTGGTTCCACTAAAAACTATAGCCCTACTGTCACTGGATGTTTGAGGCCAATCCCAACATCACTAGTGGGGAAAAATCTCCTTAAGTCATTTTCTTTTAACATAAACACATGACGTAACAATCTTGATGTGGATCACTTTTTTTATTTTTTTTATTGTGACATTTTACAATTGAAAAAGTTGACACTGTTTCAAAAAATGTCAAACCTATACTTTGGCCTTTCTGTTTACTTATTGGCTAATATATACACTGCCACAGACATATCTGCATAAAGCTTCAATTGGTTCCAATTTTTTTTTACAGTGAGGTCTATATGGGTATCTTTCTATAATTACACTTTGCTGTTGATTCCTTTATGTAACTGTTATCACAATGCTGTGAGCGTCACCAATACAATTAGATTCTCCTCCATTTATTTGGGTGGAGGAAGATATTTCAGGGGAAAATATCTTAACTTGGGAAAATATACAACCAAAGGTATCTGTCTTTCACTATACCACGTGAGAAAAGTGACCCGACCCTTTAACTTTATGATCCATCAGCCAAAGAGCCTAAACATTGACAGACTTTACCTGCCATTACTCTCCAAGCATAATCATTCAAACAGAAGATAACTGAAGCGCTGTTCAAACATTCATTTGGCTGATGGTTTGTGTTCATTTACAACCGTTCTAATAAGTCACTGAGGTGTACACATACATGTAAGATTTGTGAGATAGGAGGTAGAATGCATGCTCTTATCGTTACACACATGCAGATATGAGGTGAAGCATGCACGCACGCACGCGCACACACACACACACACACGCGCACACACACACACACACACACACACACACACACACACACACACACACACACACACACACACACACACACACACACACACACACACACACACACACACACACACACACACACAGTCATTCATTCCTCTCAATATCCTTCTCACTCTCTGTCCAGCTTCCCTGAAGGAAGAGTATTATCTTGCTAGGAACTGCGCTTCTTCCTGCTATTTGGCTAGCTGGTGACAGCCTGCAAGCGTTAGGGAAATAGAAACTGATATGAGGGCAGATGGTGTCGATCACGTCGGCCCTCAAAGTGACAGAGAGATCCCAGATCTCTCTCTTGTCTCTGCATGTGTGTGCGTTTCCTCTCCCTTTCTCAGTAATGTAGAGCGACAGGAGATGAAGTCAACATTAAGCACTCATTAGTGTCTGAAGGATGGCGGGAGTTATATTGACCTTGACAACAGCAAAATTCAGATGTTGATACTGAACTGCCATTTCGTCTTGGAGCTGTTGGTCATCTGTCATACAAAAATATCTATCTGATGTGAGTTTATGTCTTATGAGAGCAACACCACACACGCTATAGTGCAATATATTAATCATCAGAACTGGCAGAATGAGACGTTATGTCTGTTTTTATGTGTGTGGCAGATAGCGCTGAAAAATGTCACATGCTAACAGGGGGATTGCATCGACACGTTTTGCTGTGTTCATCTGTCAAACGCCCCGAGATCTGACATGAAGTCAGCGAAAAACCTTGACCCTCGGATAAGCTGTCAAACGATTTTCACACTCAAGCGTTCGCTCGCTCACACACCCATGAAGGAAGGTGAAGGTCAATCTGCAAGAAGCATGATGAGAGAGGAAACTATACACAAAAGGTACAGGAGGAGAGGCAGACACCCATGCATCCATGACTGACACATGCAGCTTTTTCCTCAGTGGCTGACTGAATTCAGTAATTGATTAGTCTATATCCACTCAGCCACAGAGGGTTTATAAAAGGAGCAGTCTGACATTTCCTTTTTTCCCCCTAAGAATTATATGAGAATAAGTATGACATGTTAATATGGTAGCTTTGAGATAGTTAAAAGGCATTTATTATTAGTTATCTAGCGCCACCACCAGCTCAAGATTTGAATTTGTCCACAACTAATGACATTCCCATCATCCCCAGCTGGACTTTGGTGGAGGCTAGTTGTCTCCTCCTGTTTACGGGGTTTGTACTACGCTAGGCTGAGCATGACATGGAGCCATCTCTGCATTAAACTCAAACACATGAAATAAATATTATCTTCTCATATAACTCTCAGGAAAAACAGCAATCAAGCTAAAATGACAGAATAAGAGAAACAAAACAAAATGCGTAAATGTTGATGAGAGGTTGACGTTACAGAAAAGACACCAGGAATGAATGAGGCCAGATCAAACTCAAAGTAGTTGGATCTTTTCAATATTGAACTAGAGGACCAGGAGATTTATTTTCTACTACCAACACTGATGGGGATTGGTCGCTACTCGGTAGTGAGAGATGGACAAGAAGTCATACCTGTGACGTTGATGGGAACTATGTCAGTGGGCACGGCCCGGGCCGCCAGCCTCATCTGCTCCTCTGGGGTGGGAAGGGATGCACCCTTGTTCCATTGGACCCGTCCGTCAACCTCATACAACTCCCCTCCTTCGCCCGGGGTCTGGGGCCTCATGGAGAGCTGCGATTTGTTGTCCTCCGCTGACGAAGCCGTGGACTGGATGAGAAAGAGGAAGAGTCGGTTGACACAATGTAAAAAATGAAGTGGAGTGGGGGGGAGGAAGAGGGAGAGTGGAAAGACAGCAGAAACAGGGAGAAAAGAAAGGTAGAAGAGTGGAGAGATTACAGATACAAGGAAACAAGTTAATAAAAGTGATAAGTAATTGAGACGAGATGAGGGGAGGAAGAGAGTGACAGAGGTGAGATTGATGGAACGTGATGTGGGGTAATGAAAGGTAATGGAAACAAAGATTCTGTCATTTTGAATTAGAAAATGAGAGTTGGAATATAGTATCATAGAACAGAATAGAATGTAATGGTCCCAAACTGTAACTGACTGTAGAAACCTTATTGACACACACAAACAGACTTGAACATATTACATTGCTGTGACCTTTAGAGGCCCGTGGTGCTGTAAACACATTTCACGATCAATCAAACCCAAATGAACACACTCACGCAAACACACTCTCGCACCCACACAAACATCTATCAGAGGACACCAATGGCGTATTAAAAATGGCAGGATAAAAGCAAGTGAGGGGAGGGGCAACAGCGGGGAGAAGGAGGGAGAATCACTCATGCATCAAACTGTAACAGTTCTCAATCCTGAAGTAGCATTTACTGCTGTGAAGCAACAGACAACGTTTTACTGCAGCATCCAGGCTTGCAATTGACTACATTTCTGTTAGTCAACAGAAAACCAGCTATTTTCAATTTGCTGTCAATGTCAATTTGAAATAGTTTGAAAAACATTGTATTGAATCATCATAGTGAATAGGAATAATCCCAAATTCTTCTTGTTATAGATCAATTCCAGGGCACCAACCCAAAAGTGCCTGCATCAGGTTGAGCTTCGCCACCGTGGTAAAAAAAAAATCCTCTGTGTGATTTTGTTTCGTCAGAGATTGAAAATTGCTGGAATAAAGTTGTTCAGAATCTCCAAAATACATCCAGCAATAATCCTATATGTCCATTACAACACTGGCTAGAACAGACGGCGATTAGTGCTTTTATACCAACCACGCATGGATGGATAGAGGAGGGGAGGCAACAGAGGGGCAGTATAGGGGAGGATGTAAAGAACCTCTGCAATAGTTTGGTAGAAGGCACGGCTTGTTATTTTTGCAGCGTGGCTCAACCTGAAGCCACGTTTCTCCTTTTGAAGCTGCTGTCAGGCAAAGTTAGGCTCACTGGCCTCAGGACAACAGGAAGTGTGGGGACGAGAGAGAAACAGCGGAAAGTAGAAAGACAGAGAGAGAGAGATGGGAGTCGACAGTTTAGAGAGACAACAGTGTGTCATGTAGGTCGAGGGTCAGGGAAGGAATGAGACAGGCGGTCGACATCAAGGGGTTCTGGGGGACAAAGGAGACCCTGGTAATAAGAGTGAAAGACCCTCTGACCCTCTCAGGATGAGGGGAGGAGAGGAGGCATAAGTGGTTGTCAAACCATTTACACTTCACTTCACTTCACACTAATGGTCAGTTTTTGTCTATCTTTTTGTTGTTGTTACTTTTCTATTCCTGTCTCTCTTCTTCTAACTCTCGCTCTAAATCACAGTATTATGACAAACAACAGACGAAAGAGGTAAAACAACAAAAGGTGTTTATTCTCTCTAAACATTTAGCTCTGCCTGAATAATTATGACATACCAGAGAATGAGATGCAACTAAAACAGTGAGTTGAACATTTAAATCAACTCACTGTTTTAGTTGCATGTGATTGTTAGCTTGGTGCTGGATACCCTATGCACCATTAATCCTAATAAATTACCACAACATATGATGTTACTGATTATTCCAGTGTCAACCAAGCACAAGCCAAAGCTGAAAGTCGATTAAACTGCATTCTCATATTCAACCACTAGAGGACAGACTGACACTGTTGAAATGACTGGAGGTGAGTTGCCATGCTGCTGTATCAGCTACACAGCACTGCTGTGTACACACACCCACACTTATTGACTGTTACACCTGGACAGCTGTGAGGCGCCCCCCTGAAAAAAACCTCCGCCCCCCTGTAATTTTCTCCGTCGCGCCAGATCACAGACGTGATTTAAGGTTCCCTTTCCTATAAACAGGTCTACACCTTGTTCTTTTATTAAACAAACTCAATGTTCTTATTTTATTGATCGTATTTCTGTCTATTTCTGTCATGGTCGCGTTTACAACTCTACTTTGCTCTCGGTAACGCGCACCGCGGAGATCCGCCCCGATGCCCACAGACTCGTGCGCGCGCACAGGTGGGCAGAGAGCACACTTCCATCAGCCGGCAGAGAGCGTCCAATAATGTCGCGTGGAAAGAAAACAGATATATCTGCGTTTTTTAAACGCTCCCAACGTCGCTCCCAATGTCCCAACGTCGTCGTCGTCGCCGACACCCCCCCCCGGCCGACACCCCGCCCCCCTGAAGCTGTAAACCTAGGGGAAACACTGGAGTGTATGCGGGTGCAGTGTTTGTGTGTACCTTCTTATCATTGTCGTCATCCTCCTCATCCTGCAGGCTGCTGGTGGACTGTAAGGGGTCAGAGAAGGTGGGACCCTGAGAGTAGTACTGAGAGCTCCGGAAACCATCTTTCCTCAACTTGTCGCATTCTGCAGATCAGTGAGAAACAGAGAAACATATTATAGACAACAAACAATTAGGATCTTTGTCTCAGGCAGGATTTCTTTTATCTTTTCATGTTAGCAACTGCAGGCAGTTTCTTACTATGATCACATGTCTCTATTTGAGAAGATTTAGTCAAGAGAGCTTTGTGTAATACATAACAACTCAGGTCACACTTTTTCTTTCCTTTGTCGATGTAAGATATATTTATGTACCACAAACAGTCTGAGTTTATACATTTATCTTTATCTATTTAAACACATAACTCGCAATACAAACACTGACTACAAACCGATCCCGTGGAATTTATTGTGTATATTGAACAGAAATATACAAAATAAGTCATCCAAACACAGTAAGAAGGATGTGTGAAATATCTAGATATATAGATAGATATATACTTTATTAATCCCCAAGGGATATAGGACACACACAGACGTCGCTGTATAACACTTGTCACTGCGTGTGTGTGTGTCAGTGTGAGTGTGAATGTGTGTGTGTCTGTGAGTGTCAGTCACAGGACGGCGGTGCCTGTTGGACGCTGCCAAGCGCTGCTCACACCTCTCGTCACCACCTGCTGTGACGGGGTTGTGATGCATGTGTGTGTCCCGATGTGTGATAAGAAGGGAGTTCATAAATGTGTGTGTGTGTGTGTGTTTAACCAGGAGGGGGTATCAGTTTCAGTCTGTCACACCCAGATGGCAGAACTGTCCCCCTCTCTTTTCTATCCTCTTTCTCTCAGGGGGCATTTAGCACATCATATCTCTCTAGGCAAATATCTACAAACTAGTGCATCCTTTGTCTGCTCTTCTAATAACTAATTCCATACTACTGCTACAGCTTAGAGGGTTTTGCGTGTGTTTGCTGATGCCAGTAACCTGAAGGATAAAGACATTTTAATTGTTGAGGGCAATTATTACATACCTTTTCACATGTTAAAACCTCCCTTTTTTTTTTTTCTTGCATTTTTGGGATGTATTCAGTGTGTGACGCACAATGAAAATCCATTTTAGTGACTGACACAGATGTGTGCAAAACACATGCACATCAATCCTCGCCTGGCACCTCAGAGATGCTGCTTTTGATCCCTTTTATGTGCCATCTATCTCCATAGCTAATTACCGCCCATCTCAGAGGAGAGACACGCTGGTGCATGTATAATACTGTCAGCTAATGGATCCTAATTGGGTTGGCAAAGGTAGCAACTGTAACAACAGGCTGATGTGGTAGCGGTGTGGAAGAAGGGATTTAGAAAGCACGACGATAATGAGGATGATGACGGGGAGTGGAGCTGTTGCGATGATTGGTGCTGTGTGATTGAGGGAGGTTGATCAAATATAAGGCCTTGATGAGCCGCTTGTTGCTAGGCAGAACTGAAGGGTGGGGCAACACGACAAGCAGAAATAATTAAGAATATTAAGGACAAAACAGATGGGATTTAGAGCTTTTAGTGTAAAGTTTGGCATGTAAAGTTTTGATGCCTCGCAGACAGGATCAGCACGTGCTCCTTCACCCTCTTAAACAAGCGCTGTTGTTGTTATGAGTGAGACTCAACTCATGTCCCTGCAGGAGATCAGAGAAAAGAAAACACGTTTAAAAGTCTCTGTGTGTTCGGCTCTCAGCTTCTAACTGAATCTCTCTGGTTGGAAATGTAGTTTCCCTCCTGCATCCCCTGTTTCATGTTTGCTTTCAACCAGTATAAGGGTTCAAATGAAAACCCAACATTTGCTTATTTTGCTGCATAATAATAAAAGCTTTAAAATGTAAGCAGTTAATTGTCAATGATACATATGAAGCTGGTTATGATGGTGATAATAGATGATGTTTAAGAAATTATGGGGATTAAAATCTAAAATCTAGACATATTATTCCCTAAATAAACACTGTACACAAACTACAGCCCCTGGTTATCATTGAATGACATCATTGCCTAAACTAATGCATAATTCTTGGGATATATTGACAGTAATCATGACTGTTACGCAACTTCCCTGATGTATTTCGACCTGTTGGCACGTTTTCTTAACGGCTGACTGCAAAAGCCTCACCGCTAAACACAAGCTGAGGCCCACGTGTGTGGATGCACGTTGCCGTCTGATTGGTTATTGATTATTGACTGTTTGACTTTGTAACAGAAAGGAGACTCGCGTAGCTTGTCATGCTGACGACACAGGATTTAGTGAGTGGTTACATGTGCACAATAACAACGGTTGAGCCTGGTTTAATCTTCTTATATTAAGTCATTAGTATTACACATGTACATTATGGTAGTTTAATTGCTACAGAGATAGTTATATTTGTATTTAAATGTTTTTTGGGGTTGTACTGTATGAAGAAAACACTAAATATACTCTCTCAGGGCTGGGCTGTAGTTAGGCGTGACCCCTAAAGGCTCAACTTCCTGGGAGTGGACAAGTAATAAATGAGCTAAAACACACGCAAAGACTCAATGGACAGCACAGGTGCTCCCATTGAACACCTGTTGTCTTTCAGTTCGGACCCCTGGGGCTGGGTGGTGATGACAGGATGAGAGGACGATGACAGGAGGAGAGGGGGGCAGAATTAATCCAACCTCCCAGGTGGTATTTGCGTACCGAGCAATATCAATATTGCAGGAAGCAATATACAACAGCAACAGCACAGTGGTCAAACAATGGGAAAGATAAAGGAAACCTGCTGTGTGTGTGTGTGTGTGTGTGTGTGTGTGTGTGTGTGTGTGTGTGTGTGTGTGTGTGTGTGTGTGTGTGTGTGTGTGTGAAAACAGGTTATTTACGCTTTACACACCGTTAGCATCAGGTTACAAGCGGCTCCTCCCGATCTATCGCTCTCTCTCCCTTTATCTCTTTCTTTATCTGCTGGCACACAAGGCCAACCTTGCATGTAAACAACGGGCATTTACTGTAACACATCCACCCATTTACTCATACACACACCTCCAAAACCTTTTCTCACACCTGCCTCCCAATCTGTTATCTGAGTTATGTGTGGACAACTTTCCCAGGAACTCTCAGCGAAACAGGTGCCCACATTTACTGGCGTTTCCATTTCTTGTTGTAAACATGTTGTAAGAATATTATAAAAAGTCGTCACTCTGCTGTGACTAGACTCCTTGTGTTTGTTCGACAACAAGGCTGTGTCTGTTGTGCTGCACAAACAGGGAGAAGAGGATCTCACACTGTTGTGTTGTTGGCTAAACTTGGGAAGGAACAGCAATTATTCAGGGTTGGGCGTTTTTACAAGCAGTTGATCTCCTTGATCTCAATCTCATGTAAGGATCTTTGCACATGTGAGATTTGTCAGCTCAAACAATTCATCAATCATCAGTTAGAAAATTAACATTTAACAGGTTTGATAATCAATTCCTGGCTATTGTCACTTTTCAAGCAAAAATAGCAAAAGAAATCGCAAATGTGTTTTTTCAGTAAATTTGATTAATTTTAGTTTGGGACTGTCGGACCAAATAAGACACTTAAAAGACACGTAAAAGTGTAAAAAAAAAAAAAAAAACATCAACTGAGTGACAAAATAAGATTAATATTCCAAAAACATCAAACCGCGTTGCTGTTAATTGAAGGTTGTTGTGTTTTGCATGCAACTTGTAAAATACTCCAAGTGGCTAATGACTGTGGAAGTTAAATTTCCCTTCATTTGTAGTTATCCATCTAACAAAAGTGAACCTTGAACAAAGCAAACACACGGTAGTCCCTTCCTCTCCATGAGAGGCAGATGACTCCTCTACCCCGACTCTATCTGCTGGTATGTTGGATCCTGTCAAGCACTCTGAGGCCCAGTTTGAAGAACCCTTACCTCGCAGCGCGGTCTTAAGGTTGACTTTGGCCTGACGGTGAAGGTCTTCTACGCAGGGCGGCCTGCTGCCTGGTAGGAAGACGTTCTCCTGCTGGTGCCATGGAGCCGTGTAATGAACCGTCCACTTGCTCTCCTCATCCAGGTTCGACACCGCTGCAGAGACACACAGATCAGGTTATAGACTTTAGTTGATCTTGATTTGTATATGAAATTTGATTGACCCTAATGGATCTCCTGGAGGATCTTGTAACGCATCATTTCTTTTTGTTTTGTTGACAAAGTGAAAAAAAGCAAAAGACAACCGTCAGTTCAAACATATCAGATTTTTTTTTTTTTAAACGGGAGTTCTGTAATTCCCAAACCTTTGGAAAACAATAAATGATGGACTAGACAGAACATGTCCTGCACAAGCAGAAGTGGATACTGGAGGGATTTGTTTATATTTGGTGGAGAAAAGGAAGAGGAAGGAGATTGAGGTGCTTTGCATCTAGGCGTCAGTCTCCACACCAACAACACGACACACATCTGAGACATCACACAGTTGGCCACACAAGTCAGAGGGGGAGGAGGGACGAAGAGTACGTTGGAGTGAAACATGAACCAGATGATATCCAGCTCAGATATTCAAACAGGTGACTAAAGAAACTTACAAAAGAAACAGAAACATGCACTTTTATTAATCCCCTTGGGGAAATTCTTCTCTGCATTTGACCCATCCCTGGATAGGGAGCAGTGGGCAGCCCTGTGAGGCGCCCGGGGAGCAGTTGAGGGTTAGGTGTCTTGCTCAGGGACACTTGGACATGTGAGCTATGGGGGGACTGGGGATCGAACCGGCTACCTTGAGGTTGCGGGACGACCACTCATCCCCCTGAGCTACAGCCGCCAACTAACTTTTAAGCAGGCTACCTTGTACTACCTTGTACTTGAGTGAGAAACAATATAGCAATATAACACACAGGCACCTCGCAGCACTCATTCAATGGGTTTAACGCTGGATCTCAAGACAATGTAGGTCTTTGGCCAAGATATCCAACTATCTATTCCTTCACAAGAACAAACCACACTTCTTTGTTTTTTGATAATTTTCTAGAAGTCAGTCAGACATCTTTAAAAAAAAAAGAGCTGGGGGCTTGTAATGCTGACAATCATGGAATTGAAGCTTCCCATGCTGCATTTGTAAACCGCTAAATAAAAATGTCAGCAAAATATCAACAAACACACACACACACAAGTCTCAAAAGTTTGGCTTACCAAGTGAGCGTAACCAAGCAAAAGTAGGTGATTGTGGATGTAAGATTATCTCCATTTAGACCGCTTGTCCCTGTCCTGACCATCACAACATGCCCATCTGACTGGGACTGAAGGAGACGATTGAGGGAACCAGGAGGAAGGGGCTGGGTGTGTGGACTGGTTTTGTTTGAATGCTTTTTCACAGGTGCTAATGAGCCACAGTAGTGATGCATTGTGTGTGCGTGTGTGTGTGTGTGTGTGTGTGTGTGTGTGTGTGTGTGTGTGTGTGTGTGTGTGTCGGGGGAAGACAGAAGACCTCCAAGGTAGATGTATAGGGGCGGGGGGGCTATGGCTTGGTCGTTAGAGAAAGTGTGAGACAGTGTGTTAGCTGCTTTGCTATACAGATAACTTCGGATAACTTTGGATAGGCTTCAATGGTGGCCATCTTAAAAGCTCATCTGTGTGTCCAACTCTGCTTGTATGGGACCAGAGCAGTGTGTGAGCAATGAGTACAGCAAAGTCAAACATAGTTCTATGATTTGATTGAGAAGGGACAGTCAGTGTGGAAGTCGTGCTGCTGCTGATGGCACCTTCGCGTCTGTCGCTACAGCTTGTTGGGGAACGGGCAGCTGTTAATGTGAGCTTAGGAGAGGGGCCATTGTGTTTATTCATGTTCCTACTCACTCTGTTACCAGACCTTTTCTTCGTTCACAAATCTCCACTTTCTCTTCCCACTGTTGCTGCTATCTTCACACCTACATGTGTTGCATGCTTACTACATGTGTTGCATGGTTAGTGGTGTAACAGTACAAATACACCAATCCTGCTCGTTTGCATGAGACTATAACAACCATATGAGTGAGTTGTAACACATGCGAGCTGGCAGGCAGCAGAAATACAAGAAACAGGAAATTGCGTCAACTCTGATCTGTGACTGCAGTCTCACTTGAATTAACCTCTCATAATCATAATCTGGCACTCCGACCATTTGAATAAACACCCGTAAATGTTTGAACCAAATGTGACAAAAGGAGAAGTCAGACAGTGACACTGCATGTCTGAGGGCATCAAAAAGGACAGAGCAACACCCAAAGTCATGTCACCATGAGGGTGTGTGAGGCTAAAATCCTTTGACCACAAGTCTGGACCGGAGAGTTGCATTAAACACACACAGTTGCCGCAAAACCCACTCGCACACAGGAAGTAGAATTTGAAATGTGAAGTGTATAAAAGCCGGCCAGTAGTAGTCGGTTTTGTTCAACAAACCTATGAGCAAGGCAGTGACGCCCCGGCTGTGCGCGAATAAGAGTGCGTCCTTAAACTAGCTCACCTGGCTAAATGAGGATCTTACATGACCCATTTCTTATGAAACCCATTTATAATTCTCTCTCTCTCTCTCTCTCTCTCTCTCTCACTCACACTCACACTCTCACACACACACACACACACACACACACACACACACGGCACAGGTAGCCCCCTCCCTCCATTCTGACTATGGGGTTTGAATAGACCTCAGTAAGGCTATAGGCAGACCAAGGACATGGGGACTATGGACACAAAGCCTGCATTGTCCTGCATTGTCAGTCTCCACATCAGGCCTTTCAGAGCCACAATATGCCCTCGCCCCTTAAAACACACACACACACACACACACACACACACACACACACACACACAACTGTGGCGCGAAAGTCTTTTAGAAGACTATTAATCCCTCTGTCCATAGACATCCCAGATCTTCCTTCGTCCATTAAGGACGCAGATTGAGACAAAACTGGGTACTGAAAACACAACACACACACACACACACACACACACACACACACACACCCTGAAAGACACAAACCGGCAGCAATGTGCATGAGAGCAAAGCACGCAGTAATCCCTGCAAACGTATTTGTATGCAGACACACACCAACGTTACTAGCTGTTATGATCAATAATCAGTGTTAATCCTGAACTGGGCACCAGCCAATAGAGTATTGACTTTCATACATAATACAACCTTCTGTGTTTTGTAAGGGTCAGCTTGGTTCAGATACGTTTTTGAGATGCATAGTTAAGTCATTAAAAGAGTTGCAAATATGTGAAATCATCTGAGTTAGTAATTGTTTTAGGGAGTGTTCCTCTTTACTAAATAAATTTGCATAAAACACAGATTAAAATTGCAATTCCAACTCTACCTCTTTCTATGTCTAGAAAGTTGGCGTACCCCTAATGTCATGTAGAAGCTGAGGATATGAGCACTGCTCAGTTTGGAGCTCACTATCCTGTGGACCGCAGTGGAGGACCCGAGGAGCAAAGTGCAGGCATGTGCAAGATGTGCAAGATGTGCAAGATAAGACGTGAGAAGTACAAAAACGACTACCACACATGCTATAAATACACCTGAGATTAGAGTCGGCACAAGCAGCTTGCCCTGCATCAACCAGCTCTTTGTTTTAGCGTCCTCACATGCTTAATACACAGCCATTAATAAAATAATCATATAGCCCTGGAGCATTAACCAATCATCCAATCTAGAATCTACTGTATATGGCACACAGACCCAGTACGGTTTCCTTTGATATCCAGATCAGATTATCTGGAGCATTTAAAACTAAATAAACATTCAAATAAATTGTTCCAAGAAGAAAGGAAAAGGGCCAACTATTTCCAATCTAGAAGCTGTGATTTCAAATGCTTCCAGCTGCCACCTTCACGGATGCTGTCGGGTCATTTAGTGCTAATAGTTGTCGGCTCTGTGAAGTCTTGGCCCAGTGGTTACCTGGTAACAGGGGGCAACAGGGGGTTGTCACTGGACTCATCAGAGACAGCAGCGAAGCCACATGCTCACAGGAAACCGTTAGTTTGTATTTGAATGATCGACAATTAATTAAAGCTGCCATGGGTACATCTTTGATACAGACCAGCTGTAATAAAGCCATTTAAAATGGCTTTTTTTAAATTAGTCGAAACAAATGTACTACTCGTATGACACATTAATGACCAATACAGAGCAGAAGTAAACGCGCCTTACCCTTCCTTTTGAAGTACTTAATCAGAGATTTTAACGAGGTCCCGATAAACACCATTATTCCGGTTGAGTGTAAACCGCTCTCTTTTAAAAAAAAAAAGGCAAAAAAAAAAAAAATCCAAATCCTGTGAATAAGAGAGAGAGAGAGAAGATGGGCCGAATGAGCGCTGGTGTCAGCTCACATTCTGACTACACGGCGGCTGAGAGTGTGTGTGAGCGTCTACTACGCTGACAATGAGCCTCTACCCCTATCTCTCTCTCTCGCTCTAAACACACCCTGGGTCCACCACTCCCCCCTCAGGCAGTCCAGTCCTCGGAGACGCTCATAACACACACACACACACACACACACACACACACACACACACACACACACACACACACACACACACACACACACACACACACACAGCGGGAGGGGTGTAGGACCGGCCCCTCTGTGCTTTGGTTACCAAGGAGTTCTGGCTGCCTCTCCCTTCATTTCTCATCATCAGTGGCTCTCTCTCTCTCCCTCTCTCTCTCTCTCTCTCTCCCTCCCTCTCTCTCCCTCCCTCTCTCCCTCTCCGCGGGACTCGAGATACAGCCGAAAGTTAAACTTGCTTTATTAGAACCAACAGGCAAACTCGTGCTGTATTGCTGTGAGCGCCAATTCTCATTTCAGTCCATGTCTCTCTCTCTCTTTCTTTCTTTTCTGTACTTTCTGCTCAGCGCAGTGTGTGTAGTCAGTGTGTCTCCACTTTCACCGCTACGAAAGACTAGTCTGGGGAATATTTATGCATCTGATTAAACTAGCAGCCACCTCTACAGGAGAACCTTGTACATCCTTGAAACAAAAAAAACTACTATGTTGCTAAGGTATTCTCTGAGGGATGCAGCATCCATCTGCATGCAAAGTAATGGAACATCCTTACATACTAGATCAGTGTGTCCCAAACCTTTTTCTGGGGACCCACTTTTCAAAGATGATAAACCATCGCAACCAAATTCATAACAGGCCTTTTCTATAAATTATTTGTGCGAAAATAAAACATTCCTGGCAATTTTTACTGCCATTTCTCATCACCTTCTATTATCTTGAATAGGTAAACCAGCCATGTCGAAGACATATACATTTAATAAATCACAACTCTGTTTTTTATATATATATATATACAGTATACACATATACATACCATATATACACATGCTTTGAATGAGACCAAATAAATGCATTCGGGCCACAGTTAACAGGCTCCTGTTTATTTCCTCTCATCAGCATACAGACAGAATTTATGTTGGCTTTTCATATTAGATTCAATGTTATAAATAGAATGCAATTATCCGAACAATACACACTTTGAGATTCCCTCGTGTGGCTCAAAGCTGTACTGCGGATATAAATGTTGAAAGACTATCGAGGAGATTCTGCAAATTAATTTGGCGACTGATAAAAGTCTTTGGGAATGACAAAAAAAAACAAAAATAAACCCTGTTTTCAGCTATCTAAAGGTATCAAAAACCAGAGAAATAGATTGTGCTCATATTCTCTGTATAAATCTTTTTTTTCTTCTCTCTTGGATGTTTTCTCTATCAATCCCTCTTCCTCTGTCTGATCACTCCCAGCCTGCTGTGTGCACACATGGCCACTGAATATGTGCCACATGAATATAGATCACATACAATCCTCCCATTGTCCAATCTGCTCACAATCTATCACACACACACACACACACACACACACACACACACACACACACACACACACACACACACACACACACACACACACACACTGGCACCCACCCATTCAAATGCATGCAAACGCGCACCTACACACACACACACACGCACACACACACACGACGGGCTGCCCCTCCTTCTGCGACCGTATTTCTTTTCAGCCCAAATGGTTGAAGAGGGGAGGGAGGGAGGGGCTGCAACAAGAGCTTGAATGGGACTGCAAATTATCCTTGAATTTGAGCGTAGAAAGGTTTCCCCTCACCCTCCTCCCTCCTCGACCTTGCTCATCTAAACCTTCCAGCCCAATTCTGAAGTGCTGTGGACAAGAGTTTGGATTTGTGCGTGTGTGTTGTTGTTGTTCATGTTTAGTAACACCATTTCTGCATTGTCTACTGTACGCTGCTAAGTGTCTGTTCACATTAAGGTTGCTCTTGTCATTGAGTTATGAAGCTCCAAACGAGAATCTGTAAATGTCATATTCTTATTGAGAGTTCAACCTGCGTTTGACCTTTTCATAATAACTGCTGTAATGGTTTATTAAATGATCATCAAGAGAATTATTTCCAGTCTAAAAATGGATAAATAAATATATCTGCTGAACAACTTCAAGTTGATCAAAAGTGGCTATAGAGATGAAAAGTGCCATAAAGTGTAGTAATTTTATAGGATTTTCGAACCCTATTAAAAGCCAATGTACAATCTACATTGTACAATCTACATTGGCAATACGTTACCACCAAAACCTACTATATGGTTACAATAATAACCATGTATTGACAAAAAATAGCCACAATCCCACAGTAATTATAGAAACCAGCGTCTCATATCCGAGCTGAGCATGTCAGGTGGACTTAAAGTGCTGATTATTCTCAAATTGTTCTGCCTTTCCCGGTTGTACATCATTGTAAATGGAATATATCTGGTTTTGGGACTATGGTCAGACAAAATAAGCAACAGGAAGGCTTTGAGAAAGTGTGAGGAGCATTTTTGGGGGGGGATTTTTGAACATTCTATAGACAACACGCCTAAATAAAAAACAAATTTAAAAGCCCTATTTTTAACCCCAGTTAGAAGCACTATGAACCCATTCAGATTGACAGTAAACGCAGGTTTTTCTTGATCACCATGTTAGTCTGAGAGGTTTAAACAAAGTCTTTCTCCATGTGTCAAACTTGAGTGTTTCGTCGGTAGTCGCTGTTTGGCTTGTATCTCATCCTGCACGCGTACCGCATTAGGATCATTGATGCAGACACGAGCCCAAGTAGCATCACTCATTAAAGAGCCTATTGTTCTCCGAACAGTATTGACACACATGCATGCACATGCGCGCGCACACACACACACACACACACACACACACACACACACACAGATAGGTCAACAGCTCTATCCGCTGAAGGAGGGCTTCAGATCTAGGCCACCTCTAGGATTAGGGCTATCCATCCATTCAGCCATACGTCCATATATCTTCCACTCGTTCCCAGTGAGGAACGGAAGTCACCAGCTCAAACAATATCAATATTTCAACTGTTCATACACTAAGAAGCATATGAAGGATGTGTGAAGGACTCAGTGGATGAAGCCTGGACCTCAGAGGAAGAGGCTTATTTAGCACGACAAACATAAGGGATTATTATGAAAATGATTAAGGCGCAATCCTACTGATAATAGCCCTTTGGTTATGCAATTAATACATCTTGATTACCTAAAATGACACATTATTTGCTTTTTCTTTCTTCTTTACAAACTAGGGCTACTAACTGTATTAGCAAATATTCTAGGACTGTAACCAACGACTGTCATTATCAATTAACCCGACAATCTTTACAGGATAAATCGATTATACATTTGGTCTATAAAATCTTCCTGTATTTCCAAAGTGTCATCTTCAAATGCGTTAATTCGTCTATCCAACCAAAGCACAAGAGTACACTTTGCTTGAAAAATTACTTGAATGATAAAATTATCGATGAATCAACTAAACGCTGCAGCTCAAAAACATTCATGGAAATTCACACCATCAGCTGTGTGCATTTGATGTTCTTTAATTCTTCGTCCATCTCCTTGAGATCATTACAATTGGCCTGATTGTGAGTTTTTTTTACCCATTTATTGATTTAAATTGCAGATAACACTGATGACACTATCAAGCCATACTTAGCAGTCACACAGAACATCTCAACGCATGTTCATTAGTATTAGCGCCTGTGGCCAGACGTGATTATCCCTTCTTGTTCAGCGAGCACCTGAAAAGATGCAGAAAAAAATTGGTCGGTGTGAATAATTAACAAGTCTTGTTGCACTGGAGGTTATTAAGACTCAGTGGTGAATGTGGCAGGGTGATAATAAAGGAGAGCGATTGACGAGGGGCTCCTGCTCTTCCTCCTCCTTTCTTCGTCCTTACACCTCATTTACGTCTCTCCATAAACGAGGCGGACGCAACAAAACATACACACTCTAGTTTTCTTCTTTTTAGCCCAGACTGCTTAATTTAACCTCAATCCCCAAAACACACATACCTCCCTCTCTCATCCAATATCTATCAATGTCTAGCAAACATTCTTTCAAATTCCCAAAGTGCCTGAACCTAGCACCTACACAAACACACACCTCCCCTTCATCTGACAGGTCTCAGCTTGTATTTTCTAATTGGACTTAATAAGGGAGAGCTAAGCTGACCCCCTAAAACCCTTCAACTATATTTGATCCGCTAATGTGAAATCTCTATCCCTCTCTTTCTTCCTTCTCTCTCCATCACCAGTTGTCTTTTTTCTTCTTCTCTCTTTCTTTTAGACATGAACACTTTCATGACTGCTAATGTAATCTAGCATGTATTGATTTTGACCCAAACCCTTTCCTTCTCTTCTTTTTCTTGCATTCTCTTGTAAAGGCTCCAACCTTGCACACCTTCCCATTAGTCAAGAGGAAAACCTGCCAGGTGGAGTTAAGCAGGAAAATGTGAGGTGTGCAAAAAAGAGGCCAAGTATCTGTTGCACACGGGAGCGCACACAAACACTTTGCATCTGTATGCGCACAGCATCGCACAACATAACGCCGTTGTTACAGATTCACGAGAACTGAACATGTAAATGGTTTTATAAACAGAGGCAGGGTTGTCACCGGAAGGTCACTGATTCAAAATGCATTAACTTATGCTAAGTGAAAGAAAAAAAACCACAAATCTTTTCTTTAGCAAATAAAGGCAAGATGCCAAGGCACATATGAGAGCATCTGTATTTAAATTCTAATTTCCAATTAATAAAATACACATTTACCCCCCAATGATGACAAAGACCTGCCTAAGGTAACCAAAAATATGTTGCAAGATGGCTTATTAAGTCTAACAAAACAAACATTTAGTTCATAACAATGTGAAAAAGAGAAAGGAAGCAGCTCTTTAAACTTGCAAACCTAGTAGCAACAAATGTTGTTTGGACTTGATTGGCTCGAACAGGATTTGTACAAAAACCCCTGGAAAATGAATAAATAAAAACCTTATATCATATGCCCCTCTCATCTTATTCCATCTCTCCTTTTTCTGTGAATGAAAATCTATAATTTATACCATGTGGAGCAACATACTCGCTCTCTAATTCTTTCCCCCTTTCTTTCATCCCTACATCTCTGTGAATGAAAGCGTAACACAAGGGGGTCAATGGGAACCCGATCGCTTTGGTCCTCTCAGAGATACAGAGTGAGGCATGAATTATCTATCAGTATAGGGTGAGGGGGAGGAGGGAGGTAGTGCGGCATGATGAAGGTGGATGGGTTGACGATCATGCTCCATGTTTAAATGCAAGATTTCATGTCCTGTCTTTGTGCAAGTAAAAATAAGAAAGACTGCAAAAACAAATCTGTAATCACTGGAGAATAATTACATGAAAACAGTAATAGTAGTAAGGTATCATCTTGACGGGTCAAGGAAAGTCAAACATGGATAAGCGGGAAACAACTCTCTACAGTGCTCATAAAAAGGCAGTTAAACTTCAAACTCAGTCCTGAATAAACAAATCTCTCTCTCTCTCTCACACACACACACACACACACACACACACACACACACACACACACACACACACACACACACAGAGAGAGAGAGAGAGAGAGAGAGAGAGAGAAACAGGTGTGATAACAGTTTGTCTGGCACTGATGATGTTAGCATGAGGTGAAGTTCCCGAGCTTCACGCACACACAAACACGTTAAGTTAAGCCCACTTGCTCAATGACCCTTTTCTGACACCAAACTCTTGCTGTCTCTCCCCCTCTCCATCTCGTCAGAGGTTACTGGGTAACGCCGATCCTCCTTCCTCCCCCCTACTACTCTTCTGGTGTTTCCGTCTGACCTACTCCATTGAAGCAGCTGGGATATCATCACACACACACACACACACACACACACACACACACACACACACACACACACACACACAAATACTATTCATTCCTACAAGCCATCTCACCGTTGCTATAATGTGTGTGCACATAAAACATGTTCAGACAGACATAACAACTTCCCTTCACATACACACAAGCTCGGCCAACAACAACACAGACAGCCAACCCCTCTATGTCCACCATCAGGAAGGCAAAGTCCCATCAGCGGTGTATTTGCATGATTACATGCCGAATGCATAATGGTGAGGGTTAATGAGCTCCGTCTGTAGAGGTCAAATGTACTTCAGGCTACTGAAGTGGCTCACAACATTTCATTTGAGTGAAAACGCTGTGATTTAGCATGGGGCTTTTTCTTTATCTGCCACTTGAGTAAATACGAGAGTGTGTGATCTTAATCCAAAGTGTGTCACATGTGACGTGTGTACATTCTACACCAAGGCAAAATTTGTACTTTGAGATTTTAAGTACAAGTCAGCAATGAAAACTGCTGTGTTGTGTGTGTGTGTGTGTGTGTGTGTGTGTGTGTGTGTGTGTGTGTGTGTGTGTGTGTGTGTGTCTGTGTCTGTGTGTGTGTGTGTGTGTGTGTCTTCTGAATGAAAGGCAGTGGGGCCTCCCTCTATTGGCTGCTCCTTCTTTGTGATCCATGAGAAAACCCTGCGAGTCAAAGTGACACCCTGCTAACTGTGCCCCGAGCATGCACACACCATCACTAACCTAATCAGACCTTGTTCTTTGCGTTTGTTTTCCGTTTCATAAGTATGTGCATACCCTCGCCTTGATGTGGTGACACACGTATACTTGTGTTATCGGTTCAAACAATGTGTAGTCTTTGAAAAGGGCAACATAATACTAATGTGGGGAAAATAAATGGAGATGGTATCAAAAGCAAAACTTTTCACAAAGACTGTAAAAAAAAAGGGAAGCGATGGGAAGCAACGTTTGCATCCACAAAATGTTGAAGGATTCTTTGATGTGGGCGAAGCAGAGCCATTTAGCTGAGTAGCGATGCGAGGCAGGATAGAGGACGCAGCGTTTAGAGGGACAAAAGAAACAAGAGACAGGAGATAAAGGCAGCTGGGAGAGAAGAGTCAAGGGTGGAGGACAGGGAAACAGGTGAAGGCAAAAGAGAGATAGATGGAGTGTGAATGCAAAACATCAGAAAGAAAAGACTCACTAAAAACAGTTATTATACACAAACATACACAAAGACTCAGCAGACTTGGCGGTAATGCCTAATGTCCCCTCCCCTGGTGTCTGACCCCTTTGAAATTCAAGTCAGGATAAAAGAGAAAGACACACAGACACCAGATAGATGCACCTCTGCTTGAGCAAGTGCACAGACACGACTGCATTGGCGTCTAGTCTGTGCTGGAAAACATTGCTGTTGTG
The DNA here is from genome assembly GCA_038501785.1 of Myoxocephalus aenaeus. Taxonomy (NCBI): domain Eukaryota; kingdom Metazoa; phylum Chordata; class Actinopteri; order Perciformes; family Cottidae; genus Myoxocephalus; species Myoxocephalus aenaeus. The sequence continues at coordinate 1,111,606 of JBAMJR010000091.1, forward strand.
CGTCGTTGCGCCTCAGCATGGCAGCGAAACAAGAACTATGAAAAGCCTGAAAACAAAGACCAGGTCAACGAGTAGCGATAACAGCTGGAAGTGCACAAACTGACAGAGAGGTGTGCAACCGTTAGATAATCCTTTTCATACATTCATTTAACAAGCAAACTTTTATAGGCAAATGTTAGCGACGGCACAATGAAAGGCGGGTCACTCTTAAAATGTACACGCCCGTTGAGAAGGGAGTTAAAATGCTGTTATTTTACGAGCAGGCTGATTTGTACGCTGGAGCTTTTGGTGCCTTCAGAGAGGGTGGCAGTTTTGTTGCCTAACTTGAGGCGTTTTATGTTACCATCACGATGGATTTGTAGCCAACTGTCCATTTCCCCCCGGCAACAGAGTTTTAAATCCAATGCAATCTAACCCCACTGGCCTGTCAGCCCCCCTGAAGTTGGCAGGACAATACGATCAAACTGAAAAAGGTTCTAAGTTTGTGGGACAATATTCAGAGCATGTTTACCTGCTGTTTGGATGGGCTCAATAATTTGGAATTAAGTTTTGCGCAACTAAAAAACAACTATTGGATGGATTGCCATGCATTTTGGTCCAGATATCCACGGTGCACAAAGGATGAAACCTGATGACTTCTAGTGCGACCATGAGGTTGACTTCTGTAGTTTTTGAATGAAGTGTCTCTGCAACTGGATGGATGGATTGTAATTAAACTTGACAGCCTAAACTGTAATAGGTGTGGTGATCTGACTTCATATTTTGCCGCGATCATTGTGAGAACATTTTGATTTGTCCAATACTTTGGTTCATAAGCATCACACTAAACTAAGATGGTAAACAAAAGCTGCTGTACATCAGCAGGTTAACATCAAAGGTGTTAGCATGCAGACTTTAGCATTTAGCTCAAAGAAATGCTTTGCAGACTCTTTATCTTATTTTGACCGAACTGTCTGACTTTATTGATTGTGTCTGGTCAAAAATCCATTGTCTTCATGTGGAGCACTCTATGTTTGTATTGTAACATAGTGGAACAGCATTTTGGCTGAACAGCATACAGGTAAGTACAGCAGCATTCGTTAATCCCTTCGGAGCGGTTCCTATTCTGATTTTGGACAATGCAGGTGTGTCAAACATGTTTGACATGCCATCATAAAATAATTTCCCAGTGGAAAGCTCCATTCAGCTGCTGGTAGTGTAACATAACGACAGACCCATGGCAGCCCAGACTACATTAAGAGCCATTACCATCCAGCCTCACTGTCTCCACTCATATTGACTCCTGGCCCTTCTCGCTCTCCAGTGAACCCTCCCGAGGACCCGCCACATCAATAACCACAAGGTCTAAGTGTTTGTGTGTCTCACTGGCTTGCAGCAGGCTGACATCATTGTTCATGCTATTGAATGTGTGCATGTGCGCCTGAAGCTGGTTCCACGATCTTCTGCATTTAGACAATAGACCGATACACACGTTACAATCTAGACCTTAAAAAGCACTGGATTAAGATCATTGCAGCCCAGAAGCTTTATCTATTTTGTTGTCTTTGTTTATGCTGTTGACACAAAACACACACACGGTCTTGCACATATAGGTTATTAGACAATGTGCCTATAATCAACATGCATACAAGCATGTAACAACACAAAAGTTAATATGAACATGCACACACTTCCACGTAGGAATGCCTTATGTTGGCTGCCACGCTTGTTTCCTGACCTACATTTCAACACCAGTGCTGTCTGCGCTTCTCTCCTAAGGGCGTGTGTGTGTGTGTGTGTGTGTGTGTGTGTGTGTGTGTGTGTGTGTGTGTGTGTGTGTGTGTGTGTGTCTAATTAATCCAATTTTATAATTAACTTCACATACAAAATGCCATAAATCTGACAGAAAAAAACAAGTGCCACGCTTCTAGTTGTCCCTTGTATTCCCTTTTTAGTGTGTGTGTGTGTGTGTGTGTGTGTGTGTGTGTGTGTGTGTGTGTGTGTGTGTGTGTGTGTGTGTGTGTGTGTGTGTGTGTGTGTGACTGTCAAGCCCCACACATAAAGTTCACAACTGGTTTGATTAGACGTGTGATGTGAATAATGTCCAAGCTGGGATAATGACAGGAATCAATAGGTAGCAGCTGGAATATTACTTCATTCACTTTAACTATATGATTCATTGGCATCAATATTTCACTGCACACTTTAACTCTGACAGCATTTAACTGACACTCCAATCAAGAGTGATTTGTAGACAACAGCAGCATGCGTTTAACTTCCAATCACCTTCAAAACACAGAAGGGGTGAACAAAAAAACAGGAAGCAAAGAAAATAATAAATAGTTCTTATTTTATACTGCTGTACACACAAGTTCATGTGAACCATGATACCATGACCCTCGTGCTCAGCTCTCGCTGCTGACGAGAGAGTCTTGTCTGATTCGGACACAGAAGCACAGAGACAGACTGAGCCAATTTAGGTTAAGTGCCTCCAGTAGCTCAAGGGCACAAAGCAACAAGCCACCTGGGGCTGGCCGGCAACACAGGGGAGGGAAGCTGTGTGTGTGTGTGTGTGTGTGTGTGTGTGTGTGTGTGTGTGTGTGTGTGTGTGTGTGTGTGTGTGTGTGTGTGTGTGTGTGTGTGTGTGTGTGTGTGTGTGAGAGATACAGGGGTACCAATGGGAAGTGGGTTAAAGCCATATCAACTGCAATGTGTGCATGTGCGTTCCTCTCCAGTTCCTCCACCACTGGAGCAAAATTGACACTATGCCGTTTGACCCACTTCCCACATTGCACCTCACTTCTCATCAGCAACAACAGTAGGTCATTTTGGGGAAGGGAAGTGAGGGGGTTGCAACGTCAAACCATCCGGTCAACAATCAGCAATACAACCAATTTACCAAGGACCACAAATCAAGGAAGTGAGCAAGACAATCAGCCTGGAGGCGGGAGCACAATCGGGAGGTTAGATGTGAAGTCGGATGCAAGTTCTGGTGGCTGGCATCGATTACTTTTAATAACCAATACATTTTCACCGCATGACTGGATTTGGCTCTGTTCACCAGGCCCATGACATTGATCCAATTTATATCTCTTCTCTGTTAGTTGGTTAATTAGAGGATGTTCTGTACATAAGGCACGGACCCCGAGTATACAAATATACTCCTGATGTATGTATAATCACAGTGTAGCTCTGTGATGTTGCATGCGGTCATGTTTTTTTATACCCCTAATACCACCACCACTGACAACACTATAAAGTGTGTTTTTATCTGTTGATTTCAAACAGCAGGGACTTATGTGGGAATTTGGGATCAAACCACTTTACTAATTGTTTGCTGAATCCAGCTTTTACACTTGTAAAAGCGAGTCTCACAGATACAAGTTTAAAACCTTTAAAAACCCATAAAGCCTAATGTCATTTTATATCGTTGTGGCCAGATAGAAGCACCAGCTTACATGCCACTGCATCATCAATTATGGATGCTATTGACAAGAAGAAGAAGAACAATCATCAACATCATCATGTGATACTTTATTGATACTCATTAAGGCCGAGGGTGATTAGAGGTTATGGTCAGCTACAGGACACACTTGCTGTAGCTGTGGTGCTCAAACAGTGCTCAGACCAACACCTTTATCTTTATGTGTTTTATCATTATCAGCATAAAGTGCTACACATACATGATATGCTGCAGTAATGCAATCCTGACAACATTATTTAAATGAGTGTGTTTTAATCCCAAGGTAAAGACTCAGAGGGTTAAATATGTCTCAGGACCGGTTTAGAGCTCATTAGGTGACGTGGATCAGTATCATCTTTAAAACACACACATGTACAGTGCGCACGCACACACTGGGACGCTGTGATTGGTGGTTTCAGCTGATTTATCAAACGGACTCTGGGATGCACACAGGTGTGTGTGTGTGTGTGTGTGTGTGTGTGTGTGTGTGTGTGTGTGTGTGTGTGTGTGTGTGTGTGTGTGTGTGTGTGTGTGTGTGTGTGTGTGTGTGTGCACACATGCATGCGCTAAACCTGGGTTCCTCCATTGATAATCCTATATTGAGACCTCGTCTGGGAAACAAGCAGGACCCCAAATCCACTTAACCCCTCCCTCCCTGCCTCTCTCTCTCCTCCTCCTCCTCCCCCTTTTCTTATTTATAAACCACCCCTTCGCCTCCCTCTCCCTGTCAATCTCTCCGTCCCTCCCCCCGTGTGTCCCATCTGAGCAATAATGAAGGGATGGAGGCATTAATAGAGAGAGCAGACCTCTCTTGGATAAAATGAGTGCAACCTCCTAACGGGTCCTGAGGGAAACGAGACTAGCTCCCTGATCAAATACTCCCAAAATTTAGGACAGCCATTATTCCTAATTAAATGATATGTGACACCCCACGTGTCTCTTTTTGCTGTTGATAAATGGGTGCGCTTTGTCTGATGGGCAATTAATCCAACTGTAATTTGGTAATCACTGTAATCCAATACATTTAGTCTCACACAATGTTTTTATGTGTGTGTGTGTGTGTGTGTGTGTGTGTGAGAGATCTTAAATCCTTGGTTCAAATTGATGATTCACAGATGATCAACTTTGAAACTAAGGACGGGAAGCACTGCAGTCTCATCCACTGAATGGGTCCCTCTGCATGTCTGTACTACTCCGCCACCTTGTGGTGAAGATTAGCAGCAGCTGACGAATGTAATTGGCTTCTTAAAGTCATTGTGTTAGGTTAACAACAGTGTAGGAACGAGCTTCTGCTACGAACAAACTAAATCTGAGTCGAACGGTCAGCAGTGCACGCTCCTCTGAGATTTTACAAGCAAAAGAAAATGGCGGTAGCTTCTCCTTCTTTACATTTTTCCTTCTTTTTTGTCTTCAACCCTAATCCTTCTACGCATGTGGAATAAAAAAAAAAACTTGAAGAAGAGATGTTGCTATAGTGAGGGCAACTCATTAACGAGACAGATTTAAAGAGGACCTAAAATCACTTTCTCTCTCTCTCTCTCTCCTTTTATAATCAGCCTCTATGGGGGTACATGAGCCTTTCAGAGGCTTTGGTTTGCTTTCCGAGGCTTAATGGAGCTTCCAGCTGATTGGGACATAAAGGGGCCTGTGGCTGAGGAGCAGGCAGGAAGAGGGAGGCCGGTGCTCGGGTGCATTGGTGGAGGAGGAGGGGGTCTGTGGCTGATGAGAGCTAGAGGAGGAAAAAGTGTCCTGACCATGATCAGATGTACCGATTCTTCTTTTGTGGTTATTCGTATGTCAACATTCAGTTGAATACATTTGTTTTACTATACTTTAGGTTCCCTTTTTTGAATTGTTGATGTTATCATATAAGCAAATTAAAAGTGCACTGCAGTGTAAATTATGACACAAAAATAAAATAACGTAATGTTATATATTTATATATATATATATATATATATATATATATATATATATATATATATTGTAATTATCAAAAAATAAACTGGTAACTGTGCATAACAAATGTTGATAACATCATCAATTTGTTTTCTGTTGTTTGGATTAAGTGAGTAGAAAAAACACAATTTCCCAGAGCCCAAAGTGATTCCCGCTACTTTACGGTACATTACCGATCCCCAAATAAAGGAAAGCTACCTTTTCTTTCTGAGGTTTGTGTGAGTTTCCTTGGATTGAAGGAGATTGTGCACTTTGTGGGAACCAAACAGTGGAAGAAATGTAACCATGTGTGCCTTCAGAGAGCAGACCGGTCGGTGGGGCAAACCAGGCCAAGAGTCTCAGAGCCAGACTCAAAGCAGCATGAGGTGGAAAAAAGCTCCCCACGTAACTGAGGCGCTCATTAAAGAAATGAGCTGTGACTGACGTGGACGCAGCCATGGAATGCTTACACACACTTATCCTGCACTAAAGGCACAATTAGATTTTTCAATTACTAATTGTAACACGACCACTGTTGAACTGACTGAAGCTAAAGAAGAGGGCAAAAGCTGTTGCTGAAGTAAACACATGGCAGATTAAGTCTTCAAATCGCCTTTGTTTTGGCATCTTGAGAGTGTTAAGACAAACTCTTACATCCATTATGTAATTGTTTTTGTAGTGCAGATGGCTTTTAGCTTTACTTGACTTCGTCTTTTATACAGTGGATGAAGAAAGTGTGCATTTAAACATGAGGTGTATATTGCTAATGCGGGAGACAGATGTTTGTTACTTGACTGCATGCGTGTGTCCGGCATAAATAACAGACAAGAAATGCACACACCAAAGTATTCCTCACTATGAATCATAAACATAGTCACCAGATTAACAGACCCTAAACCCTAAAGGTGACTCTACCTTTGCAGTTAGACATGCAAACACCCAGGAACCAGAGAGAGGAGATGAGAGATGTCAGAGCTCTAAACACTAGCTAAAGATCTGCATGTGCCATCTTATCATGTGCCATCTTCATCTTGTTCTTTCAGATTCTGGATGCCATGCGGTGCATTACACTGACCCAACCTCCAGGGGGCTCCCTTTGTAAACAGCATGGGCGTAACAACTCACTGAACATACCACAGTCAATGGAAGTTCATTGTGTGAGGGAAGATGGGAAGAAACAATAATTAGAAACTAAAGGAAATTCTACCCTGAAAGATAACAGAAGCACTATGAACCGTTTCAGTATTACATATTATATATTATCATTAAAACCCACCAATCCTCTGCGGTTAGAAAGCTTCCTGTCTGTGCCGTGACACATGTGGTCAATGGAAGGATTAATGTCTCTGTAGATTTCAGTGATTATCTCTCCTGATGTGATAATCAAGCCATTAAGTACAATTCAATTGTTCACATATGGAGCCCTGAGAGTTGCTTACACCTGATCCCTCCTGAAATAAACGCTGCTCTCCCTGACTCACTCCTCTCCTCTCACATCGCTTCCAGCCTCCTAAATGAAAAAACAACAACAGCTGAGCACAGAACCACACTGTTAATTTGACCAGATGTAATTATATTAAATACATTTGCACTTTATCTGAACACACTGTTGCTATTAAAGTTAAAACAATTAGCAGATCGACAGAAAATTAATCTGCAACCATTTTGTTCTTTCTGTTTCGAGAAAACATGCTTCTAAATTGTAAGGATTTGCTGCGAGGAGCAGGCAAACAAAAGAAGAGTAGATGACCAAATTCAATTACCTCCCAATATTTGTCAGTGATGACTCTATTAGCTGTCGGTCACCGATGACCGAGGAGCACCTGTTTAGCCAATCACTCGCCAGCCATTACCTATTAGGCCTTTAACAAGCTGAGAGGTCTCCATCTGTTAGACACACGGGTAGCTATTACCCACTGATTACACTGCACCTCCTTTATCTCCTAGCCAAATAAATGTTGAAAAACACGTGGCTTGGACTGCTAGCTTTTATATTCAGTGTAAAGATAGGAAGAAAAAAAACACATCATTCACACAGACTTTATCTATGAGAGAGAGGAAGAGAGGCTGATGGATTGTGGCAGACCGTTGCTTTGAAGGAAAACAGAGCCTTAACCCATTTTACAGTTGAACGACCCCAAGCAACCCCTGACCCCCTATTCCCAAAAGAGTGTGTGTGTGTGTGTGTGTGTGTGTGTGTGTGTGTGTGTGTGTGTGTGTGTGTGTGTGTGTGTGTGTGTGTGTGAGAAATCCCCCGCTTTTCTTCATCATGCTCTCTCCTCCATTGTTCGGCTACCTACGTCCTGCTATTGAGGGGGTTTTCATACACATTCAGGACTAAGTGTGTACTTGTCTTTACTCATCTGTGCTTGAGTGTGTATGAGTGTGCATGAGTGTAGTAAGCCTTGAAACTAACAAGTCTCATTGTGCCGTTATGAAAAGGTATTTCACCTAAAAACCTAAAATCCCTGAGTAAGAGGAAAGTCTTTGCTTTGCCTGGATGGTTATCTGCACAGTGTGAGAGAAAAATAAGTCTCCAAACCAGAATTTAGGGCACAGGTTTACAATAACTTCATTTAAGGTCCTACCTTTAATTACTTCATATATTGTTAACGCAGGGCAGCTTTAATGACAGTTGAAACTGCAACTTTGTCAATAGTGGAGCCACCCTCAATCGACTGTGCAGGTTTTTATCGCCTGGAAAAGATGAGTGGTTAGTTTAGTGTGAGACAAACAATGAAAAGGAGACAATGACAAAGAGCTGAGGCCAAGATCAAACCATTCCGGGTTCTCAGCGCCACACTTATATTACCCTAACTGATTTTCAGCAGCACTTCCCCACATAAATGCTGGCCGCATTTCATTTGGTTCATCTAGTTACTCGATAAGCCCTGCCTCCCTCAGGTGCTCTTCCCTCGGGAGCTGTTGGCACTGATTGGTCGATAGCTGAACCTGCCTCCCCATTGAGGGATTATAGGGGATTCGGTGGAACACCTGCTCCACCACTAAACTGATGTAGAATAGAAGAAGGATCAGGGAGAGAAGCTGATGGGGAAAAAAGTGTTGCCATTTCCAATCTGGTGTAAGAAAATAAAGGTTTATGTAAATAATTGGGGTCAGGTAGATAAGAGTGTGAAACTTAGGGCTGCACAATTAATCGAAATATTAGCCAAATCGCAATATGACCAACTGCAATTTGGCAGGAGGGAAAGTGTTTGTCAAAATACCATTTTAAATGAAATATTGTCATGCTGCAGAGACACACACAAAGGACGTATTAGCAACACTCCAATTTGAGCGTGTTTGTGTGTACGAGGGTCGTCTGCTCAGCGGTGCATGAAGACAGAGCGACTGTGTGGTTGACTCAACCTAGAGAGCCCAGACAATACTGTACTCACGGCAGCAACATCTTGAGCTGTTACGGCATGTTAGCCAAAGCAGGCGTGAGGACGGGACGCACTCACATGTCAGCATATTGTTTGCTAAGACATTATAAAGTTGTTATTAGAGTGGATTGGATAGACAGACTTAATATGGGATGATACTAAAACCGAAGTTAAAGAAGTTGAATTAACTCTGCTTCTTCATAAGAAACGAGTTTGACCACTGGCATAATAAGCGCTATCAAGTACTGTAATGTCATATATTTGAAGTATGCATGTAAATAAATAATATGATCATGTGACAGATCCTGTCAAATCCTTCAGCACTCTCTCTTATCTCCCCGATAGCTCCTTTATAAAGTGCCGGAGGTGAAAGTGGGTCACTTCCGTAACCCCAGCAGTGTCAGCAGCGTCCCCCGTTTACGGTCAGCTCCGCTACACTTCCCTGCAGGCCTGGCCCATCACCTCCAGCTGCTAGCTATTGTGTCTTGTTCCCAGGGGTGGCCACCCAGGGGTGTTATGATGTCCTATTGTCCCAAAAGAGAGTGAATCTTGGTCTAGATGCAAGCATGCACACAGGCATCCAGTAGTAATGACAAGCATGCACACACAAAGTGGCTGACCATACATGGAAGTACTACGTGCATGAGTATAAATCAAATGCATGCTCAAACACATGTCCAAGCACAACAGGGAAGTCTAGAAGTGAAATATCCCTCCACAACACAAGGTAATGTAGATTTTCAAAGACTCCTGTCTTTGAAATCTACTTTACTACACTAATACACTAGTGCAACACGGCAGGTCATTAAGCACGAGGGACAGTATTCATGAACGCCTTCCTTCAAGGGTCATCCAGTTCTTTCCAGGAGCCTCTGCCACCACAGAGTCCAAAAGGTCTCAGAGGTCACAAAGCCCCAATCTGTATAGATGCCGCACAAGATGCCAAGCATATCTCACACATACACACCTACACAGAATTATATAAGATGCACACTTGCATACACAAAGACAGACGGCACAGATCACTCCGGTACAAGGGGATGGAAATCACCTAATGGGAAGAGACAAAGCCCAGCTTGGTAAAAGCTTCTGCTGTATGGGTTGTGAGTCTGTGGTACTGTGATTGACACACAGCATATCATTATTGCTCAGGTGACTGAAGATATATTTGAAGCTGGAGCCTGTTTCCCCAAACAAGAAAAATACCACAATCATTGCTGGAGCAAAACAGCAATATTGCTGCCACGTTAAGTCTGCTAAGTCTTACTAAGAGGCTCACAGAGACTGCTACCTGCTAGTCCCGCTCTAAAGTTGAAGGCAAGAACCCCTATAATCACATTATCTTTGAGTTCAAAGAGGACGAGCCAAATCAGAACAAACAGTCTGGAGTTTACGGACTCAATGCGGCTCGAACATTTGACTACACTTAAAGGTTCTGGCAAACTAACAGTTTGTTCCAATTCTACAACTTCAAGCAGATAATCTCCACAGCAGTGAAGATGATCCGCTCGCTTGTCTGTACCTTTGCTATCCTGGAAGGTTCGTGTTTTCCCTGGTGTGCCTTTGATGATTGGTCCCAGCAGTGGTTTGGGTGTCCAGAGAGAGTCCGGCCTCTGATGGACCTTTGACATGGAAAGCAGACGTTTGCACAGGCGGCCCTCCGGCCAGGCGGGCCTCGGGCCTGAGAAGGCCTGGGTCTGGAGGCTGTTCCCCATCTTGTTGGTGGACAGGAAGGAGCACAGAGTTCGCTTCTCGCCAGGAGGGTCCTCATAGCAGGCCCTGTGCCAGCAGTTGACCACCGGCTTCGAGGAGAGGCAGTGCACGTATGTGATCATCCCCTGCTAAGACCAAACCCCCCCCCTCAATGCCCAACCTCCCCTGCACTATCCAGGACCAAAGCCCCCCAACTCCTCCTTCTTGCACAACCCAATCTCACTCTGGACAAGCACTCGAGGTGCTGGGACAGAGGGGTGACAGTGGAAGACCTCCCCTCTTGTCCAAAACCCTCAATAGGCCTCCCCCTGTTTTCCTGGAAAGATGTGACGGGGGTTTGGAGGTTTTTGCAACCCAGAGGGGATTCTATCCGCCCTCCGTCTCCTCCTACTGTTTTTGTCCTTCCTCTCCCTCTCTCAGGGGATCCTATTGACTCACATTGATTTGCCTGACAAAGGAAGGCTGTGCACAGTGTTAAATTAAAAGATTTACCTCCAGAAAAAATATTACACAGAACTATTGCAGCATAATGCTATCAAAAATCCTGCATAACAATCATTCGGACGTCTGGCAGACAACCAGGGCGCTTGCAAAAACAGGATTTCTGCCCCCCAAGAATGACCACAAGAACTTTCAAAAAATACCCCAAAGATTGCAAAACACTGTTTAAAAAAGGACAGTGCCTAATTGGAAATACCTGTGGTTAAAGTATGCTTTTCTTCTAAATACTGTGCTGTCCTTGACCCAGAAGCATCACCACAAATTGTGAGAAAAATGATCCATAAAAAAAATAAGAAACCAGTTTATGACCAAAGATGGTGGTCGCTTTGTTTGTTAAATATCTTCCAACAGAGTATTCAAGACAAGTTTGCAGTTTCTAAGAGCATCCTCCTTCCTCTTTCTCCATCCATCTAAGACAAAAAAAATGTGGCGTCCACATGGCCTCTCCTCTTCTCTCAGCTCCTCCTCCCTCCGCTCCTCCTCAGTGCTGTTCTAATCTGTAAACCCAGATTATCCAGCCTCCAATTGTGACCCCCCCCCCCCCCCCCACACACACACACACACAACACAGATGGACACCAGGCTGTAGATAATTAACTACATCACCTCCAGTGCTCGAATGTGTAGAAGTTCAAGAAGACTTGGTGTGATATGCGTCAGCTGGTTGACTTGGATGACGCAAACTCAGGCGTGAAGAAAGCTGCGTGTTGGGAACATTTCGACCTACTGCCTCAGGTTCACCGTCACCTGACCAGCTGAAAATATACACAATCTAATTACTTCAAGTGAATAAAACACACACACACACACACACACACACACACACACACACACACACACACACACACACACACACACACACACACACAAAAGACTTGTTTCCAAGCTTTTATGGGTATAATTGGAGCCGAAACTAACAGAGGATCACAGTGTGAGGCACAGATGGACCAAGAGCAAAGAAAGAGACACACATGGCGAGAGTAGTCACGAGCGGTAAGAACTTCAGCTGCCAGGTGAGGGTGTGTATGTGCGAATGATCCTGAATCCGCTTGGCTGTGAGGCACTAAGTTTATTGATATGATCAGATTAATAGGCTGAAGACCAGCAGATGATAGGACTGGACAAAACTGAAGATTACTACAGTGATGGCTCATTAAACCCCCTGACAGATATGCAGACAATAAATGTACAAAAAAAACGTCTTGAGAAAGAAAAAATAAATAATTATACAATTGCAAGAACTATGACAAAGCTGAAGCGAATGTCTCCCTCTGGTGGTGGCTAACAGCTCGGCCAAAAGACACAGACGCACAACAATCTCTGGTTCCAGCTTCTCTAAAAGTGAATACATTTGGGGCTCTCAGACGAGCAAGACATTTGAAGACGTCACCTTAACTCTGGGAAACTGGGATGAACAGTCATACTTTATAGAAATAATTTCTCAATAATGAAAATAATTGTTAGCTGCAGCCCTTGTACACTCTTAAACCTCTTGCAACTTTGGGGTAATAGGGAGAGAATTTGTGCGGTCAAAGCCTCAGCAGATAGCCAGAGGCTAAAACAGCCATTAACGATGGTTATTGTTTCCACAGCATGACGAGTCAGTCAACACACGAGCTGATTACAAAACCACTGGAGACACACACACACACACACACACACAATGGAATAACCACTGTACACACACATAAAACATTGGGTGGACTTATATAGCCCACGGGGCAAGCCAAAATATTCAGACTGTGGCCTAAATTGCACTTAACACTCTTGATGCCCCAAATCCACAAACACACAGACACAGTGGGTCATACAGTTCACACAGAGAACAACATCAGTGGGTGTGTAGAGATGTAGACCTGCACACAGCGTCACAACATCACAACAGGGGGCGTGTTTACTCTGACACACAGACAATCATACATAATTGGCCTTTTAAAAGCAGGTAAATGTATGTTTGTGGTGGAGACGGTCGTGTGTGAAGACACAAAGAGCGAATGTGTCTTGAGTGTCTCAGTTGGCTGTGAATTTCCAGGTCTTGCCCAGAACCAGCGTGCACGACGGTCCGAGTCTCACAGCCCACTGCCCATGAATGGAGATTATTAGTCAGGGTGTGTGTATGTGTGTGTGCCCAATTCTTGAATAGTGCAACATCCACTGGAGATGATGCATGTTGTGTATGCATCAATGAAATTGTGTTTACATGTTTGTGTATATAAACTCTCCTATGTGCTTGTGAATACTTATGGACTCTGTGTGTGTGTGTGTGTGTGTGTGTGTGTGTGTGTGTGTGTGTGTGTGTGTGTGTGTGTGTGTGTGTGTGTGTGTGTATTGTGAGTGGGGGAAGCCGAAACGGAAGGCTTTGGTGACGGGACAATGGTAACCATGGACACGCGTAGGTCTGAATGGAGCGAGAGGAGCACCTGCACGCTGAGTTAGTCCTCTGTCTGGGGAAGTCATCCACTCATCCACAGGGGGTCGGCCATTGTCTTTTGAAACTTCACCCACAACAAAAAACTTTCCAGCGGTGTCCCTGAAAACCGCAGAGCTTAACGCCCGCCTCCTAAGAAACTGTCTCGTGCTAAAAATACAGTAAGTCCCCCTCATCGACATCTTTCTAAACTTTCCCCAAATTACAATTACAATTGTTTTCTAAACGCTTTTCAGAGGGCAAAAGGTTCACTGAAGTCCTGAAAGTCCATTCACAGGTGATTGGAACTTCACCATCTACTGTTTCCCAACAAAGACTAGGAATCTCGTTGTCTTTCGGAAGAGTTTAACTTGTTTACAGGAGGTCAACATCTCGTTTCCTCTTAAAGTCCCAAGACAAATCAAAAGTTTGCATAACTTACGAATGCAAAAATGTACGATCAAGACCTAATTTTCACAGAGGCTATTCAAATTTGGTTTCAAGTAATACTTCAACACGAGGATTAAGCACTTAGGATAGACCTATATGTTAAATTAGCAAACATTAGCAAAGTTTGCGTAATTGAACTCACTAGAATAAATACTTACAAGTAATACAAATATTTATTCTAGTGAGTTTAATTACGTAAAACTACTGGTCTAGTATTAACCCATATCGTGGTATTTCTATAAACTTAAAGTAGCTTTAGAATCAAACTCCGCCACACTGGAAACACTTATTCTGCCGTCTACATTTCAACACCTTCCTCCCGTCCTCCCTGCTCCTCTCTTCCCCTCCACTGGAGATAAGCAGCCTGCCACATTGAGTGTGAGAACGTCCATCAACACCACTACCCACAAGGCCAGAGGGCAGGTAGGGGGGAGGGGGGTCAGCCTTGAGTCAAGGGGTCAGAGTCTCTCCAGACACACAGCACAGGTGCATTGGTTAGAGAGGGACTGAAGGAAGTTTAATCGGGTTGCTAAAAACAGGTTGTTTGCAACTTTGTTACGCAAAATTTTAAAAATCTGAACCTGTGATTTTGATTTCTGCAATTTCCTCAAACATGAAGAAATGTTAGTGGCTTATCAAGTTGCATTCATTCACTGCCAATCACACAAACACATGCAAATTTACTTTGCAAATGTTCTGCGTGAGGTAGAAAATGTCTTTTACTTTACTTTCAAGAATGAATAATGCCATCATTAATGAGGTACAGCACAAATGCCAATATGGAATTATTGAAATATGTCTGCTTCAATAACAGAGAGGAATGTTTCAGATAAAAAACGTGAACACACATTTTTGTCCATAACTGTGCTTCACTTTCAGGAGTCTGGTTTGATCTGATGTGTAGGTGCCATATACTATAGGTGGTGAGAATCCTAAGTGAAATGTCACCACGGATTTGAGGTTAAATATAGGTTTACACATATAGCTATATGGGTCACTGCCCTGAGGGCCGAAGCTCCTGCTGCCTTCCCAAGAGGGAGTGGATCTCTCTCTGTGTCTCTCTCTCTCTCTCTCTCTCTCTCTCTCTCTCTCTCTCTCTGTGTCTCTCTCTCTCTCACCCACAAACTCACATTCCGGGAATTCAATCACACACACGTGCAGATCCTTGCAAACATCTCTAAATATGTTGTATTCAATCAAAGATCAAATATAGATCCTGTAAATTAGACACTTTCAAACCCTGAACCAGCATGTGTCAGCATAACACACACACCACACATACACACATACTGTACATGCCAACACATCAGGCTGGAATTAAGGATAACGTTTTCTGGATGTTGAGGGAACGGCTTCTTAATCTAGCTGAAGTTGGCTGTCACTTCTGCTGCTTAAAATGACAAACATCTCCAGCAGCAGATTATATCAGCTGTCACTAGTTAACCCCGTTAATTCTGTAACAGCTGTAATAAAACTGTTGGTCTGGTAGTCCTGCTCGCTTCTCTCTCTTAGGTCTCGTTGTTTATAACTATAGTTAGTTACAAATGTTGAAAGCTAAGCTTAATTAGATTTAGAGTTGATAATGTGCTATCTTACCGAGTTCTCGGGCTGCAACTAATTCATATTTAAACCATTGATTAATCTGCTGTTTATTTCCTAAATAAAGCAATGAGTGGCTCGGTCGATAAAATGTCAGAAAATAGGGGAAAATGCCCATCACAAGTCTCAGGTGAAGTCTTGTTTTGTCCGGCCGACTCAACTCAAATATATAACATTTTAAAAGCTAGAAAACAGAAAAGGGCAGTGAATCCTCCTCACACTTGATTAACTTTAACCAGTGAATATTTTAACATTATTCAATTATATTTGATTTACTCAGTTATTTATCACCTCATTAAAAAAAGTATAAACCCCTTCAACAAAAAGTATTCAAAGTAGCACAAATATCTACTGTACATCATGATCTACATAACAGATTGTACATATTTCATCGGTTACAAACAAATAAAGAATAACATTAAGTCATTAAATAAGCCTTAGAATACTTAGTATGACCTAATTACACAAAACCTATTAAAACTATCAAATCAAGTCCAAGTGCACACTTCATCAACTAAACATCTGTGCATGGCTGGATCCACACATCTGCATGTCCCCACTTCAACTGAGGTCGGCAACGAAAACATCTGAACCCGCGATAATGCTCACACATCCGAGTGAACTGTAATCGGAAGTTGAGAACAAACCATGATACACGAGACCAAGTCCCACTGAGCCAAAGACATGTTCTCCCAGATTGGACATGGCCCGTGCTCACAACAAGGAGGTTGGATAAATTCTCTGAAATATGTTTGTTTGACGGGGCTTACGTTCACTAACATGGACAGAAACGTTGCCGTTCTTTAACCGTCAGCCTGAAGGAAACCTTCAATTACAGTGGGAACGAGGTTTCCATAATCACTCCAACTAATCCCCACTCGGTCCCATCTAATGTCTCCTTTCTGGGCGAACATATTCTCCTAAAGTGGGGCTCAAGTGCAGAAATAACTTATGTAACATACCAAAAGCCACACCAAGTGGTCTGGCCGGTGAGCAAAAGGCTTACACTAAAATGCAAGGCTTTACAGCGGTAGAAAGAGGGGGGGGGGAGTAAGCGTGTGGTCAAAACAGATGAGAATCCTCTCTGGCCACAGCTGGATGTGGAGGAACGTCAACCAAAAATGTGTCACATCTGCCCAAGAGTTGGCAAACCCTACTGGGAGGACTTGTTTAAATCATAAACATAAGCAGACATGCTGTGGCAACCAATGCAGAGTAATCTACTGGTCGGATCAGCGTTTAATGTAATACACAGTATGTGGGTCAGTTTTTCATATCTTTTGAAGCTGGAAACCCAAACTGCGAGTGGTGGCTTTGTCTATAACTGATAGAAGAAATGTCTATAACTAGATTTGAACTTTTAAACATTTAACATATTGTGTTTAATGTCTAAGAAGATATTAACGTGTTTAAGGGAAAATAACTTCCTGCTACCATACAACTGGTGGGTTGGTCAGAACTAAGCACACAGAGTTAAACCAGGAAATCTTGTACAAAAATGGTAAATTACTTTTTCTTGTTTCTCCAACACAACCCCCACATCTGTTTCTGACCAGAGTCCCATAGTATGGAAAGAGTGTAACAACATAAATCACTGCGTACAGCTGATGAACTATATTACGCCACAAACGGTTGCACTGTTCAGTTTATAGTACCTCATCTATGGACGACATAAATCTTCAAGATAGAGAAAATACTGAGTTTTCACAAGAGGGATGATCTCCTCGTTATGAGATAAGAGCCGTTTGGACCGTTAAGACGCAGCTGAGGACCATGTTCTCTTCATTTTACTGCATCTGCAGACCTGGTGTTCCCACATATTTCTTTACTTAGCAATTCACATTTTCCAAATCTTGTGTTATTTTTCTGCATTTGAAGAACTTGTTTTGCACAATACCATGTAGGCTCATTGTTGCTGGGCAAGACAAGCGCTAATTAGACCAAATTACCCTATAAAAAGTTATTCTTCACAATAACTACCAACTAAACACGCATACAACAACTTTAAAAGCTGTATGGAATGATCAACATTGTTGGTTTTCAAGTGTTTCCCAAAACGTTTGTGCAATTTACAAACGTTTCATGTACATTTTCTTCCCATTGCATGATATTCAAAACCACAGGAAGGAAGTTTGATTAGTGATAAAGGTTTTCCAACATGATGTTGCTACATCTGCACATCAACATGCATTTCCCAAACGTAGGAGGCCAGAAGCAAATTACTTGATGCCAAAACCAGAGCGGCTGTTTTCCTTCAAGTCAACAGCATCACATCATCCTCTGGACAACTTCAAGCCTCCATCATTAACACATCGCTCATGGTGAAGTCAGTGTGTAAAACAAAGAGGGAAGAGCTTGAGTAATTACAGAGTCATAGATTGAGCATAACGTATCCTGTAATATAGCCGAGCAATGAATCACAGTGAGAATGGACAAAAATGCAACGTGATGCTGCCAGAAAGAGAGGAACCAGATTTCCCCCTTATCTCACTTCCACTGGTCAGCCAAGTAATAGCCAACACATGGCCGCACTCTGCAGGACAGCAGCCCAGCAACTGCTGCTTCGCCAGCTGTTACTGTAGACAACACACACTCAAGACACACAAACACACTCGAGACACACAAACACGCTCTTCTCCGTTAAAACACGATCCAGAGGGAAGCGGAGTCGTAGCTCATAGAGCGACTTGAAGTAGAATATATTGGTACTACCGCCTTAGAAGTTGAGAGTGAGTCAAAGAGCGACTGAGTCGAAGAGCGATTAAAAAGCAAACAGACAGAAAAAGAAGAGAGGTGAGATTAAAGTCAGTGAACCTGAATGGGACAGGAAAAAAAAAGAAATGATTAAAGTGAGAAAGAAAGAGTTTTCCCTCACTAAAGAAAAACACACGAGGAAGGATATTGTGCTGGAGGAAGCCGCTGTGACAGAGATTACTTTCCACACGGAGGAGAGAGATGGTGCACAACTTTTCTTTGTCCCAGAAAGTCTGCGGGAAAAGTCCCACACACACACACACACACACACACACACGGTTGATGCGAACACATGAATGTAATGTACACACACACACTTACCTTTCAGACAGAACATGACTCTTCACTTATATCCCCATTTATCCACGAGAAAGAAATACCGGGGTCTTTCCTGATTTTCCTCTTTCTTGCCTTTCTTGCCCTCCTTTCCTCTCCTCTCCTCTCCCCCTCTCCTTCTAACTATACACCGCTCGGTCAAGGCGTTCACACACAGACGCACAGACCCGGACACATACACTACTCTCTCCTGGTGCCTCTCTCGCCATCTCCCTCCCTCTCGGTCTCCCCTCACACACACACACACACACACATGCGCACGGTCTGAGTGGCAGCAGGCCAGCTTCTACACCGCAGGAAACTGCTTCTCGACCCCCTCACTCTGCTTCCCTTCCCTTCCCTCCCCTCTCTCTCTCTCTCTCTCTCTCTCTCTCTCTCTCTCTCTCTCTCTCTCTCTCTCTCTCTCTCTCTCTCTCTCTCTCTCTCTCTCTCTCTCTCTCTCTGAATCTGTGAATGTCTGTACCACGCTGACACCCGCCCCTCTCCACCCCATCCGTGTTAAGAAGCCCAGCCTTGATCTAAAACTCTTGAAGCTGCTGTCCACCTAGGGTCGGTGCCTTTCATGCAGATACAAAACATAACACACAGGTAAATATATGTATGAGATGAACATATAAACATATCAAGTGTTTACGTTCATTTGAATAAGATACATGCTCTTATTAGGGCAGCCACAATTAAAAACAAGATCAACACAGAGAACGAGCCTCGTTGAGGATTGTGATTGTAGAGAATCTGGGCAGTCAGCAGTTCAGAGAGAGGCAGGGGGCCCCCGGCTTGAGGCCGACCCATTGTGCGCTGATCAAATATAATCGCTTTAATCCCCCACAATTCAACTGTTTGTTATCAGGAGCGGCTACACGCTCTGTGCATCTCAAACCCTCCGTGCCGGCCGCTCTGAATTACCAGCATCGAAACGGGATCGGACGGAAATACTGACACACTCAGACTTTAGAAACACTATCAACTCAAAATACCATTTGTGTCTGGGTGTTAAATTGCTTCTTCTATCTTTTTCAACTTTGAGCACAACGGAAGCGGTTAAATCACCTAAACTTTGAAAAGAGTACAGTGCCCTTACAATACTACTACAACAAATACATTACAATTTATAAAAAGACACAGAGGACACAAATAACACAGAAGAGATTTTAAGAAAGCAACACAGTAGAAGTAAAAGTTTTGCTGAAAAGGTAGCAAGCGCTTCTTTTTCAAACCTCGAAAGAGTAGGAAATATGTAGCATCAACAAAAATATAGCACAAGTGTCCTTTTATGGAGGCTGTTGGGTGCCAAAATCTGACCCAAAAAATGTGTCAACACTTCAGATAGCTGGATACAAACTCCCATTGATTCCCAATGAGGCTCTGTATTAAAAGGCTGGTGATGCCGAAAACGGTAAAAACCACTCAAGCCCCATTCAACGAGCTACAATGTATCAATAAACGGAGCTGGGTAAAAGGTAATCAGACTATTAATCAGACTCTGCATCCACTGATTGCGCTGAAGAGCACATCTTTTAAACACTAATCAATCTCAACCTGCCAGAGCAGCTGGTGACTTTCTCCGATCGAAACTCATTTATGGAACGTGATGTAAAAGTCAGTAACCGTTGCATTTGGATTCACTTTCGTTCTGAAGAACAACATCTCTCATGTATTATAGACGCCCGCATTACTATGGCGACACGCCGAATATATTGCGTGCAGTACTTTAGAAATTGTCTCATAGGTGTTATGCTCTATTCATTGTGGCGGCGTCATGTCACAACACTATAACCTACATGTAAACTTATTAGAGTGATTATAGCAATTGTGACAATTAACCCTAATTAATTAACACAATATGTGATGTCATCATAAAGCATCATAAAGGCTGACCGTGACATTCAAACTACTCGACCCACTGGGTTATAACCCTTTATAAAAAGGTATTTATCGTGTATGATGAAAGAAAGTCTTCCATAGGTTTCTACATCAGGTCTGTTGATCAGACACTGAAACATACTGCACTGGTTGGTTTGGCAAGCAGCTATTTTTGGGAGCGTATGGCATGTAAACTCTGCATAGAGGTTCCAGAAAAGGTAATCCAAGTAACAGGTATATAATTACAAAAGAGCAACGTGACAGCAGTACAGTGTTTCAAACATGCATTGGTGAAAATATGTACTATCGTATGAGTGTGTGTGTGTGTGTGTCTGTGTGCATGTGTGTGTGTTAAGGGTGTGTTAATCCCACCCTAATATGGCTTGCATGTTATGACACGTCTGCTACGACCAGATGTCACCAATTACAGGCTGATTGGCGAGTGCGTGCGTGTGTGTGTGCGTGCGTGCATGCATGCAAAAGCTGGTGTGAGTAACATGAAGCATATGAAATGAAGTATATGAAATAAAAATGCCACAAAAATACAACCCTGGCAATAATCAACAATTAAACACACATCATTCCCTGAATGGACTCCCCTAACCAGACAATAAAACCTGACTTCATCAAACTTCCACCTTAATTGGATGCTGCTTTGCCCAAAATGGCTTGAACATAATGACCTTTACCACAAAACCCTCGACTGTGAAGTAACACTTGAGGTCTGCCTAATCACTGCTCTCACATAGCTGACGTGGGAAAAGCAGAGAGGTGGAATTTCTGTCCTACTCTTATCCAATCACGTTAAGAGCGATGCCATTTATCAGATTTATATAATTAAAATACTTTTTTGATTGCCCCTTTATATATGTAGGCCAGGGCCAGATAGTGAACGGAAAAAATTAAGAAATATCGCCAAAACGTTTTTACACTTGGCTGTAAAGGTGTGTTTATAGATTAACAGCAAAATGTGACAAAATGCAATGGAAAGAAACTTCAAGAAATAATTATGAAGTATGTGAAATTGTAGCAGATGATCGTTCAAGTTTGACTTCTGCCCTTTTAATTACATAATTTAGTTACGCCCTCTACTTTTTCAATGGTTTACTGGCACCAACTGGAGAATTAGCGGCACCAATTATGCATCTCAATG
Organism: Myoxocephalus aenaeus; assembly: GCA_038501785.1. NCBI lineage: Eukaryota > Metazoa > Chordata > Actinopteri > Perciformes > Cottidae > Myoxocephalus > Myoxocephalus aenaeus. The sequence continues at coordinate 1,133,148 of JBAMJR010000091.1, forward strand.
CACCAATTCATCAGTTATTATCAGTTATCTATCTTTATCTTTCTATTTATTTTATTATTGTAAATGTTGTCAAGTTTGTGTGTTATTTTGGTTATATTTATCTAATCTAAAAAACAAATAAATCTATTTTGAAAATGATGTATACTTTATCATTTAAATTGCTTTCCTTTTGTTCAAGCTGATCGATGGACATTTCAGCACTGTACTGCCTGACAACAGGTCTTCTGGTTAAATGGCAGTCCTGCACTGTAACTACAGAATATAAAATATAAAGACTGCATTCAGAGGCATTCCAACTGACCATTGTTGTCATTCTCCAAAATACAGTCATTGTCTACGAATAAAACACCATCATTAGGGCTGGATCCTGTCAAAGGCCCCATATCAGACAATATCTTATCATCAGCCAGTAACTCAGTGTACTGCACATCTTCTCATCACATCAACAACATGTGTTTGCTTCACAAAGACATGTTGTTACTGTCTGCTGTGAGCTTTGCGTCAGTGAAAGATAAAACAATAACAATTCTCGGCTTTAGGAATTCTCGGCTTCAGGAACCTGGAATTGGAAAAATCTGACCCAACCAGGCCAGTCGGTTAAAACAGATGATCAGAAGAAGACACGCCAGCCATATGAAAAGCCATGATTGGGTTTGGACTAAAGGTGACACCTCCTTTCACATGACATCATCACAGCTCTTGTACATGTGGGTTATAATCCCTCACTTCTGGATTGTGTTGGGACAACATGAGTGCATCCTATCAACATAAGCCATAAATCCCCTTTTATACTGAAATCATGTCACAAATCATGTTTTTTGTCTACCTTCCCTTCTCATCATTGAGCCAGGGCATTTATGGAATGTATCCAATAATACAAAAGTTAATAGGATACATACAATAGGAAACAAAAATGGCGAGCGATGCAAGTCAGAGATTTTTTTTTTTTTGTGGGAAATACAAGTTAATGCGATTTAATACAGGCTAAAACTCGACCGACGTGCGGCAGGCTTTGGAGAGGTTTTCAGCACACTGAATGTCTGATCTGGGATCTGCTAAAAGAGACCTAAAAAAGGAGGTTATGTGGGTCAGTAACAAAAAGATGTGACTTACCTGAAAAATCACCAAATCAATGTCAGCACATATGAGAGAAAGACAGAAAGAAAAAGATGATTAGAAACCGTGAAAAGTGTACTACTTTTAACATCTTTCCTTTAAGATCTGTGTGCATGTATTTTGTGCACAAACATATATTTTTTGTGCACAGCAGCAGTGTGTATCCACCCTCGGCGGTGAGCCACTTCACCAGATTTCCATGTCTGTCTTTTAATGAGGCCTTGCTGGTTTATACATCACATCTCCCCCTACAGCGAATTATCATCTGCTAATCTGGATTTACACATGGAGTACATAATCATGATGAGTGTGTATCGCTGTGTGTGTGTATCGCTGTGTGTGTGTGTGTGTGTGTGTGTGTGTGTGTGTGTGTGTGTGTGTGTGTGTGTGTGTGTGTGTGTGTGTGTGTGTGTGTGCAATGACTGTAGAAATACCCTCTATAATTTCAATATGCATCTCACACAAATAAATATGTCCTATAAGACTTTTTCATACAGCCTTAAATCCATAAACAGTGAGACCCAATTCTGGTTCTGGCCGCTGCTGTGCCATGGTGTGTTAAATAGTTAGGTTAAATATTTTTAAGGTTTGGCCTAAATGTGTAAATGAAGGTCAACATAACTGAAAACCACAGTAACATACTGTAGATACATAAAACACATCACGCACAAAATTCTACTAAATCCCTCAATCTCCCTACTTTCATGTTAACACGGTGCACTCCTACTTGCCAACAACGGATATATTGATAAATTAGAAACAGAGTCATCAAGTTCATTTCATATGGAGACTTTCTGTGCACAACACATACAAAGCATACAGTGCAAGAAGCAGTGAAGTAATCATGTAAAGCTCAGATCCTCCGCTGCCAGACAGGGAATCAGAGAGGCTGAGTGGCCTCGGCAGCTTGCCCGGGGCCCGACCAGCCGATCCCTTTCTTAACATGGCCTTCTAGAGCAGCCTTCACGCCTGAATAGATTCAGACGTGCAGCCACGTGGGGGAGATCGATAGGTTTAATTGAGGAGATTGATCCGGTCATTGTGTGTCTGTGTATGCGTGTGTGTCAAAGCAAGAAAGAGGAAAGGAGACAGTGAGTTCAAATTGGTAATGGAGGAGGCAGAGGGAACACATCTGATAGCACAATCTCCCCGTTACCAAACTGTTGGCACCTACATATGATCAGCGGCTTTTCTAATGAACTATTATCTTACTTGAAAGCTCTGTCAGATGCAGTTTTCAGTGAAAGTATTTGATTATTTCTTGTTAGCATGGATTGGATTTTTTTGTAAACTAACTGCACAAATAATTGACTGAGAAAATGTGTTTGTAGTAGATACTGTACATCAATAGTATAAAGTATGGAATTGGGTGTTAGATACTATATAGTATACTATATATTATACTATACTGTTCACCTGCAGTACAATTCTCGGTAGCACTTTATAATAACTACACGCCATTAAGCATAATTATAATACGGGTAGATCAAATCAAGCATTCTGATTGGTTGAGAGTGAGTCACGGGGTGTATTTTATTCAGCCATAAAGTACTGTACAGCCTGTTTACATTTAGAGCGTTCCATATCAGTGCGCACTTAAAATAACAGGTAGATTTAAATTGCGCGACCGTTAGTTGTCATTTCAAGCTTGACAGTTAAAAACATGTTTGGTGTAAACTTTGATATTGTCACGTCCGCAGTAACGACTCGCAGACGTTGGTTTCCTTAACTTGCAGGTTTATTGCTTGAGTGTTCACAGTATTGCAACGGGGCTCTTCGCTGACAGTAAGTTAGCTCAAACGGAACAGCTAACAAGCTCACGTAGCGTCCCCCACACTAGCATAACGAACGACAACACACACGTCACTTCCTCCCTAACCTAAAGATGAGGAATGAAAAGGGTTTGATCACAAAATCGTGATAATTTCCAGTGAGAGATAATTACGTCGGTAATTTCCCGACGCGAGGCAAGTTCTCTAAACATCATGGAGGAGAAAAATGACGGAGAAAAGACGGACAGAAGCAGCGAGAGCACTTCTTTACATCGGTGCCTGAGTGTCATCCTCCACCCTGCTTAGTAAATCTGCGATTTACTGACCAGGCAGTCAGTTTTATAGTCCCGTATGTGCGTCCCGTGCGTCCCGGGACTATTTTCTCTGTCGCTGAAATGCGATACACAACGTTTGGTGGCTACAACTATTTTGTGCTGAAAGGGAGCTTACTATTACTATTTATAAAGTCGCAGGTAGCCGTATTATAAAAGCAATAAGGTACTCGAGGCAGTACTGTGTCTACAATAATGTACAGTTCAAGGGTTTGCCTAACAACTCCCTTGAACAGTACATTATTGCACGACACAGTACTGCCTCTCGTACCTTATTGCTTAATTATAGCGTGAGTAAACACTTAATTCCTCATTTATAAAGCATTGTTCCAACATGAACACTCATTAGTAACTCATTAGTATGCAATTCATAAACACAGTTATGAATGTTTTATTCTTGATTAATAAGCTTGACTATTATCGTTTCATGATTGGGTTTTCATACTTTATAAATGATGGATTCCTCTTTTTTAAATTAAGTATTAAGCACTTATATATGATTAATATGATCATTTATGAAGTGTTAGTAAATGATTTTTTATTTGTATTTATTTGTGCTGAAGAAAAGAGTATTTAATGATTCTTCTAAATGAGAACTGTACCAGCCGGGTCTCTTACACATGATTGGTTCAGAGCTGTCCCAAGAGTAAAGTCAAACTGAACGACACCAGGAAGCACTCGCTCGCAAACACGTTTCCTTGGCAATCGAGGCAAAACACCCAACCAGTCAAGCTGGAGGCTGCGTCAAAATTGCAGGTTTTGGAGCCACAGGCACTCATTTTAGGGCTATATTTACACAGGCACGGTGCACGGCTGTCCATGTGTCTTGTAATGGGTCCTGGCAGTCGTGTCGAAGCAGGATCCAGATGTTATAAATACTTTAGGTTCAAACTAGAGGGGTATTCTTATAAGACGTTTCCTCTGTGTGTGTGCTTGTGTGTGCGCCATGGATAGAATAGTATTATATTGACCTGTCTCTGACACCATCTCTGGCCTAGAATTAGCTTTAAATAGATAAAAGACTGTATATGATGAGACGGAGAGAGAGAAAAAAGGGAGAAAAAAGCTCAGTAGGAGAGAGCATCGTTCTCTGAAAAACACATCCACGAGTGCATTCTCTTCGTCCACAAGCCGAGCTGTTAGCTAACAAAAACAATAAACACGCCCCCTTCCTTCCTTTAAGATTTAACAAGTAAATGATTAATTACCACATTTACCATTTTTAATCCTCCCAAATAATCAATAGGAAAAAAATCAGAATATTACATGTAAATGATTGCCAATGAAAGACTTGAAACGAGATGTGTGAAAAAAATAAAATAATAATCTAAGATTTTAAAATAAATGTGGGATTAAACATGAACAAGATAGACCCATAAAAAATAAGGCAGGATGATTCTTTAAGCTTCATGTTATTATTCTGATCTTTATAAGCATGGTCGGTTTTAATGATGGCATTCCAAAACAGTACTTGCAGCTCGACTTTGAGAAAAATGTGAGGACTTCCAACCATTCCAGCCATGTGCGGCCCAGAGCTGTTTCAGAAAGTTGCAGGTTCAGAGGTGTTAAGAGCAAGCCGCAGGAATTGAGACATGCCATGAACGACAACAGCAGCAACAAGATCAATATTCATGTGAGGCAACTGTGCAAATGAACCTGCATGGAAACGTGTTGGTAAGCACATTATGAACCACAAGTAAAGCAAACAGCTCCTGTACATTGAGCTGTTTTGTCACACTACGTCCAAACTTCAATTTAGGACGTTTTTGCATTCAAAACCTCCCCGGGTAATTTAAATAAGTATGTTTAGAGTGATAGAGGAACAATTTGTATTACCATGATGATTTCAAGTTAAATTAACAATAAAATAGCAAAAAACAGTATGCAAGTGGTAAAAGGAATATGTTGTAGAAAGTCTCTTTTATTCTTCTGGGTATTAAGAATCGTGGAATTGTATTGTATCGTGACATTCTTAATGGTTATGAATGTCAAACCAGCGCTCACTGATGCGAGTCCAGCTGAAACAGACCCGTCCCTGCAGCTGGAGACGATGACTGTATGGATCAGAGTTAATGAAGTAAGACACGAGACTGTACTGCAGCATCTGTGTCTTTTTCCATTTGCAGGTTCGGCTATAGTTACCACCATTGTCCCTGAAGCCTGACTGACACCACTGACCCCACACACACACACACACACACACACACACCCCTAATGAACTGATCATTAAATAATGAGCCTCTTCAGCAAAAACAGTATCCCTGAGATACTGAGAGAAGTATAAATGGCATTCTTACCCCAGTCAAGATGGTGTCATTGAAGAAACGTATTAAGTATTATCACTTTGTCCAAGTGATGAGCTGTGTACCCCCCCCCCCCACACACACACACACACTCTCTCTCCCTGGCACCAAAGCCTGCGCTCTCATCGCTACCAGCCTGTGACATCACCGTGCCTGTGACATCCCCTGCTTCCGGCCTGACGCATCATTGTTTACCTATCGTGCACATAAAGTGCCCTTTGACCCCCTAACAGTACCACTGATCGCCGACACCTCTGGCGCTCTCCTTATAGCAAGCAGGAAGTGCCGGGGATGTGGAGACGGAGAACAAGGGCCCATAAAAAGACAGTGACCCACTTCTTGCTTCGCTTGTGCATGTAAACAAGTCATTCACTGGCTTCCGGGCTGAGCGCAAGAACAAAAATCCATTCAATTGGGCTCACAAACTGTGATACAGCCCAGCCTGCCATGTGGTTTGTGCATCTGCTGGAAGATATACAACAAACGGCATCAATAAGCAGTGACGCAGCTCGTCTCTTCATTGCTTTCTCCCCTCTCACCTATTTTGTGTTGAGGCTGGTACACCCAGTTGTCATCGTCATCATCATCCTCCTCTCTGCGTGCCGCATTAAGGTGAGTGTGCGAGTGCGAGTACGGCTGACGGTGGTGAACGGCGTGGAGCTCATTCTGGCTGTGGAAGATGCGTCTGCTTTGGCGGGAGAGCGTGGACACGTTCAGCCAGCTGAGAGCGCGGGACAGGCCGGCCGGTTTCTCCTTACGAAAGGAAGCGGACCTCCTTTCCCCCCTCATCCTGATTTAGGAAGAGCTAGTCTAAGATGTGAAGATGTATGCCTTGAAAACCAAAGTTTATCCTGAAATGTAGATCCTTCAATTCCAGGTCATGAGATTCCATACATTTCTGATTAAAGCATCCAGGTCTGCACACATGTTAAAATGCGTCAAACTATTCCGATTACATATTAAGTATTACATTAGTTCCAGGAGGAAGTTCAGCTGTAACCAAGTTTTCCTTCACTTTGGTTGCACAGTTCCACATCCTGACTCTGAGCCGGAGAGTCTCAGCTTCCAACCTCTTTCTCCTTCAATTAATCTCTGTGTTACAAGCCAACTTTAATCATCTCTTTTCCTTTCTTCTCGTCCTTTGTGTTTAAAGACTCCGGGCGTGATTCCCAAAGCCAAAAAGTGGTAATTAGGCAATCCAGCAATCTGGAAAGTCACCGCCCCTCTGCAGCAGCACACACTCAGATACACACACTTGCATGTGCACACTCACTGTTGGCTGTAGTATTCCTTGGTGGTGCATAACAGGGTGGAGAGAGGTTTCCAGAAGAAAAGTAGGATACTTTTCACTCACAGCAAGTCAACGGGTTGTTGTTTACAACCGTGTGTAAGTGTTGTTATCTCCAGTTGCTGGCGCGCACACACCAGCTGACTTGCACCGTCTCAGCGCCGAAAACAGAGTAAGAGGTGAGGAAGTGTCAGTGTCCCCGGGTCTATTCCCAGCCTGACGAAGTTACACATTCACACACTCATATATCAAACCCTCCCGCCACAAGTTCCAAACAGGTATCCTCTATTATGTATGTGTGTGTGTGTGTGTGTGTGTGCCGGGGGGCAAAGATGACAGCGCCTTTCTCAGTTTTCCAAGGTATTCCAACTTCTTGTCACTACTTGCTTTTCCTCCCTCTCTCTTCTGTTTTGGCTGAATTTGCTAGTATATCGTCGTCACCGGCGGCTGAGGAAGAAGCATGCCAAGTACGTTGATGTTGTGAAAGAAGTCCAGGTGTTGACAGCCGTTTGGGTCTGAATCTCCTGTCAGCTGATCGGCGCAAAAAAAAAAAACAATCAGGAAGACCACACCTGCTGAACACACACACACACACACACACACACACACACACACACACCTGCTGAACACACACACACAGACTGGCTGATAAGGAGTATGTGCTGGTGAGGAATCCCTGAACTCCGGTCTTGGTCAGCGTGCGACTGACTATGAGAAACGACTGTGTTGTGACTGTAGGGTTAGGGTTACACCCAACCCTCGGAGCCACGGTGCTGAAATACGAGTCAGCCCGTCCCTTCTTCCTTTCCTCCCTCCCTCTTTCTCTCCATTTCCTACAATCCCTGATTTCTGCCCCTCCCATCCATTCATTTGCAGGCATGGCAACCACTCCTCCCTTCTCCCCCCCCTGGCCTTCTGTTTACTTTCCTCTTTACCCTAGTCGTCCCTCGGCCCTCAGGTGCGTCCTCCTCTCAGGAAAAGGCACAGTGCTGAATTGCAAGCCGTGTTTCATCTAGAAGTCTGCTAGTGTGAGTTAAATAAATGACTAGAAGAGCCACAGAGTATATGAGAGAAAACACTGTACACAAGTTGTATATTAAAATGTGTTTAAAGACACTTTTATAGCAATTGCTGTAAGCTCAAATTCTGCCTGAGGTGCTAGAAGCAACTGGTTGAACGACAAATTTAGACCACCTGAAGACGACAACAACCACGACCTAACGAGATGATGGAAACACCAACCCAACATCGAGGCATCAGTCAAACACTTCACACTAAAGTGGTTATTGTTTTTAAAGACGCATGAGAAATATGCGCTTGGTGTATATTCTTGTGTAAAACACAATACACACCACATATTTAGCTGCCCAACATATAGTTGAGGAAGGCTAAAATAGCACACAGAGGCCCTCAGGGACAAAAACAAAGTCTTTACGGGGCGCTCTCAGCGTGTTAGGGGGCGGAGCTTTCCCACCCAAGTGTAACCGCAGAGGGAGTGTGACCACCAAGGTGTGACCATAAACTATTGCTGTGTGTGTGTGTGTGTGTGTGTGTGTGTGTGTCCCCATAACCCTAACTCACCAATACCTTTCACTTCCTTGTCTATACAACCTCGATTAAACCCGAAGATAAAAAATTGACTGATTTGAAGCTGTAACTCCTTGTTGTGGATCTCCTTTTGAGGAACCATTACTCTGCTGAAATATGATCCCAGATTTGTGGCCTAATGTGTTGGAAACCTCAACTTAAACCCCCATCACTCTGACAGGTCCCCGACCTCATTTTCTTTTTCCCTTTAGAGGGGGAATCTATGATCTCAGCACACAGACACAGACACAGTATATATATATTTTAAGACCTTTGGCCGCATTGATGACACATAAGGCCACAGTCCTTAAATAATTAACCTGCAATACTCTCTACCAAGCAGCAATAAAGTGATCAGGTACAGACATACAGCGACTGCAAGTATGAAATGAAAACAAACAAGTCATTAAAACAGCAAAGGGCAATCTGTTACTGGCTTTGATGAGCTTTTACATTCACAGCAACAAGCCAACATGGAGTCAATCAAATGAAAACACTGGGCATACTAGACAGACCAGTTTAGTCTATTGATTTCTTCTCTTCAAGAAGAAAAGCTCTTTTAGTACCGTGACCCCCGAAGGGAATTCAAAAGCCAAAGGGCATCATAAGAGGTCAGCATCCTGTTCAACCCCCGCCTCACTTCCCTTTCATAGATCTCCTTGTTTTCATTCCCTTAAAGCCACACACAGAGAGGCGACAGCAGTGACAATAATCAATATGTTAAATCTGATATCTGTAGTGGTGTAGTGGACATTTAACAGCTTTGGTTTGGCTGCTTCTGGTCAGATGAGAATCTCAAGATCAGTCTTTGACACATTTCAACTAGCAGCTTGGATGTTAAGTTTTGCCAGATTATTATGCTAAATATTGGTCTGTAAAAAGCAAGAATACAAAAATGTTTGATCGGTTTAATTATCTCGTAAATGAAGAGATTGAATTGTAGATGGAAAATGTCTGTTTTTGACCATGACTGAAATAATGGGCCTTTGTTTATTCTAATACTTCCCATCACTACTGATTAAGTAACAGCATCAGAAAACATGAAAATAAATATTTTTGTATGTGGTGTTTGTCCTAAAAGACTTTCATAGGGTTCAAACTTGCAGTGCGCTTCAGTTCACATTTGGATCAGAAATTATTGCAACTTTACTACTGTTATTAAGTCAAAGTTATCCTCAAACAAGACAAAATAACACCAAGAAGATAAACTAAACTATGACTTGGCTGGAAGGGACATTTTAACACTTCATTGCCAAATTCCCATTTCAGGTTGATTGTGAAAGTGTTTGTTAACTTGTAATGTTAATTCACAAAATATCAGACGTACTACTGCATCACGTTCTGGTCATTTTCTTCCCTACTTAAATGCAGTTCCTATGCTGGTGGAAACAATTGAAGATGAACAGTAAATAAGCAATGAGCAATAACTTCAGCATCAGTCACTGCAGGTCCCAAGGAAGTGACTACATCAGAGCAAAACATCAACATATGACTATATCCTTAGAGGCATGATGCAGTGATACAGACCATAAACAAGCTGCTGTGTAAAACAGACTGTACGGCTCACAAAGTCCGTTTGGGACGTTCCTCCCACACATGATAAGAAAGGCAAAGTAAAAATAAGATCGTACAGTGATGCTTTAAATTTAAGATTCTGCCGTGATTAAAGCCAAATTGAATAAGATAAGATTAAAGGTTAGAAGAAGACAAACACTCTTGCGTCAGAGAGACAGTGTGACTTTTTTCAGAGAGCGACTTAAAAAAGGCGTAGAAACAGATCTGACAGTGTGGATACAGTGAGTTAGACAGTCCTTTGAAACCACGATTATGACGATAAAACATCTGACTCATAAAAAAAGCTTCATCCTGTAATTTTACTCCAAATGAAAGAGAACTTGCAAAGCCAACCACATGATATACAGTCAGGTCCATAAATATTTGGACATTGACACATTTTTCATTATTTTGGCTCTGTACAAAAAAATCAAGATGTGCTTTAAGTGCAGACTTTCAGCTTTAATTTGAGGGTATTTACATCCAAATCAGGTGAACGGTGTAGGAACCACAACAAATGTATAAGTGGCCACCCCGTTTTTAAGGGACCAAAAGTAATTGGACAAATTAATATAATCATAAATCTAATTGTCACTTTTAATACTTTGTTGAAAATCCTTTGCAGTCAATGACAGCCTGAAGTCTGGATTCCATAGACATCACCAGACGCTGGGTTTCGTCCCTGGTGATGCTCTGCCAGGCCTCTACTGCAACCGTCTTCAGTTCCTGCTGGTTCTTGGGGCATTTCCCCTTCAGTTTGGTCTTCAGCAAGTGAAATGCATGCTCAATTGGATTCAGGTCAGGTGATTGACTTGGCCATTGCAGAACATTCCACTTCTTTGCCTTAAAAAACTCCTTGGTTGCTTTCGCAGTATGCTTCGGGTCATTGTCCATCTGCACTGTGAAGCGCCGTCCAATGAGTTCTGAAGCATTTGGCTGAATATGAGCAGATAATATTGCCCGAAACACTTCCGAATTCATCCTGCTGCTTTTGTCAGCAGTCACATCATCGATAAATACAAGGGAACCAGTTCCATTGGCAGCCATACATGCCAACGCCATAACACTACCTCCACCATGCTTCACTGATGAGGTGGTGTACTTTGGATCATGAGCAGTTCCTTTCCTTCTCCATACTCTTCTCTTCCCATCATTCTGGTACAAGTTTATCTTTGTCTCATCTGGCTATAGGATGTTCTTCCAGAACTGTACAGGCTCTTTTAGATGTTTTTTGGCAAACTCTAATCTGGTCTTCCTGTTTTTGAGGCTCACCAATGGTTTACATCTTGTGGTGAAGCCTCTGTATTTACTCTGGTGAAGTCTTCTCTTGATTGTCGACTTTGACACAGATACACCTACCTCCTGGAGAGTGTTCTTGATCTGGCCAACTGTTGTGAAGGGGTTTTTCTTCACCAGGGAAATGATTCTCCTGTCATCCACCGCAGTTGTCTTCCGTGGTCTTCCGGGTCTTTTGGTGTTGCTGAGCTCACCAGTGCGTTCTTTCTTCTTAAGAATGTACCAAACAGTTGATCTGGCCACACCTAATGTGTTTGCTATCGCTCTGATGGTTTTGTTTCGGCTTGCTTCACTGATAGTAACAGCTCTTTGGACTTCATATTGAGAGTTGACCGCAACAGATTCCAAACACAAATACCACACCTGAAATGAACTCTAGACCTTTTATCTACTCCTTGTAAATGAAATAACGAGGGAATTACACACACCTGACCTTGGAACAGCTGAGCAGCCAATTGTCCAATTACTTTTGGTCCCTTAAAAAGAGGGTGGCCACATTTGAATTTGTTGTAGTTCCTACACTGTTCACCTGATTTGGATGTAAATACCCTTAAATTAAAGCTGAAAGTCTGCACTTAAAGCACATCTTGATTTTTTCAATGTCCAAATATTTATGGACCTGACTGTATTCTGTTGTGCTGAATGAACATCACGAAAAAGGTGAAAAGTATAAATTTCACCTCACGATCCCTTATGGATTTAAGGCTGTATGAAAAAGTCTTATAGGACATATTTATTTGTGTGAGATGCATATTGAAATTATAGAGGGTATTTCTACAGTCATTGCACACACACACACACACACACACACACACACACACACACACACACACACACACACACACACACACACACACACACACACACACACACACACTATGTGTATTGTTCATTTGAAAAAAGATTTGAACCTGAAAACTCAAGTTTTGTTCTTGAACTTTGAAAAATTAAATAATGTATTTGAAATGAAATTAAGTGTATGAAAGGTTTTTGGGGTTAAATATAATTTTTATTCAGTTTTCAGTAACATATTTTATATTTTCAACATTTAGTCTCTCTTTTTTGTTTGTTTTTTACAGTTTTGAATCTTATTTTTTTCAGGTTCAAATCTTTTTTTCAAATACTACAAATATTACAATACTTTTGACCTACATTTGTCTCCATACGATTTCAGACATCAGAGGCTCGACATCGAGACACACTGTCACTCAAAGGGTTAATACAGTACACAGGCCTACCTGGATGCAACACGTAGGCAACGCACAAAAGCAGCATTTAGTGCATCTAACATTGTCTTTTTTTTTCCCGCACAAAGAAAAGAAAAAGACAAAAGCCTTGGCGTTTGTGTTTGCCAAATTCCAAAACCCAGTAAGTACAGTTTCACAGAGGGTGTCTCTCAGCGGCAACGCATTCACAGAGCCAGCTAAACACAGGGGTCCAGCTCCACCACAGCGGAAGGCTTTTATTACCAAGACAGCACCCCCCATTTACTGAGATGGTTATATGGGAGGAGATGTTTATGTGTTTGTGTGTGTTTTTGGACAAAGGCAAGCTTTGGAGAGAATAATCAAAGTGAACCCTCTTCAGTAGGAACACAACGGGGTTCCACACTTTGGTTTCATTGCAATCAAATTTGGATCAATGGAAAATGAATTAGTCTCAGGTTAAGATGTGGTTTAAGAGTCAGAGTTACGGTTTGAATTAGAATACACCCCAAGGGAAGTAATGTAAGTCAAGGAAGGTATGCTCAACCGGTGTGTGTGTGTGTGTATGTGCGCATTCTATATTAGGTGCCGAAAAGGGTTGTTGGAATTTTCCCTGAGGAGTAAGGAGGGCCTCTTCTCCTTACTTGGACACACACTTGTAGGATGTACAAATGCATTTCTGTAGTGTAAGCGAGCAAATGCGTACATACTGTTTGGACCTTTTCCAATGGATTTACGCAGTGCTGAGCGCATGGTACTCTTAATAGCGTTTGTCAGCTGTGTTTTGATCATGGTTTTTGTTTGGTCAGATTCACTCCAAATATATGCAACTTCAGAGTTTATATATATATATATATATATATATATATATATATATATATATATATATATATATATAATAATTTGTGTGTTTTCTGATGGCTTATATTTTCATATAGTATGATACTTTCGACCATGCAGACGTTCATTAACGTGAGCTGCCAGCACACAGTTGTCAGATAGTTGGGCTAATCAAAGTATGAAATGTGTTAAGAATCACTCTGTGATCTTTCTGTAATTCAAGCTATAATTGTTTACAGTTAACGTGCGTTGTGGCAACAAGGCACTATGTGTTTTTTACTGACAAAAATGACCTAATCTGTTTTCCACATATATCCCAGATGTGCGTGGGAAGTCTGGTGTGACTTTATCGTACCGTATGTAAATAAATGGTAGTGGTGTTTACTGCATGCGGGTGCAAAGGCCTGCTGCAGGAAATGGAAAGAGGGTCGAACACTGAGGTTAGCATCGCAAGACGATAATGACTTCCATTGTTTTGCCATGACGAAAGCTTACATAGGCATTGATTAGAGGCAGTGTCACATCCACATGACCTTCCTGAGTGTATGCATTGCATCATCTTCTTATCTACACAAAACACTAGAAACAGCAGTATTTGCAGTCATCTCCTGGCTACTGTTTGACCTGTGATGCTACAAACTCTGAACCCTGAACTCTTTGAACCTGAGAGCTTTGCCTTCATCTTCACGGGCAGCATGTCTTAACTGGCTCGTTAATCTTGCCCTTTATCTTATTCCTTTTTCTTAAGCTTAAGTACAGAAGTACATTTAGTGTATTCTTATCACTCCGTACTAATCATCTACTTCATCACCGTCTTTTGTTTTCTTAAAACTTGCCTCTTGCTGTATCTTTTACACATTACCATTCAAAACTGCTTTTTAAGTAGGAAATCTCAAACCTCACATTGACTTTGAAGTCGTCCTTCAGCAGCCACGTACATTAACAGGATAAATAAAGAGCACCGATGCCGAGCAGTGAACAAAAAGCAACATTAAAATGCGTTGCGATACCAGGAGCGTATGTAGCAAAAGAGTGTATGCAACCTCTTCAGACTCCCATGAGGCTTTGCAAAGAGGTGATGTGTCATTCGCTCCGACAGTAATAGACAAGTGTCTCTGCTTTCTGACTGCAATGTGTGTTTATGTGGTATGTTAAAGAAACCACATGAATTGTGTGGGTGTGTTTGTGCAATGAGATTAATGTGTAGTGTTTGCATATATTGTGTGGTGTACGCACGTACATTTGCATATTCTGGGGTGTGAACATGAGTGCAGGACCACTCACTCAGTTAGCCATCTGAGCCCCATGAGAGTCCATACTAACCCAATATGGAGGCTCGATGCACTTAAACTGCCACTAGGATTGATGGGAGGTTGTAAGGTCGGTGAGGTTGCCCTTTATCATTATTTTCGGGAGTCTCAGGAAATGAACAAGCGTGCATACACACCCACAAGCAAGATATACCCTCCACACTAACACATTAGTACAAATGAACAAAGGCTTTTGTTTATGTAACTCAACCTTGATGAAACTGCAGTGAATGGAAGAAAGGGGATGACAGAGAATACAAGTGGCTAATCCAAATGATAATGGACAAGGAGGATGAAGACACAGTGAGAAAATTAGTCACACAGTACAAAATGTCAGGTTAGCTGGCGAACAACTTCAAACCTCAAGGGGGCGGGGCGGAACAGGGCAGGGCCGGTATCCCAGCAACAGCCCTCTGGTGGCGGAGGATAGTGCTTAAGGCCCTCGACGGAGCTTTGAAGTTAAAGGTCAGTTATTGTAGATGTTTCTAAACATGGTGAAAACTACTGTGTCACAAAAATAAAAATAAAAATAATATGTTTGGGGGTTTTGGCCTGATGGTCAAAACCACTACCATGGACTCTGGGATCATAATGTTTTTTTTTAACTGTTTAACTTTTCCAACTCAGTCCTGAGCAAAAGGGACCACAAATATGAACTGTAAGATGATACTGATACTGATAAATGATATGTCTTGGTGCTTTTTAACTAGTTTAAGTACATACAAACGTTCAAGGCTTCTTGTTAAATCTTGCCTCGTTGAGGTGTAATAGCTACTTTTGACCACACGAGGACGCCATCAGACTGAAATTCCTCTGAGGAGTAAAGTCTTGTCTTCTTTGCTGGTCAGTGGAGCCTTGGGTCTTCATTGAAAGGTTAAATGGGCCAGAAAATTGGGCATATGTGTGTTTGTAAGTGTATGCATACCACTTAACTGTCACACTACAATAAACAACACTATCTCATGGCCGGAACGGGATAACGAGTGTGTGTGTGCGTGTGCGTGTGCGTGTGTGTGTAGGAAGATAGCAATCTTTAGTCAGGGATAACACTGCTATTTCAAACACTCTAGGCCTATATTTGGCCTCTCTGGAGCAGCCTTTTCGAGGACACACACGGACACGGACACACAAACACAAACAGGGTCCTGTGTGGAGTTGTTGGACAGCGACTAAGCTGGTTCAAACCCCTGGAGTCAACTCTGGTCAATTCACTGTGGTTTGAAGACAAATCCCCTCATTCCTCTGGCCACGTGCTCCATTATTCCAACAAGCATTATATATGTGTGTGTGTGTGTGTGTGTGTGTGTGTGTGTGTGTGTGTGTGTGTGTGTGTGTGTGTGTGTGTGTGCGTGGCGTGCGTGTGTCTGTCTTCCATTATTCCATTATTCTCTGGTAAAAGCTGTCGGCTTAGCTGGGAGCACCATTCTCAGACACCCCTCCTGTGTGTATGCAATTAAGAATGGTGTGTGTGTGTGTGTGTGTGTGTGTGTGTGTGTGTGTGTGTGTGTGTGTGTGTGTGTGTGTGTGTGTGTGTGTGTGTGTGTGTGTGTGTGTGTGTGTGTGTGTGTGCGTGCATCTAGAGTCCAAGAGTCATGAGTGTGAGTGTTGTTTATCCATAGGGACAAAGAGAAAAGTGACGCAGGTATTGACCGTTGCCCTCTCACCCCTGGCCCCATAGCAGCAGCTGACTCCAAGCTTAAGTCATATGTGTTGTTCACGGTGTAGAGTTGTGACGTGAGAGGCTTCAACCCTGTTAGTCCGCATGACAGAGAGAGGAAGGAAAAGTAGAAGACGGAAAGGAGGTGATACCGGCGTCGCATGCAAAGA
Source organism: Myoxocephalus aenaeus (assembly GCA_038501785.1). Lineage (NCBI taxonomy): Eukaryota > Metazoa > Chordata > Actinopteri > Perciformes > Cottidae > Myoxocephalus > Myoxocephalus aenaeus. The sequence continues at coordinate 1,149,578 of JBAMJR010000091.1, forward strand.
AGAAAAGTTTGACAAAGGTGTGGCACTTAAGCTTACAAAACAAATGAACTCCGGTAAGCTGAGCACGGCATTCACACACACTCAAAACACACACACACACACACACACACACACACACACACACACACACACACACACACACACACACACACACACACACACACACACCCCCAACAGGCCTGCGTCCAGTGGTTGAAGGGGAGAAAGGGTGCGGTCAACTCTGTGCATTCCTGATCCGTCATGCCTGAGTGGAGGAGTGTTTCCAGCAGACCTGAGCCCAGATGTTTGCATATGCATTGAAGTTTTCACACAGACTATGGTATTTTATAAAATCATCTACAGATGGTGAATTTCCGAGTAAAAGAACAGGACTGAGGGTGAAGTGTGGAGACTTATATTTAAGGTTCCATATCCACCTTGAGTGCAACCATTACTATTCAGCCTCTATACAGCTTAATCCTGAACACATTCGACTTGTAGAAAATAATTTCCTCCAGAAATCTGAAACCTGACAAGTATTTCTTCCTCGAGTGAACCAACAAACTTGAGTATCGACATACAAATAAAACAGTGTGCCTACAGATTAAAGAGCAGCCACTTCGCAACTCAAAATAAAATATGTTGTAATCGGTGGGTAATCAACATTTTAAATATTTAGTGTCTTTGATGATGAATGTTGAGAGTCTAGTTTGACAGAGGTGTTCCCTCGGTGTCTTTGTAGTTGCAACAATGTTTAAACAATGTTTTGACATGTGGTTGAACCTGTTTTTTTTATCTCACAGGTAGGACTGCGCTCGGCGGAGAGAGAGCATGTGTGCGAGTGTTTTTTTTTTGTGAGCTAGTTTGACAAGCAGCTGTTTCGGAGGAAGCACCGGTCAGGACTGAAGAATGTTCAGTTTTACCGCACATGCTCACACATGAATACAAAGAATGAAATACTGTAAACATGCCGATGTGGACATATGGGTCTGTGCGCACACATTTACACACTCAACAAGACATACCAGGGCACCAAGAGCGCAACTAAACATTTTCATCGGTCGCACCGGCGTGCGTAACATTTAGCAGGTCTGTCGGTGCATGTGGGAAAACTGCACCAGTTATGACAAGAACTACTGATTGTAGTCAGATCAAGAAAAATGCTGCCGCGCCGATGCACCTCTCCCCGGCCATGGATCTGTGCTGAAAGACCCAGCACAGATCCATGACCCCATGGATCCCCCACTTCTAGCGTCCTTTTTTTTCTTTTAAAAAATAAAATAAAAAAGGTACCAATTTGTACTTTCAGATGTCTTTCAGATAACTGCTTTGATACCACTCACGAGAGTGTCTATGTCTTCCCTGCACACATGACTGCAAGTGAGAGTGTTTTGACGTGCATGCCTGTTCACTGGATGCTGCTTCACAAGCGTGTGCAGCGTTATGAAAACACCAAGCTCCACGCTGTCAAAACACACGTGTGTCTATTCAACAGTGACCTCACGCAGGGATATTCCTGAAGAACATTTCTCATCAGCTGCACGGAAGTCAGTCACTGCCACTTGACCTGCTGCCTTACGATTCAGTGATCAATGTCTATATAGGTCGAGTACATACCTTATGAGGTGTGCACCCATGCAGACTTTTTACTGTAACGATGTGGAACCATAATTTTGAATAAAAACAAATCAATTAGTCCAAGTGGTTTTCTGTGGTTTTAGATACATTCCTTACAAAGAAATCCAGCTGGACTCCCGGGGGAGAAACCTACAGCATCTAAAGGGGGGGAGGGTTGGACAGTCAGACAGAAGCAAAGACAAAGTTCAGCTCATGGCCTGACAGCCAATCTGGCAACCCACCAGGAGTCCAATCTGGCAGCCCGCCAACCAAAACCCCACTGGGGCCCGCTGACTACAGGTGCCCCAGTCTTCTGCTGAAAACTCTCTCTTTGTGTGAGAGAGTGTGTGTCTGATAGGAATGTGAGGCAGAAACAAAGATACAGCAACACAAATAGAGAGAAAAATTAATAGATACTGGAATGTAAAAAAGAAGAATGAGAGCAAACGTGTTTTTTTAATAAGCATTTGCAAGTTTACAACCTGCCAAGAGGTGTGAATATTATACGCCATGTGTTTACATGAATTAAGCATTTTAACAAGCACACAAGTGAGAGGAAAACTCTCATAAAAAAAACCAGGATGTGTGAAATAACAGTAGCAGCAGCCTTTTGGGAGAGCCATTGGAGAGTGTGTGTGGCCCTCACCCATCAGGCCAGTGTAGATGTGTGTGTGTGAATATGTGTGTGTGTGTGTGTGTGTGTGTGTGTGTGTGTGTGTGTGTGTGTGTGTGTGTGTGTGTGTGTGTGTGGATTTGTACCCTGGCCAGCAGAAACACACTGTGTATCTGAAACTCTCAGCGCTGACATCGACACTGATTTCGAGAGGAGGCAATGTGGAAGATATAAAAGAGAAAGAGATTAAGTGCAAAAACAAGATGGGAGTTCTAAAAGAAAAGGGGGACAAAGAGAGAGAGAAAGAGAGAGACTGATTGAGACACAAAATAAAAAGACAAAAAGACAGCGAGAGTGGGAGAGAGTAAATTATGCTGATTGAGCAGACGGCAGGCCGACCGTTACCGTGACAATAGAGGCTGACTTTGGGTCTGGCGTTTTGCCACACACACACACACACACACACACACACACACACACACAAAATGCAAAAACGTTCGTTATTCTGAGCTCATCCCTCTTTATCCTGGCTGATAGCACTACATCAAGCCAGTACAAGCCTGCTTTAAATGCTGGACTGAGACCAGCTTTAATTCACAAACACACACATACAGATTCTTGTCTGCAACCTCTTTCCACCCCACTGGCTTATTTTCCTTACTCCTGATCCAAGAACAGCTCCCAGAGCAAGTCATCCCGTTAGTGAGGGATTTAAGAGCAGAATCCAGATCAGCGGTTGCTGGCCAGACCAGCTGGCAGCGCTGACTTCCAGCCGTTATACACTGGGGTTTCAAGGCACATTACAGACAAACCATGGGTGTAATGGGGAGCGTGCGTGCACACACAAACACGCACACACACGCACACACGCACACGCGCACACACACACACACACACACACACAAGATCAACTCAAAATAGAGCGTCTGAGAGGAACACACCCACACAGAGTAATATAAACAAAGAGGGAGTTCATTATTGCTGTTCTATGATTAACCATATAACGCGACAAGACTGTCAAAATAAGCCCGTATCCAAACACACACCAATCGAAAATAGAGTTCCCCAAAGCCATTCCTTCCACGAGCTGTCAAAAGTTTGAGTTCCGTCTGGCCACCCTCCATTTCTCTCCCTCGTTCCTTCTCCCCATCTGTCTCTCTCCATCTCTCCGCACCCCCTTTGTCTCATCTCTCTCAGTCTTTAATCTTCCCTCCTCAACTTGCTTTTCTCCGTTTGCTCATCTTCAAACTTCACCGACACGTCCCAGAAATCACCGTTTCACCATTTCCCCCGTCTCCTCCCCTCTTTCTGGACCTCTCTCCTCCGCCTCTAATCGTGCCGTCTCTCGTTCCCTCACACACAGCCCGTCTTTGTGTCTCTGCGTTGAAGAGGCGGAACGCAAACTCTCAGCCCACCTCGGACTCAAAGCCAAAGGCCACTGGTCGCAGCCTCCCACCCACAGTGTACCAACACATTGGGGACTTTCCTGCTGTCTGTCTCTGTGTGTGTGTGTGTGTGTGTGTGTGTGTGTGTGTGTGTGTGTGTGTGTGTGTGTGTGTGTGTGTGTGTGTGTGTGTGTGTAATGAATTAGTCTTATGTTAAGATGTGGTTTAAGAGTCAGAGTTACGGTTTAAATTAGGATACACCTCAAGGGAAGTACTGTAAGTCAAGGAATGCTCAACCGGTGTGTGTGGGGCTGGTCTTCATGCCTGTCTTTCTGCATGAGGCTGCTCACAGGTGTGTGTGTGTGTGTGTGTGTGTGTGTGTGTGTGTGTGTGTGTGTGTGTGTGTGTGTGTGTGTGTGTGTGTGTGTGTGTGTGTGTGTGTGTGTCTTTGTGCAGGCGTCCAAGTGTCTGGGTGTGCATTTCACGCTGCGATTTCTGCATATGTGTTAGCACATACTTGTCTTCACATGTGTGTGCTTGTACGAGCATGCGTGTCCATCTGTGGACACTTTAAACCCAGTCAAGTGACCGCCGCCTGTAGCAGGCAGTCAACAAAAGGACTAGCAGATCCACGCTGACACTCCGGTGCTCAAACGCTAAACCTTACACCCATCAGAACAGCACCCGTGTATTCAGTTGCTAGCCAAAGAGGAATATTGGGGGTTTTTTCAGAAAAAAAAACTAAATGAAAACATGAAATGTAGCCCCATCCAAGGACAGGTATTGGGTATTTTTCCATTGTATCTCAAGTTCCACCAGTACCTCCACCTCCTGCGGGGCCTCTGACTGTGTTCAAATCGGCTTAGGTTTCTGAGATACTTGGGAAGAAAACCTCCATTATGGCTGGACTGCGATTTAATTTGCTTATGTGTAACCTTTTCCCTGTATTGTGTTTTACAATGTTCTTCCTCAGGCTGTTGTCTGCAGCACATAATCATTATTAGCAATTTGTTTGACAAAAATGTATGTACACACTTAGTGCAGGTTCATTTTTCATGGGTTATTATCTCTTTCTAGATGGTGGAAAGTATTATAAGTGTTCTTATGTTAAGGGTACTCTAGAGATTTTGCATTGGACCTCATTCATTCATCCAGTCACACAGTCAGTAGACCCTCTCATCTTTGGGTACACCCAAACGTGCAAATAATATAGTTATCCGTGTGCGACATGCTGTCTGTCAGTGTTTTTCGGAGGGGTAATCTCTGCCCCTCCCACTCGTCTAGACAACACGGTCACTCCATCATTAAAGCACCGGCCCATCGCTGCAGACTTCCACAGATGAAAGACGGCTTCCTCACAACTGGATTTGCTTCAGTGTCAAATAATTGCCATGGATTAATTATTTCTTGCCATACCGTTTGATAAACTAGATCTGAGTCAGTCATGACACAGAAGACAGCTCTAGAGGCACGATCGGCTTTTTTAGGCAAACGACGCAGCGTTCAAAGCTCTAAGAGACTTTTTGCATCACGAGTGACTCGGTCCGACATGAACACACAATTCTCTGCCAAAGTTAGAACAATTCTAGTTATTTCACTTGAGAGATCTCTGTATAATTAATATGTTCTGTCTATGCTCTCTCTCCTCACTGGTTTGAAATGGGCAGGGCTTAGTTTGAAAAACGTGATGTCTCATGCTTCAATGAGACAATCAGGATTAAGCAATATTTTAAATAAATAAAAAAGATGACCATCTCTTGTAGTTTTGCTAATGTTGCCAGGGCACGGCCAATAAAGATTTGATCAAAGAAAGAAGAAGGAACAGAGAGCTCATCTACTTCTTGCCCAAAGGCTCTTATAATGAGTCGAGAATAAGAGAGTTAATAACCTGTAGACACACGGATGAGTGTGAATGTAGCCCTCAGCACTACAGTACACACGCATCACGACCACCCACACACACACACACCAAATCCTTTTCAACACACACACCTACGCCTGATGTGCACTGTGGGGGCGGGGCAGGGTTGCGCTCAGCTGCAGAGGGAATTGAGCGAGGGTGTGGTTCAAGGGAACAGGTGTCGTGATGAGGTAATGAGCCGCAGCTGGGGGCAATTGTGTGCATGTGTGTCTTCCCGTTAAACAGGAGTAGCGTCTGTGGAACGGGAGAGCGGGGAGCCGAGGACGTAGTGCTGGAGCGAGGGACTAAGCCGAAACCAGCAGAGGTGTGCTCAGGGGCGAGGCCGAGAGCACACAGACAATAAAGCATATTACTTACCAAACCCAGAGTGTGTTGCCGTGTGTGCCGCCCAGAAAACCCACGGGGTAACGCAAAGGCGTTACATGCACACATCCACATCTGCAGCACAGATATGCAGCAAAAAAGAATCTCCGATCGAAGAAAGAGGAGGATTATCATTCACCCAGGTGGCTTCTTGGCAGATCACAAAAATTCCATCAACTGCAGTTTCACTGCCCTTTGCCGTTAGTCATTCAAAAATAATTGCTTATTGATCAAAGACTCACAAAAAGCAGCCAAACTGAACTGAAATGGAGTGAACTACGTTAAACTGAGCTGAACTAAGCTGTGGAGCCTGAAACACAATTCATCTTCAGGCGATTGAAAACTAATTGAGTCTTGACCTTCTTGACATGTTTTAACAGCAACCACATGCTGGTAGACGATTCCTACTTTCCATTTTTCTACAGGCCGTACTTTTTCCAGATTTAGAAACATTTACACAGATTTCTAAGACTTTGTCCAATGTGATGTTTATTATGTGGCTAAACTTGTTGCTTTAATGGATAATTCAATATTTGGCCTTGGGATGCACCGATACCGTATATTGGGGCGATCCTGACATTATTGATGGCAATGGGGCCGATCTATTCAATTACCTTTTATATCTATATAATACTTTGACCAATTTGTTTCTGCATTTTAAAAGGTTTACACTCAATTTTTTTTACCAAGTTGCTGGAGTACAATTCATTCTTTTAAAACTAAATAAGAATTAAATAAACGTATATCTATGTATTTTCAAGCCTGATGTATCCGTATCCGGAGTGAAGAAGTTGGATCGGTGCTTCCCTGATCAGGCCACAGGACAATACCTGAAACTCACCTTATGGCAACAATGGCAGCTTTACAGTAATCAATGTACATTCTTGTCCCTTTTAGAAATAATGTGAAATAACAAACAGGCTGCCAAAAAGACCTGCCTTTCACAACAACACATTGCGTGGAATCACACAGGATGAATACTCTCGATACCTTTCCGACCTTTTGTGCACTTCCCAAAGACCTACAAAGTGGAGGTTTCGCTTCCTTACAAAAACATTTCCCCTGCTAAAATAATAAAAATGGCTCGTAAAACCTGGGATGTAAGTGGCCGGTTCGACTGGTTGGACAAGTCAGCTGTAACTACAGACTGTTGGGGGGAGAGAGAGCGAGAGAGAGAGAGAGAGAGAGAGAGAGAGAGAGAGAAAAGAACCAGTGTGAAGAGAAGTGATATGGGTCATGAGGGTGTGAGAGCAGGTCGGCGCACTACAGTGAGAAAACACTTTGTGGCTGAGCTGAAGGAACTGGAGTCTCCGTGGGTGGTTACAGAGTGTGTACGACTGTGGGTTCATGTGTCTGTGAGACTTATACAAAGACAGAGAGAGCAAAACAGAATGGCGCCTGTGGGCTCCGCATGGTACAGCCTTGTACACAGAGGTTGATGATCTCACACGTACACCGGCCACTAGTTTCACTTTCCGTCCCCACGTCGAGAAGACCACCCTGGGGACACCTGAGAAACACTCTGAAGCTAAATACACCTTTTAAGCTCATCTCTAAAAAAAGTACACCTTCCAGCTCAACAAGTGTCACTATGAAACTAACTAATTAATCTCTCGGCATCATTCTGAAATGTTTAAGAGGAATCGGCTTGTGACTGTCATGAATTATAAATTACAGAATAAAGAGCAAAAACTAAAAAATAGCGCAGGTGAAATGAAAAATAGTTTGTCATACGTCAGCGTGTCAAATAAAAGCACTTACCTGTTGAGTTACGCAGGGAGAGTCACAGAGGGGTCAGATCCCAGAACACGACCATGTGGACAGAAGAGAGGAGAGACAGTACAGTTCATTAGTTTCACTTGGCAGACACTTTTAATAATTAATGCATTCACACTTGATGGGAAGGGGGGGGGAAGTGTAAACTGTGCATTCCTAATCAGAAGTCAGGAGAAAAGACACCAGCTCCTCGCTACTGACACATTTTTCACCTGCAGTTTGAGGGATTTAATTCACACTTTCCATGCTAAAAACAAGTGTTACCGAAAAAAAGAAAAAGAAATTTACTGTACACAGTGGTGGTAAAAGCTCTCTCTTCTGATCCGGTATGATCAAACCAGATTGCATCACATGTTGTGCAACAATAAAATATTCAAAGAACATCAAGATTCTAATAATCCCAAAATACCCCCAGGAGAGTTTTGTTAGTATGCAGTTCAGCGCTAAGGCCACGTTACAACATGTCTGTTTGATAGGAAGCTTGAATAGATGGGTGAAAAATCCCAAATGAAAGCTTGTTGACGGCTGTCAAGACATTGGGAAATAACGAAGTAACAGCTGACAAGCACTCAAGCATCCTGTGAGTAATGTCTTTGGAGAAAGAGCAAATGTCCGTTTACTGGCAGTGAGACTCAAGAAGTCTCTGTGCCGGTCACAGGAGTGCTCGTGTTTACACTCTTCAATGTAGTCTTTCACACTTCATCACAAAAAAAATAATCAATGTCCAAGAAAAAGCTTTGAGAATGAAAGAGAAATGAAGGCAAATTAAAAAAACACCCCAACTCGAATCGAGTGAGGATAAATAAACCGAGCGAAGAGGAAGCGGCGTAGTGCATTTGTGACAAAAAAACTTCTGTTCATCATAACTGAAGAACATGAGTCAGCGCTCAGCAAGGTCATCAAGCTGATGTGAGGAGGACCAGAGAGAGAGAGGTGAGATGACTGATACATGATTCATAAAAGACCCTCTGTGAATAAACAGACATTTATATCAACTCAAAAACTAATATGAAAGTTATCTTCTCAATTCAGATAAAAGTAAGTAATCCAACCTGTTGTTTTTGAAGAAGGAAACTAAACCAATGTTTAATCCAATAACACTGGAGTGGGAAGTTCTCTTTACTCAGTAGTATATGATACCTCCCCATCGTGTGTGTGTGTGTAAAACAGAAAGGGAGGGAGAATCTCTCCTCCTGCCACACAAAGGATGATTGACCTAAGATTACTGGCAATTCAAATCATTATGTTTTCCACCATGTCACATATGGTGATAATAGGCTTGTTGTTGTTTTTTACATATTTGAGCTGTTCGTGAGGTTGTGAATGTTTATATTTTACACAGCAACATACACAGAGTTGTCAGATGTATCATGTTGTTTTGTTTGTTTCAATATAAAGCAATACATTTTAACAGCATCCCAAATTACCTCCGAAATAACAAGTATCAACACCTCTCTGACAGTGTCAACAGCAACGCAACATAATAAGCTATATGTTGTATTTATTGTTGGATTGTGGCATTTAATTGCATTAGGTTTAATTAGACGTACTTAATAAACACATAATTCAGAGTATTAAGAGAAAATGTGTTTTCAATGCATGCGGTTTACTGCAGAATTTAAAATTCTGAAAGGCAATTATTGAACAAATTATGTATCTCATAAAATACTTCAACCTCAACACAGGTTATGCGTTTCCACGGTTTTGGTTGGAAGGAAGAATAGCGTGTCATGTGATGCCGAATATGAAACCCTTAATTAATAAGACAGGTTAAATTATTTAAATGGTGTCGGTAAATATTCACAGTGTATTACTATAATTATAATCATCCTGTGGTGCCACTCCTGTCCTGACTGGACAAAAGGCAACACCTTCTGACCCGCTAAAGACTGAAGCTCTTTCCACACTAGAGTCGATCTGAACATCCAAGCCAAAGAATACACGTTTTAAAAACAATGCATACTCATCTTACAACGCACAAACCACATCGAGCAGCCGGCTATACCAGTTATTAGTCAGTCATCAGCAAGAAAACAATTGTCGAGATCAAAGAAGAAAAGCCATTGCACCCATTACCACACACACACTCTATTAACCAGCAACACAAATATAATAATATAAATATAATCAGAAAAAAATCATCACCTTCAGTGACAGTTTGTTTATATCTCCATCAATTTCCATTCAGTCTCCTGCCCACCATTCAGTCCCAGTACACCGGCTCCTGCTGCTCTTCAGCAGCCTGAACAAAGCCCACCGTGTTGCTGCACTATGTGCCGTTAACACAAGTTACACACACACTGTTCACACGTTTCTCTTTCTATTTGAACTCCTACTCTGCTGTGTTATTCTTCCAGCGAGTCAGTCGTGAACATGCGTGAAAATGTTTTGCCTAGACACACTTTACCACTCAGTCAAGAGAACACACACACACACACACACACACACACACACACACACACACACACACACACACACATGCCTACCTGCGTACGGGTCCCTCCTTTGCTTCCGGCTCCAAATCCTAATTCCTTTCACAGGCATGATGTTTTCTGGTCACAACAGCGCTACAAACATAGTGCACAGTTTGCCGCCTACACTCCACCAAAAGAACCATGGCACCACTCACATCAGTTTAAAGACGACACACACACACAATCACACACACAATCACACTCTGCAACCTCTGCACCGCCTCGCTGCACGCGTGCAGAGCCCACACACACGTTGGCCAATCAAAAACCTGTCACAAAGAAAGAGGGGTGTGTGAGGCGGGAGCCGTGCATTCAAGGGGGGCCCCTAGCCGGTGACCTCTAAACCCCAAGGTTGCTACGGTGATGCGGATGCTATCTGCACAGTGACATGTGTTGCCGGGGCGATGCAGCGTGGCCCGTAGGCTCTTCCAACGGCTCCTCAGGCCCCTTTCACTTATCGAGTCGGGGGTCATCGGCGCGAACACAGGCAAGCACCCACTTCTGAAACCGGTTCTTTGTAGGTCTAAAGCTGCTGAGCAATAAAGCCTGAAGAATTGTCAGGTTTAATTTAATTTCTCCGTCAATTGAATCAACATCAACATCAATAGCCCTAGCACCACTTTTGTTGTTTGGTTAGGCACTGCACATACTTCTATTTCACTGTATATACTTATACACACTTCATATACACTGCATATACTTTGTATATTTCATACCTAATATTTTTGTGTCTATGTAAATTTGCTTGCTGCTGCCACAAACAAATTTCCCCTTGGGGATGAATAAAGTATCCATCCATCCATCTAATGAGAGTCCGTTTGGTGAAGGAGAACCTGGCCCCAGAGGGCTCTTAATTAAACACAAAAACAGAAAAAGTTGCATACGCATAAGTGAAATTATGAGTGTTAAATGCCACTGAGCTTTAACTCCTGGGTTTCATATATTCTATATTTTCATGTCTTTAAGTAGTTTTGTTTTAGGAGCATGTGCAGCTCCAACAGTTCTGTGACTTTGACTGACTTTCATCACCTCTAAATCTAAATGTAGAGGAAGACTTCTGTGTTTACCAGTGTGTCTCTGTCTGCTTTAAGACTCCTATCATCCCCTCATCATCTTATTTTTTCAGCCCTCTAGCCATCTTCTCAACGGTTTCCTCTTCTAGTCATCTACTCCTCTCCGCACTAAGAGCTTCCTCCATCTGATGCGATTATGGAGGGCTTTCACAAACATCAATCACACTCCTAAAGCACACAATATTAAGCCAGAAAAGAAAGGAGAAACCGGCTTCATCCGTGACACGGACTACAAGGTTTGTATTAAATCAACCCCGAACGTGTGCTTAAAGCCAGTGAAAATAGGTAAACGATGTGTGCAAAACGCTCTCAGCACTGGTTCTTACATTGTTTGTCCGAATCATAACTTGCAAAGCATCCGGAAACCTTCTGACTATCCCTTTCCGCAGAACAATTCATCCCTGATGTTCTACTTTTCCAATCCAGCAGGAAACGCCGGTGACAGACGTGTCACATCCTGTGACTGGTGACAAGGGAACAATCAGAGGGAATAATCTGAGGGAAGTGATTGGACCAGGCGGCTGTCCGATGAAGAGTATTTTCCCTCTGAGGTCTGAGTGTATGGTCACGGGTCTGGGGTTGAGGGAGGATGGCGACAGGAACAGGAAATGGAACAGGATATCGTTGAAAGCGCCATCTCCCACAGGATGCTGGGAAATGCATCTCTGACAAAGGGTTAGTTCATGGATAAGGGTATGAAGTGTGAGCAGGAGAGGATATTAACTTTAATACCAAGACACGATAAGAGAGGAAGAAATGTGATTTAAAAAAACAGTACAGTGTCTGAAGAAAAGACTTCATAGTTTTCATGCAAATTCACACCGACATGCTCCCTTTCGTTTATCTTTTCCTCCCGAACGCATGACCAACAAACTACTTGAAATGAAAAGGGTTTCAGTGAATGAAAAGGGTTTCATTCACCTTTTCTACAAAGCCCTGCGTATCAAATGTTGTGCACATTCACATCTGGGAAAATCCCAGCACAACTGCGGTCTTTGAAGTGGGTTTTTACTTGTTGGAGTCTTGATATTTCTTACTCTCCATCTCCGGCCTTCAAGTTCAAACATTCAAAGTGGACCATCTCTCATGTCCTTTACAAACCCATCTTCTAGAACCACTTATCTTTGAATGCATCCTACTACTGCTGTCCTCACAACTTATCTCCGTCTGCAGGACAACGTGCAAAAAATCAGAGCGATAGCTACAACTGCATTCACACACACATTTTCCACAGATTAAGGATTTCCTTTTCATTCTCTATGCATTTCCTGACCTCCTTCCTGTCTTCCTTTCATATGTCACTTCACTTATCCCTTGTATAAAAGAACAAATGCATTGACACACACGCACATGGAAATGAACAAAGAGCAGGATGAAAAAGAATAAAGTCAAAAAGTAAATAACTCATAAACTTCAAAGCCCTCTAAAAATGCTGAGTAAGCCAACTACTGTAAAGGGTGTGTTTTGAATATGAACAAGTAGACGCTAACATGCCAACACACATACACACAAAAAGGTGAGCCTGTGAGACTGTTTGGTCTGAACTGACAGACGGAGTAAAAACACTGCTTTGTATTTTAAGTCTTCAGTGTGTGTGTGTGTGAGTGTGAGTGTGAGTGTGTGGTGTGTGTGTGTCAGACGAGACCTTTCATCACACAAATTCACACTCATTAGCACCATGAGAAAAGTCGACAAGGCCCTCAATTAGATGAATATTAACACAATTAGGGCTCCAGTGGTGCACACACCAGAAAGAGAGAAACACACACACACACACACACACACACACAAACAAAGGGAACAAACAGTAAACAAACAGATGAAGACATGCGATTAACACAAGTACGTATTTGTCTTATATCCGACACTAAGAGAGCAACCAGAGGAGCTGCACCATGAGGCAGCAGTGTGTGCGTGTGAACTTTGGCATGCGTGTCTGGACAGTATCAGCAGAGGGCTGCAGCAGAGAAAAGACAGACAGAGAGTCCTATCAGTAAATGTCACCACCACACAGTAGCAGGACACAGTGGCTGGCCGCACGCACAAAGACAGCAGGAGCTGGGCCTGTGTTGTCTCTCTCGTCAAATGCGAGCGAAGAAGGTATATGTCTGTCCGTGTCTGTCTGTGTGTGTGTGTGTGTGTGTGTGTGTGTGTGTGTGTGTGTGTGTGTGTGTGTGTGTGTGTGTGTGTGTGTGTGTGTGTGTGTGTGTGTGTGTGTAACATTGAATTTGCCTGTTGATAACAGATATATACATATAATTAAAGTAAGAGGAAAGAGGATATTTTTCTTGCAACAAAAGATTAGTTCCTCATGAGTTGGTTTTGCCTTTCACTTTGTTCAAGATGACAGAACTTTTGGAGTCATTATTCCATCAGGTTTTCTTTTCTATCAGTCACCTCTGCCTTTGGGAGAAACTCAGCTTTAGCCCAGTTGTACAGGAGAAACAGTGCACTCGTCCTGGTTGGTGCCATAAAGCAATCAATCACCCAGAATGCATTACTGTCATAAGCCTAACTAATGTAATTCAACAGTGATTCATTGGTAGCAATCAGCTCCATGTAGTGCCTTTACAACGTTGACACACTATGCAAACAGTGCAATGAACTAATCAAGTGTGCGACCAAAAGAACATGAACAAACATGAACAAACTCAGAAATGAAAAGAGAAGCCTGGTTTGCTGGAGGGTGACACGAGATACAGAGAGAGAGGTTTGACAAAAACACACACACACACACACCTGAGGGAAAGGATATGATCCTTGTGCATGACATTAATATCAAGGAGAGTGTGTGTGAGAAATGGAAATGCAAAATCTAACACTGCATCTGCTACAATGATACGAACGTTCATCTTTCTACAAGGATATATGGAAATGTGACCTGATTCCATTTACAGTGTCCCAGTGACCCACAAGGAAAACTGGTATGTGTGTGTATATGTGTATGTGTCTGTCTGTCTGTCTGTCTGTCTGTCTGTCTGTCTGTCTGTCTGTCTGTCTGTCTCTCTTATGGTGTTACTACATTTCAAGCTGCCTGGGCCCATGCTATGAGTGGCCGGTAGACGTGAGCTCATACAAAGGGCTTCTGTGTGAGTGATGGGGAGGAGAGATTAAACGAGAAGAGAGAAGAGAGGCTGAAATGGGAAGAGCCGCGCCAAACATCTATGTGAAATTGAACTTTAAAGTTCAACACATGATTCCAAAATACAGTAGGCGAGTCCGTCAGTGCAAAAAGGAGACAAGAGATTTGGCGTTTACGCCTAGCAAAAGCCACTTTTCTTGGGCTATGTCCACTTTATAGACGTATTTATAACATAGTCAGAAGTGGCATAATTGATAGCAGTACCAGCAGGAGCATATCCAATTGTATTACATCAGTGTTTCGGTGGAGTGGACGAAAAAGCCTTCCAAAGAGTATTGGGGTGCTCCCTTTAATTGCTTAAGCGCACATGTGGCAAAGCTCAACTACACCCAAAGCACTCTCCGCCCAAACCTTGGCAACTGAACCTGAAACTATTGGGGTCGAACCCACACCACAAACTACTCTGTTGCTTCTTAACCATGAAAAAAAAGATATGTACCCCAACTTGTGCAAGTCAGGAGCTGAAACAAAGGGATGGGACGAGGAGGAGTGGAAGAGGAAGACTGCTAAGACCTTGTGTGTCACCTCCCTGCTTCTGAAATTGCCTCCCCTCCCATCCCCAGACCACAACCACATGAAAGGCCCACTGGGTTGGGTTCACATATGGTGAGGAGACATTGTGTGTGTGTGTGTGTGTGTGTGTGTGTGTGTGTGTGTGTGTGTGTGTGTGTGTGTGTGTGTGTGTGTGTGTGTGTGTGTGTGTGTGTGTGTGTGTGTGTTTAGACTGCTTAGCTGGTTAAGGGGGCTCCCTCCGACCTCCTGCCCCCGGCCTTAAGAAGCCACGCAGACAGCTGTTTTCTTGGAGAGCCTCTCCCTCTCAAACACACAAAAAAATGCACACACTCCTCGCTGCCCAATTAGGACACCCAGTTATGTTGTTAGCGGCTGTTTACCATAAACTCCCCCGTCTACCCCTCCTGACCGCACGTTTCTTTCTCCTTCTTCTCTCCCCCCTTCCTCGAGCACGAAATGATCTTATCGTGCCACAAATAGCATAATGTGCAACAACAGAGGGGCTAAAATAATGCAAAAGTAGTGTTGGGAGACGTTTAGTGTTTTTCCAATTACTGTAAATCACAAACTTGTCCAGAAAATTACAGTGTTTCAGAAAGAAATTCAGGTTTTTCAGTGCAGGAACCCTGTTGTATCCGGGGCCCCCTCATGTGATGCTTAATCAGTGTTTACAGTCGAGAAACGCTTCATCTGGATACAGTGCATTTAAAAACAACTGGACCAAATACAAAACAATACACCTAATGACAGATTTTGAAATAAGTGCAGTCCAGCTTATAGTTGCAACTGTAACACGAAAGAATGGAGCAGAGTTTCATAATTCCGGTGATGAATAGAGTCTATTTAAGGCCTCATATTCCTCACTCTCACGGGCCTATATGCTTTCTTCCCTTCCTGTCTTTTCTTTAACTCCAGCTGTCTCCAACACTTCTATTCTTACTTTTTATCCTTTGCCACTTTCTCAGCACCTCAAGCGTATCCTCTCATTTCTGCTTCCTCTCGTTCTATTGAGCTACTGAATTGTGACTGTTGCAGAATGGTCAGCTCACTGGGAGGGCTCAGGACTGGCCAGGAGAGAGAAAGCATGAGAAAGTATGTGTGTGTGTGTGTGTGTGTGTGTGTGTGTGTGTGTGTGTGTGTGTGTGTGTGTGTGTGTGTGTGTGTGTGTGTGTGTGTCTTTAAGCATGTAACTGTGCTGGTCTGCCAAAGGGAATTAGCCTCTATTTCCCTCTCTTGTTGTGTGTAGCCCTGTCTGACTCGTCAGCCTCAACGCCACACAGAGCCGTCCCCAAAACACTTTCAGAATAGACACATAAAGAGAAAGAGAGAGAGAGAGAGAGAGAGAGAGAGAGAGAGAGAGAGAGAGAGAGAGAGAGAGAGAGAGAGAGGGGTTGAAGGAAATGCAATGAGCAAACCATAATAAGACTGACTGAGTTTTTGGAGTTAAGTCAAAGAATGGAAATGAACAAAAGGCAAAGAGGAGAACATTTAACTGAACTGTGCCTCTTGGTAGTCGATGTGAAAACCTTCTTTAAAATGGCTGATTTTGTACACTGGTCTGATATATACAGTATATAGCAGGTATTGTATCATCCCTACGAAGGTTACGTCCATCATTAAGCTTTCTGATCCACTGGTCATCATCGCAAAGACTGAACAGATTTCATGAAATTTGGTGGAAAATTACAACTCCACCCAATCATCCAAATCCAGTATTGAATCTGCTTATTCAATCGGAATCCTTTCAAATCCCTTCACATAATAAGCAGGGATGTGAATCTCTCAGTATCTCTTATCGATTCAGTACATAGCAGCTAACAGCAGGAGCTATCCAAGGTGAGGTTTATTCATGCTAAGCTTGCACAAATAAACACACTTTACTAAACAGATGTTAGTATTTCTCACATCTCAGTAACTTGAAGAATAACTTAGATTTTCACTACAAAAATAAGGTGGCAGCTGGCTGGAAGCAGATCGCCTGAAAGTGTCCTACTTGATTTGTTTACGTGACATAACATGGCGCTTGTCCTGAAGTTCCCATATAAATTCTTCTTTTGAATTGACACTGCATTAGTCATAAGTTGTGTTCCACAGCTGTGTGTAGGAGGAGGACGGAGGTCACCGACAGGTTTGTTCTGTTGCATTACTGTTGAGTGGCTGTACTGCGTTTCCTTTTTTTATTTCTTACTTTATGTACATGAGAAGCAGTTGAAGAGAAAGAGGGAAAATAAAGACAGGAAGAGAGGATAACATGAAAGACTAAATGGAGAGGATAGCAGGACGAAGAACAAAGACCAGACTTATTCATAAATGATTGATAAAAGAGAAAGATTGATGGATTTCTCTTTTCCTCGCAGCCTTAGGGGAGCTGACATTTCCATCCCAACTACTCATCACTGCCTGAGTCTTCCCACAACAAAGAGCTTCAGTCTCATCTCCAGACCTCCAGGGTATCGCGGGCCCAGAGGACCTCTGCTCCCCAAAGGCCCAGAGCCCTTACTGGGCTTATTAACCTGCTCTCACACCCCATCTTCTTCCAGGACCTTTGGACCTCAAGGCCAAGTTTTTTCAACAGTCCCTGGAGGTCGGAGGTTTGGGTTGGAGTGAAGGTAAGGCCCGAACCGGGGGAGACGGCGCTGATGGAGTGAATTCACCCCGATCCTCGCAGACTGTAGAGGCACATTGTTGGGGTGATTGAAAGGAGGGGGGGGGGGCTTTCTTTTATGTGGTGCTGCCTTGTTTGCGGCTGGGGGCCTCAGGGATCAAACGAAGGAAGGAGGGCGAGAGAGAGCGAGAGAGAGAGAGAGAGAGAGAGAGAGAGAGAGAGAGAGAGAGAGAGAGAGAGAGAGAGAGAGAGATTGTTTAATTGAGTAGAAGGTAATCGTACTTAAGGGAAGTGTTTTTTTAAGTCTGATATTCAGTAAAAAAATAAAACAATATGAAGCAAAATTAAACCAAGTTATATGTATGTATGTATGTATATATATATATATATATATATATATATATATATATATATATATATATATATATATATATAAAATACATGAACAACAACAACTTTCCATTTATCTGATGGAAAAGAAGCAAAACAACTGGAACCGGGACTTCGATCAAGTTAAGCAAACCCACTCCACGACCCCGTACGATTACAGTGGTGACACAGAAACCTTGACTAAAAGACAAAATGCCTTTCGCTCTGAGGCAGGAACTGGATCCTTCACGGCAGCAGTGAGTCCAATGAGAGTGAAACTGCCCGACAACGACCCCAGCCCGGAGGACGGCAGTGGCAGGTGAACAATAACCGTTACCTGATACACCAGCATCCCTGCTCTCTACATTCATCCGGCTACAGGCAAAGGGTCTGGCTCACTAAACTGCATAGCCTGAGTACCAGGTATACAACATCACATATTTATCTCTTTCAATACAATTACATTTTATTGCATTATACTTTCATCAATATGAATGTTTGGATCACTGGAATTAGATTAAGAACTATGTCGAAATTTGCTTAAGGTGACAGTGGATTGAAAATGTTTCGGGTGTTGGACTTTTAATCGGACAAAAGACCCCATTTGACGACAACAACATGTCAGACAATTTAGCACAATTGTCTGACATGTTATCAACAAAAAAACTAATCAGGAAACTAATTAGCGGATTAATTCATGAAAGTAAATTGCGGCCTGAGTTAATATGTTTTATTTATTTGTTCATCTTACGGCTCAGTTGTACTACATTCATCTTTTCAATAGTATGTGATTGGACAACTACAGAAGTCTCACTACTCTTCCACAGATTCTCAATCAACATAAATGATGTGTCCTCAGTAATGACGACACATAATTTATAAAGCTTAAATGGGCATCTGAAACCTTTTGTGAAACCCTAACCCTAAAAACCTACGACAAGGGAACACACCCAATCAAACAGCTATAATGGTAATAGCTTGCTTCACCCACTCAAGCACATACACACACCCTAAGAGTCCACACACACACACACACACACACACAAAAGGTCAAAAACACAGCTGAGTCAATATAGGACACAAGCTGGCACTATCCTCGAGAGTAGACATGCAGGTTTGTGACACTATTGCTCCCTAAACGACTGTTGCTGAAATACCTTGAGCAAGGCACCTTGGCAACTTGATGTAAGACATGATGTTCATACGGGTTTATATTTATGATCTGAACCTGCAGACCAGCACAAACCTCAACGTCTGACACAGAAGAAAACTCCAGCAGCAGCAGCTAAATGTCACTGTGGCAATAATACTGGCAGCCCTCACTCAAAGCACTGGAACTTGAATTAAAATGACTCATCTTGATATTTAAAAAAACAAAATACCAAATGTCTTCATTCACATCACAGGAAAATAACAAGTAATAACAAACATCTATAATGACGAGCCTCCACACTCGACTTACTTATAAACTAACAGGCAAGACAAACACACACACACACACACAGGTTGTTTCACATCATGCATCTTATGTTCAGCTACATGTTCTCCTCTTGCCTCCATTAGTGGGCAGTAACAAGAACGGGCACGCAGACCCCAGCTGGTCTTAAGGAGATTAACCATTCTGTAGCCGTATGAAATCATATTCCTCATAATCCCCATCACTGACTCCGAAAATCCCCTCTCACTGTGTGGCATGGGAGGGCCTTTCTAAATGTGCTCTCTTGTTCTTTTACACACACACACACACACACACACACACCTAGAGGAAGACTCTTAACATACAGATGTGTGGGATTACAGTGTGTGTGTGTGTGTGTGTGTGTGTGTGTGTGTGTGTGTGTGTGTGTGTGTGTGTGTGTGTGTTTAAACTTGTAAGCGAACATTTACACAATGAAATATAGTTGATCCGCAAAAATAAAAGGTGGGACGAATAAATATATCAGTAAATCTGGATGCACATTCTTGTTGTTCAGTGTGTCTCTTTCTCTTGAGTTATCTTTACTCAGCAGCTGCTCTGAAGTGAGGAGTTTACGGCTCTTTTAAATGTGGATGAGAGCACATCGGTTCATGCTGCTGTGTGTGGTTAAACATGCTGAGACTGCGTTTCATCACTTGTTTGCTAAACATCATTCCAGCTTTATGAACAGTTTGTTTTCCCCTTTAGTCACACAGCGATCATATGTTAGATGACTTGTACAAAGCATGGAACAGATATATCTATATAAACATATTGTGAGTGTACTGGGTTGATATCCGCCCCACAGCAAAAAAAGGCTGACATGTTTTTCTTGCTTCAACGCTACTAACCTTTGCATGTGCGTGTGTTAATGTTTCTGTTTGATTGTGTGTGGGCGACTGTGGCTCAGTGGTGAGCAGGGTCGTCCTTCAATCAGAGGATCGGCGGTTCGATCCCCGGCTCCGCTAGCCCATGTCGATGTGTCCTTGAGCAAGACACTTAACCCTAAATTGCTCCCGTAGCTGCGTCTAATGGTTGACAATCTGATGTGGCTCCTTGCATGGTGCTCCTATCATCAATGGGTGAATGATGTCATGTAGTGTTAAAGCGCCTTGAGTGGTTGGAAGACTAGAAAGGCGCTATACAAGTACGGGTCCATTTACAAGCAGTAACCAATCCTTGAACCTCTTTTTCCCTTCAGGTGACTTCAAGTTTAATAGATTACATCACAACTGTAAAAGCACTCCCAATACCTTTGCAGCACTCTGTGTGTGTGTGTGTGTGTGTGTGTGTGTGGGGGGGGGGCATGGTACAGAGGAGATATAGATTGTACAACAAGTGGTTTGGTTTTCTGCACTCGTATTTTAATAATATATATTATACTATATAATAATATTTTAAAAAGGTATCCGTGATTCAGAGGGTTGTAGAAGGAAAATCACAAGCGAGAGAGGAGAGAAAGACACCATGAGATTAGATGGACATAAAAAGGAGGAGGGGATATGAGAGAAAGAAGACAAGGGAAACAGATCCCAAAAAAAGTCAAATTAATCAAATGTCATTGTTATAAGATGACACACACGCACACAAACACACCTGTTTTTCTTATATACAAATCCTGAGGTTTAATGAGGGCAGACCAACTAGACAGCAGACCATTCACATCACACAACACCAAAAAACTCACACAGACAGCAACGGGCCATGTAGATAGTACGGTTACGGGAAATACACACAGATGGAAACTTTATCAGGGGACAAGTAGGTTTGCATGCGAGTGCACTTTGCACACAAAAAGCCACACAATGATGCCTGAGGCAGGCAGCTAGAGCTGCTCCAGAGGAAGATTCAGTAGTCAATGGGGATTTCTGTGCAGAGTATGTCATACTTCACAGTGACAGACACTTTCTCCGTGAGATGGACGAGGAGCCGGAATCTGCTTCAGGCGAGAGAGGGAGAGACAAACTCATCGCTTTATGGCCCTTTTGTTTTGAGTATTTCAGAGATAAATTAGCAAAGTAAATAACTCGACTCCAACTTTCTTCATGGGTGTGTGTGTGTGTGTGTGTGTGTGTGTGTGTGTGTGTGTGTGTGTGTGTGTGTGTGTGTGTGTGTGTGTAACATTGAATTTGCCTGTTGATAACAGATATATACATATAATTAAAGTAATGTCTCTAAACATGTGCTGTATTTCTTCAAACTGTGACAAAGTGTTCAGCTGCAGGCTCAAACAAGGAGACAAGGAGAATTCACAGAGAAACGTAGAAGTTTTTTTTAATTACTTGATTCATCCAAACCCAGCAGTATACATGCTAATATGTTAAAATGTATTTACGGTGTAACATCATCTCTGGAAAATTAGAAGAAAAAGTTGTATTGAATTAAACTGAAGCAAGAGTAACAAAGCAAAGAGCGAGCGAGAGGTAGTTACAGGTAACCCTGCATATTTACATTTCACTTATGTATCAATTTCTTGCAAATTCCTTTAAGTTTAGAGGCCATAGACACTAAAATTGTGCCAACTTAAATCGAACTAACCCGCCTCCACAAGATCTAAACGGCCAGATAGGGCAAGAAAGTTATTAACGTATTCTACTCAACTTCTTTTTCTCACAGAGCACATACACTGTAATGTTAAAAATCAGCCAACTTATTCTGCAACATTGCTCATTAGTCTGATAAAAAAAGCCTCACGACTCCAGACATCACAACAGCAGTGGATCATTTTGGTAAATGAACGCAAAGTGGCACAGGCCTACATTCACAATTTGCAGACAAAACTGAAACGACTAAAAAGCGCACACCGTCCTGTCTGCATGCATGTGCATTGGATGTGTGCAGGGGAGTTATGCAGTAGGGGGTGAGGGGGGGATGTACACACTGTATATATATATATAATAACCTACAGTAGGTCAACATGTTGACAAAGGACCCAATGACCGTTGGCAGGAATTGAGGACAACAGATTACGTCGCCACACAGACAGCAGGGCGGTAACCAAGACAGGGAAAAAAAGCTTTTTGAAACTGAAACAAGTGCCTGATTTATTCTACATTTCCCAGAACACTGCAATTGCATAATTTTAAACAATCATGATGTCCCAGAATACTACCAATTACTGGACTGAATGTCAAAGAAATAATCAACATTGACATTAAAAGAGCTTTCGTATGGTACTCTGAGGGAATAATAAACAACTCTCACTCTCGACTGGGACATAATGCTTCACTCCACCACCATCTCCAACAACCTTGCTGACAGTTGACACACAAATCCAACTGACTCAGATCTGGGACTTTACCAGCGACTCAACAAGAAGTTGAGACTTAAGTTGCACAACAAACATGATAGAATAAACACATTCTGTGCTATCTCTCAAATATTAAACATTATGTCTGTTTTTCTAAGACTAAACCCTCATCACGCTCGTTAGTCAGCTTGTTTATTCAGCTGAGGAAATTCCAGTTGTTTAATGTTGCCAAAGTTTAAAAGACTAAAAATATGCTTGAAAAGAGCTAACGACCAGCTGTTTCTGAGGATGTATCTGCCAATACAAATATAGCAGTAGGTCCACTCCATTTTCTCATCTTCCCCTGACTATTTTTTTAAATGCAAATAATTAGTTGCTATTTTCATTTAGCCATCACAAGATAAGCCCTGGCTCGCTGCAGTCTAAATCCTGCAGGTCTATATTGATATTTCCAGTATGATTTGCTGCCCGCTGGGATAAGAAACACATTACATTTCTACAACTTCTCATGTGAATCACGACGACGAGTCCAGGACTACGTTTGCGTGCGGGGGCGTGTGCGTCGTTTCTGTGTGAGCTTTGGGAGAGTGGCACAAGTGACAGATGTGGCAGGAAAATCCCTGTTTAGTTCCCCCCCCCGAGGTGGTCATATACTCAGAGTCTATATCTGCGTGCATCCGTGTGTGTGTGTGTGTGTGTGTGTGTGTAGCGATTTTTCCAGGCCTTGAGTGCAGTTGAGGGAGGATGTGAGATAACAACAGCCTTTGTGTTATTGTAAGATGAGCTCCCACCTGCTGCAGTATGTCATTACCTACGCTATGGATGCGTGTTTGCCTGTCTGTCTGTCTGTCTACACGCCTGTCACACATCACCGCAATATTATAAAGGATGTATTTCATCTTTAAAATTCCGCTGCCATCAAAAGTGGTTGTTGTGTAGTTCTGTCACTTCATGAAAGGTTATGAAACGGGAAACAGGTTCACTGTCGTGCGGTTCTGTTACTATAACCACCTGGTGACATGTATACCAGCAACCATTGTTGGTTTTTTTCCCCAAGTTGCTGCTTTGTATAAAGATGGTATGTGTTCAGTAGCTGCATGGAAAACTGTCATAAAAAGCCTGAACATAACCAGATCTAGTGAAAAATGACCATGAAGTAGGCGGTAACTTTGGTGCATCAGGTGGTGACTTGACTGACGGCACGAGGCTCAGAGTGACGGCGCTGCATCACATCCTCATCCACATTCTGGCAGAATGAACAGTGGCCTTTCTCCTCATTAGGTAGCCGGCAATCATTATTCAACACAAAATGGACCAAATGTGTCTGTGCAGTTCGAATCATTCCGCTCCTTGACATTCATTATCTATCAAGTCTGCTCCAAGTAATCACAATTAACTACAGTCAATGTTTAACACCTTGACAGCTGCGTGATAAGCTCTTTTTGCGAGTATCTACACGTCAATCAATCAATTTACCAAAATCTATACTAAGAGTAAAGACCTAAAAACCTGAAGGACAGACAAAGGCACATAATAGATTTCTAATGGTAACCCGAGACCTTCATCTGTGGAAAGAAATGGTAATGGGCACTGTGTGTGTGTGTAGATTTCTGTGGAGTGAAACTGACATACAATACTCCTAGTACTATACTACTCCCAGTATATTGTATTGTCTCTCTTTCTTATGCACTGTTTCATCTACTCGGCCCTCCTGGCGTCCCTGTAATTGAGAAAAACAATAGACACCAAAACATCCAGGCAGTTTCCCCTAAACAGATATATGTCGACTAACACACACGATTTCAGACAAATCGCACCTCCGAAAATTGGGCTCCTGTGAACTAAAATAATGCATTCTTTATAAAGACAGACAAGAGAAATGTACGGAGCGAGACAAACACATTATATGAGAGACAAAGAGAAAGATAAAGCGCGAGCAGGGACTTGTCTTTGTTGTGACAGTGTGAGGGCGGACATCAAAGTGCAGAGGATGGACAGAGATGAGAGCGGAATGGTCTGGAACCATATCAAACAACAGGAAGAGAGAAAGGGAGAGAAACATAAGACAGGGAGTAAGAGCGAGGGCAGAGAGGAAGAGACTTTAAAACAGAGGAAGAGGGAGGGGAGGCCGAGGCAAAAAGGGAGAGTGACTGACAATGGAATATGCTGAAGCATCATGTCACATCTGTGCACAGAGACTCACATAAACACGCACACAACGCAATGTTTTGTCAGATGTTGGATGATAACATACAGTCTACATCAAGAGGTATTTGGTCATTTTTAATTCGCCTGGTCAAAAGTTTGGGAACAAAGCAGAGAACCGGCTCATCTGTTCTCGACAGATTTGCCCTTTGTTCTGCTGTCAGTTTAGTTATCGTTTGGCTCTCCAGCAGAAAGGCAATTGACCCTGAACATTTGGCTATTTGTCATACTTTTCTTTTCCACAAACACATTTCTGTAAAAACTGGAACACAACTCTTTGATTGCACTCTTCAACTTCCCCGGTCTTCAACAGTAATGGAATCGGTCTGTTGTAATGCAGCGAATACAAATCACACGAGCACAAACGTGCATGTAGTGTACATTATACACTCAACATCTCAAGATGACTCTAGAGCGCTAATGCAATCATGCAAAAAGGGGTTTTGCTGTTGTATGAGGCAGGGAGCGAGAAGAAAGGAACATTTACAGCATAATGATCCTTCCAGAAAACTGCAATACAATTCTTACTTGGAAAAAGTCCCATTTCAAATATCTTCGATCCACTTGTTACGAGTCATCATTATAATTTCAGATATCCAAAATGTTATTTTGAATATCCAAAATACATTGTGACGCGTGAAGATAATTACGGATATCAACAATTGGCATTATGACAGCTAATGATGCAATTTCAGATCTCTACAATTAAAGTCATGACTAGAAAACAATGCAATTGAAGATATCTGGAACATTTGAAATGACAATTGCGGACAGGAAAAATATCATGGTGGATAGTGAAATGTTCTTTTTGACAAGGAATTAAATTACACATATCTGCAATACATATCCTATCAAACCAATAAATGGTAAAACTGTCACTTGCTAGTAACTTGTAGATATCTTAAAATGCATGTAAGAATGTTATTTTGGATATCTTTAATTAACATTCTGATGAGTGAGAAGACAGTTTTGACGAGAAAAAAAAAATGCTATTATGGACATCCAATATGGAATTACAGACTCGATTGTTTTTAAAATATAAAAACAGGTTGCCATACTCCACATGCATCTACAAACGTACTGCAGAACCATCCAGGAGAAGGAGAGGTATCCCACACCGTCTCCTGGATCCTCCTCCAAGCAGAGGTCACCACAGTGGGAGGTAAATGTTACTCATCTCCCCACTGGCTGCTTAAACCAGAGGTTTACTCTGCATTACCCACAACTGGCAACTTGCAAGTCCTGCATCTGGCTCTTCTGAGTGTGTGAGCAGAGGCACGTGTGTGTTCTTTGTGGATAGCCATAATAAAATCTTGAAAGAGACTTCCTACTGTGTATAAGTAAGTCATGCTCCATGAAAGTTGTTCAGCACTTTCCAGAATTAAAACAGGCCTCCCAGACTTGACTTTTGCTGAAAATTAAGACCTAAAGTAACAGTTCAGTCTTACTGTGTGCAAAAATAACCATGAAATAGAGCCATGAAATTACCTCAAAATATATTGAAAAACAGCTGAGCGTCAATATCTAATGCCGGCAGAAACTGATAAAATACACGAGATACCAGAGAGCGATCTGGTATTCACAGGCTTCCGAGCAGTCCGCACAGGCTTAACACCACTGCTCAAACCAGGGCTTACACACTGTCACACACACACACACACACACACACACACACAATTCTACATTTAGCCATTTTCTTATTAATTTCACTGCCATCGAGCGCAAAAGACAGATTTAGTTCTTTTAAGCGGAGGAGGAACTGTAAGACCGCGCTGAGCAGAGGCAGCTGGAGTCGAGACATTACATGTGATGTTAACTCTAAACAGACTAATGAAGAAAATGCGTGCGTGTGCAAATACACAAGGACAAATAGACTAAGAGAGGTTTAAGAACAACACTCATTTAGTCCTAACTAGCCCTTTCTGCCTCTCCTTTAACTCCCCAACTCTCCTTTGTGCCATTGCCAGGGCTGCGTCTACATCCTGGGCAGTCTGCACAGGGGTGTGAGAGAGGGCGGCTGCAAGCACACACACACACACACACACACACACACACACAAACTCACTCCCACACACAGTCCAAGTCAGATGCAGTTCAATGACAAAATCTCTTCACTTCTCCGCCCTTTCCCACTCGTATTTTCCCTCATTTTCTCTCACTTTTTTGCTGTCCCTCTCACTGACCCGACCCGTCTCTTTTGTTCTTCATGGGACCAGGTTGACCTCTAGAACCAGGCCAGGCTCCCCTCGCTGGAACGAGCCCTGTGGGAACTGACTTGTGGATTCTGGCTGTGTAATAACTGTTCTCTATCCATGAATGGAGGGGACCACAGCGGGCCTCTGAGTGAATAGTGACGACAGAGAATTGAGGTGGGATAAACAAAAAACAGGACTCTGTGTGTGTGTGTGTGTGTGTGTGTGTGTGTGTGTGTGTGTGTGTGTGTGTGTGTGTGTGTGTGTGTGTGTGTGTGTGTGTGTGTGTGACAGGAAAAGAAGATGGTTAAAAAACGATAAACAGCAATTAGTTTGTCTCGGCATGACTGATTTGTTATGTGATAACGGACTCAACTTGTCAAGCAGTAAAGAATCCCTGCCGTTATCGTCATTACTGAATAGCATTGTTTACGCACAAACATGCATGGTCAGTGTGTATGAGTCACACACACACACACACACACACACACACACACACGAAGCTCTTGAACATAGCAACACATACTGAAGATGATGGCTTGCTACAGATGAAAGACTATCAGGCAAAGACATACGTCTATTAATAACTGACTAGAGAGAGGAATGTACAGCCCGTTTGTATGTCTGTCTATGAGAGGAAGATTGACTGTAGACATTAGCAGGTCAACTGGAAGCGTGTGTCCAATCCAAATTGTCTTGTGTTTTTGCTCTGAGCTCCACAGCAGCAGAGAGCTAGAGGGCATCAAGATTTCTGACAGGGAGGCCCTTTAAGTTTCTTCTAACTCCAATTAACCTTCACTAGTTTGACCTACTTTTTATATTAAAATAGCTTTCTCCCAATTCAACCCAGTGCTATATTTGGCAGTGGAGACTTAGTGTCTAATATTTTGTGAAAAGGAACAATTCACTTAAAAGTCAAAGTTGTGACATGGTAGTGTGGGAGGATAAGAAGACCTCCATTAAAAGGCCCTTTAGGCGGTGCAATTTAGGCCTGTCCAAGACAAAAGTTGACAACCATGAGAGACATGTGGTGAAATCTTTTGGTCGTCAATCAAAAGTTTAAGTCTGTTTTTCGATGCCAAACAATACGATCTAAGTAAAAAAAAAGAAAAATCAAACAGGAACAAAAAAATCTGAATGTGACATGAAAGTATGGAAAATACACTGGTGAGCTAGCTAATGCTACTGCTAAAAACATATGTTCCTCAACACAGAGTTTTCTAAATCTGGCTTTCGTGTTGCCTCTTTCACCCCAACGGTGACTCGGTCCATACGCTCCTCCTTTAGCTCCTCTCCACTTTATAAATGTTTTATGCATAGAAGTGTCAACACTATAGTCAAAGCTTGTTTATTGTTTGGCTATTTCCAAAACACAAAGCCACCACCAATAGATGACGCAAATTAATGTTTGCTTTTTTTTTTTCTTCAATTGTAGCTTTATGATTCATCTGTTATAGATTAGGGGCCAAGACTTGATAGACCCACCTCGCACATTATGATATTATTTCTGTAATAGTAATTTCTTTATAGTCATAAACTACTCAGGGTCCTCTATTTGTCGACTATAGCTGAGCTTACTCTCGTCGGCCAGCAACAGAAACCCAAACTAGACGTTATCTAAACTCTTGACTCTGGAGTGTCAGGTGTTCCCCTTCTAAGGCTGCACAGAATGACCTCTGACCTGCTGACCGGGACTTCAGCACAAATGGATTAACAAAGGCGGGAGACAGACAAAATACACACATTTGCCTATCATGTCCTTGTTCAAACTGCCCCTGATGATTACTTTGACTGCACAGGGAGACAAACAAGACGAGACACTAAACACACACACACTCACTCACACACACTCAGTCACTACGCCCTTCCCTCAATGTCAGTCCCCCAGCATACAGGGGCCCCTCTTTCTGCCCCTCGCCAGTAATATGATCCATCACTGACCCGAGGTTAGAGTAGGAATCCTAACCGACAGCAGTTGAAGACAAAAGAGTGACCGCTCACAGTTAACCGATTACATGCAAACTATAAGAGGACATGATTATGTAATACTTTTCCTTGGGCATGGACAAATACTGCAAAGCTGATGTGTCATGAGATCTCATTAGATTTAAGGTTAAAAACCCAGACCAGACACAGAGTACAAGAAACAGTGCTGTGTAAACCAGTAAGTAAGAGGAGGCTGAAAAATACTATGAGATGTCTATGGCTGCTTTGCTTTCTGCATTAAACATTAACTTTCATTTAAATACCCATTCAAAACAACGCCACCAGCTGTTCTGTATTATGACACATTCAAATCCTTGAGTAATGCAGGGGGGGAGGTTCTTCAAACGACATTATTTACAGACAGGTGTCAACCATACTGTGTTGTAATGAATCCGAAGCCAGTGCTTCTGTACACCCACCGCTGGCCTTGGGGCTATGTGGGAGCTGGCAACTATGGATAGCCAAGTAACACACTGCATTCCAGTCTACTCTCTCACACCTTGTCCTCAGCTGCTAGCCTCCACCGAGTGACTGACTTACATGGAACAAAGATTTTAAAAAGGAACTCCCAACCCCACCTAGTACTGCATCACAACTTCAACAGGTACAGATAAGAGCCGTGGAGTCATGCCATGCAATAACACGGGGGATTAGTTAAATGTCTGGTAGCTGTCATGTAGCTCGTGCCCCCGAGAAACAGCTTGATGGAGTGTGAGCGTGTGTGTGTGTGTGTGTGTGTGTGTGTGTGTGTGTGTGTGTGTGTGTGTGTGTGTGTGTGTGTGTGTGTGCGCAATGCATTGCTCATCATACATCACATTCCCTTATGTCTGGGAACTGTCTGTAGAGCTTATCGTTTCCCTGCAACCAGTTTTTGAATCTGTGTGTGTGTGTGTGTGTGTGTGTGTGTGTGTGTGTGTGTGTGTGTGTGTGTGTGTGTGTGTGTTAGTGAGTCACAGTCAGACCAAAGGCAGAGTGAATAGATGGGAATTAGGACAGTAAAAAGGGAACAAAAACCAGTGACTCAGGACTTAAATCCTCTTCTGTCACAGATGTTCAGAAGATTTAGGCTCGCCTTCTGAATCCTACTGTGCAACATATTTCAGAGGCAAAGTCTGGAATAAATAAAGAAGCCAAACAGCTAATCAATGGGAAACACAATCCCTTAACTGTGTTTACACAGTACCACATAACAACCCATTAAAAGGGAAGCAGTGGTATAAAGTAGCACATGTACTCAGTTAAAGGCTCTACTATCAGAGCAGACCAAATGAATGCTTATCTCTCAATCTTTAGGGAGCTGGCCATAGTCTGAGTTAATGTGCAACCAGTGTGCAACTACAGGAGGGAATTTTTACAAGGCCAGCAAAACAAAACAAAAATCACAAAACAGAAGTCAGCACACGTTGCAGCAAATGGGACATTGATTTTTTTTTTTCATTTATCTTTCAGTTGAGCAACTTTGTTTACATGCATAAAACAGCAATAAAGAATTGGGGGGGTGTTAGGCCTCCTGTGATCACTGTAGCCTTTGAAGACCTGAACACAGATGGTGAGTCCGTTGAGAGGAAATCCATCATTTCTGACAGGACTCAACACCCTCATTAACATACGTCTGCATCAAGACCAACACAGCCATGTGTCACCCTCACTCCTTCCTGCTTCTTTCAATGGACACAATGCGACAGTCACCTTGGACCCGACCAGCATCTCTACACACACCAAGGACTATGTTGAACAAGCAGCACACCTCCGGATATATAGGCTCATTCAAAAAGTCAGACATCTCAAATAAAAACGTTCTTCATATTGGAATTAATATATACACATTACGTGTGTATGGGTCCCATTTAGAAGTTTATAGTGACTCCTCTGGTTTAACCACAATAGTATTGACGTTATATTATTGCTACGGGGCCAGATATGTGGAGGAGGAACATACAACTTAGTTCCCACCGCAAACTTACGGATTTTGGTTTTCTTGGCATCCAGTTTGCGGACTTCAACTTGCAGCTTTTGCAGCCGCCCCTGGATCCTGCAGGACCTCCTGAACACCATCCCCGCCTCCATTTCGATGGCCAGAAAGATGTCGCTGGCATGTCGAGAGAGGTCGGAGAGCTGGTGTATCATGTTGGTCAATGTGTGACAGCCGACTTCATCCAAGGACGAGAACAAAACGGGTTTCCGCAGTTTGCGTCTCCCCGGTTCTTCCCTCGGTGTCCAGCCATCCCTCGCCGATAACCGACTAACTCGCCGCGGCTCAATGGTCCTCTGCGTAAAGGGCATGTTTATCTCATACCAATAACTCCAGCGGGACCGAAAACTGTTCACGCAACAAAACAAAACACACACAAAAATCTTATAGCTGTGAAACCAATCCAAGACGCATCAACGTCCTTTGGCTGCTGCTATTCGCGAGGCAGTATTATCCTTCAATCCCGCCATATTTTTGTTTTTCAAAGCATGAGACTTTGTGCTGCTGTACACCGGAGACGTTGCCTCCCAGAGTCTATTCAAATTCAACCAGGCAGAGTGCAGGCTGGGGAGAAAAGAGGAGAAGAAGAAAAAAACACAAGGAAAGTCGGGGAAAGTATAAATAAAAGCCCGGAAAAAATACTACAACCACCTGTAGCAACTGGAACCGGAGCCAGATATACAGGGGAGACTTTACCTGCCGCCCACTGAAGTCAGCTCAACGGTCGGATGGAAAACCAGGAGCGGATTCCCGCCTCCGAAGTGACCCGGATGGACTGAGCGGTCCAACCAGCTGACAAGTGAGAAGAGATCACAGAGGCTAAAGTCACGGTTTAATTAATGCTCTATTAACAACATTGTCTAATAGTCACTTTTTGATGATATTTTTTTATAAATAACACTCATTTAAGTACTTGGACAATTGTAGGTGAGATGTTCTGGCTGTTTATTAAGTCCCAAATATAGTAAACCTAATAATTTCACAGAAACGTTAAACGCTGACTGAACCCATAAAACTAAGTATAATAGTTAAGCTATCTATCTTTTAGAGTTTCTAAAAAATAAATAAGTGTTTTTTGTGTGTGTGTGTGTGTGTGTGTGTGTGTGTGTGTGTGTGTGTGTGTGTGTGTGTGTGTATTTTCTCATGAAGCAATTTGGGACTGCAACAACATTTTGTTGCGCAAATTTGTGGTTGTTGTGTACATAGACAATAAATGCACCTTGCAAAGCTCTCCGAAATGGAGAACGGGGGAATAAAAATGTCCTTTAACGTTACCTGTTGTTGTAATTGCCAAGCGGCGGTGTAGTTTGAGTTATTATGCCACAAATTAGCTAGTTAGTTTGGGTTATTTAGCTAGCTAGGTTACGAGTACATTTACAACAAACAGAAAAAAATATGAAAGTATAAAATATTATTGTTATAAAGTGGTGAACCTGCCTCTGGAATGTATGTGTTCTCAGTAATGAACCCACGAAACCCCCCAAAAAATGCATCTACAGCGTCAGCCTGCAATATTTTAATTTAAACAAAATGATGTTAGTTGTTTGCTCAGAACTCAAATAAACCTCCGACCAACACATCCTCAGTCTGATTTATCTCTGTGTGTACATGTTCGTCCTCTCTCCCTCTATTAACACCAGAACTTTTACCCCCAGTTCAGCTTTTAAATCACCTGATAGATTGTTTTTGAAAGTCTGGCTAAAAGTGTCCATTTGGTGAACCGTGTCTCTGTCGTATTTATTGTGACACCTGGCGTCTTCGCGTGAACACTGCAGCTCCAGAGGTGACATAAAACGCGTCCATAATGTTTCTCTTGACTCAACTCAGTGGAAAGCTTCACATTCCTCTCCTGCTCGTGTGTCTAACTTGACTTGTTGGCAGATGGAGCCGCTATCCTGCGACACATTGAGTAACATCCGCATTTCTTCTGCGCTCAGCACAAAGTGTGTTTGACAGAAGAGCAGCAGGAGGATGACACATCACACCAGGAGGGGAAAAACCACCAGAACATACTGTTGTTCCAAGGAAATTATGAACATTGTCTTTTCCTTTTGTTTAAATAAGATCGCCTGACACTGAAAGAGGTCTTCTGCTTAGCTCGTTTAATACACTGCAAGGAGGCCATTAGTTACTATTCAGAGTAAAAGTTTCATCAAAACTTTCATCATTGTCGTTTTTTTATGCTACATGTCTAAATATCTGCTGGGAGCAACATTAGTAATTCTATTTATCTGTTTTAGCGAGTGAATGAATGAATGAGAGGTTTGAAAGCATTAAAATAAAAAATTATGAAAACAATAAAAGTAAACAAACTACCCAATTCTAGAGATGAACATAAGTTTAATCAAGATTAAATATATGCCCCCAAAAAAGATTGAAACAAGTCAAAACAATACAAAAAGATGAGCTTTTCTGTCTGCCATGTCAGTAGAGTCCTACAGCGTTATACTTCCTACGAGTTTTGGACTTTCATTCGGGGTAAAATGTATACATATATCTCATTCACCATATTTTACAGTGCATTGATTCTCAAAACCATAGCCTTCTTCCACATCTACAAACCCAAACATAAACTCCTTTATAGAATTATTTACATACAAGGCTTGAACAAGTCACCTCAAACCGTTTGGTGAGCAAAAAGAAACTTAAGAAAAACAAACATCACCAATCAGAACATATGGGAACTTTCTTAAACTGTATGCCTTAAGTAAGCCATGGTGACATTTTGTTACACAAATCACTGAATGGATGGGGAGGCGGGAGTGGCCCCTAATTATTAAATAATATAATAAACTCACACTCAGCAGGGACATTGCAGGATTACTTAACTTGCAAGTTATTCCGCCTCCGTCTTTAAAGTTTGGTTGCAGACACACAAAAATGTACAAATACAGCTCGATGAGTGATGACGTGAAACCAAATGTGTGACACCTGCTGAACACATCACACCCAATGCACATATGTGGCAGGTACACAATAATACATAAGTAATGTGAAAGCGAACAACACAATTAATCTAAAGAATGAAAGCTAATTAACTTAGAAAAGTTGAAAACAAGTGATTTAGTGAGCAACCGTGTCCCCATAGACATACATCATCTCGGTTTATTCACAATACATCTTTTTTTTTTTATGACAATTTGAGTTAATCCAAAACCAGGAAGAATAAAAACAGAGCAACAACAATGCATTTCGAGTTATGGATTTTGAGTTCCGAGTGCCGCAAAAGGTGTAACAGCATGCCTTGACCTCCAAAACATGACATTTTTATTGTTCAGTGTAGTCGTGTGTCAGAGTTCAGCATCTCCAAACACGCAGAATGGTAAACACAAAATCCTCCTTGGTAATATTAATATAACATCTGTTGTAATAATAACTCTTTTTTTTTTCTTCTTGATCCTATCATGAAGACTTGATGAGCAAAGGACAGTTGATTTGATGAAATCAATCACACGGGAGGAGAAAGGGAGAACAAATATTCATTGAGTAATTTGTTTTTAATCTGCTTATTCTGTATCACACACACACAGAGATTGTAAAACCTGGTGGCCTACCTTTCCTTGTGCATGTTATTCTATACTCACTCATTTAACACTTATGACCAATTTCAGGTCACTCCAAACCATGGAATGACATCTTACCTGTAGACTATTAATAAAAAATACCTACTCCTGCTGCATTCTGTCAATCAGATTGTATCAAAAAAAAGAAAGAAAAAAAAAGTAGTGAAAGGTATTGTTTTTGTGTGAGAACAAGCCAAAAAGAGCCCCTCTCAGATCTTAACCTATGTACGGAGGCTCGGGAGGAGAACAACGGACTACTGTTGTACAACAAAAAAAGAGATGATCAAGTTTGTGTGTCATGGTGTTTTTAATGTGCGTGTGTGTGAGAGACTCGGCAAAGACCAGAAGCTCTCTGTGGAACAGAGGCATAGTGTTATGAACCACATTTGCAATATAATTAGATTTTCGACATTGTCTTGTGTTCTTCTGGGAGAAACAACCACTATTACCACCAAACAGGAAACGTTGGCTCTCAAAGAGTGCTGGACTTGCCGGGTTTCCGCTTAACGTGGTTACGAAAGCGTCACTCGGGGCAGAAGCAGCCACAAGGCCACGTTGGACAGTGTTGGGCTGGGGCGGTGACAGAAGAAGAGCCCAGGGTGAGAAGTGGTCAAAACAATACGAGAGAGAGAGAGAGAGAAGTCCAACAGCTTGGTCTATGTGAGCGCAGCGAGGACAGGTGGTGGATTTACAACATTCCTCTTCCAAGGGCTCGATGACAGACTCTAGCGTGGGTGTATCTTGGGACACGTATACACATACAGTACATACATGTTAGTACAATCTCCAAACTAGGGCTTCAGTTGAGTCTCTTTGTCCCCCTCTGGTGGTTTTGTCCAGAATAGATCTGGTATCACTTTTTCCTTCAAAAACACACACACACACACACACACACACACACACACACGTATATATATATATAAATGAACATACACACTCCTTGGCTCCACTGTGTCTGTATTCAGGCTTATCTGGTG
Organism: Myoxocephalus aenaeus; assembly: GCA_038501785.1. Classification (NCBI taxonomy): domain Eukaryota; kingdom Metazoa; phylum Chordata; class Actinopteri; order Perciformes; family Cottidae; genus Myoxocephalus; species Myoxocephalus aenaeus. The sequence goes on from JBAMJR010000091.1 coordinate 1,185,009, forward strand.
TAGTAGACTCTGTAGTAAACACTCTTGGAACGCCAGAGTGAATAGGAGTTGTCAAACTTGAGCAGGTAGACTCCGCGGCCGGGGTACTGATGGCTGCCGGCGTACACCTCCTCGTGACAGTCCCGCCGGTACACCGGCACAATCTCATCCACCTGAGGCTTCCCTGCCTCCTTCTTCGCCTTCTCCTCCTCACTGGGAGGCTCACCTGAGGACACAATAACAAGGTTTACAGTTGTAATAGAAAGCAGGAAGGAATCCCCAGAGGGGTCTCACAGCTTCACATGCAACGTTATTGTCATCCATAATATTATGAAGTCATATTTGTGCCTCAATCCTTAACACATGATGTGAAATTGGGAGCAATGGAAAACATCATTTGCAGGCACATGAATTAGTAGAATTTGAGAAAACCGAAATCTATAGTGTTGTGACAGTAAATATAATTATAATACGGGTAGATCAAATCAAGCATTTTGATTGGTTGAGAGTGAGTCACGGGGTGTATTTTATTCAGCCATAAAGTACTGTGTAGCCTGTTTACATTTAGAGCGTTCCATATCAGTGCGCACTTAAAATAACAGGTAGATTTAAATTGCGCGACCGTTAGTTGTCATTTCAAGCTGGACAGTTACCAAACATGTTTGGTGTAAACTTTGATATCGTCACGTCCGCAGTAACGACTCGCAGACGTTGGTTTCCTTAACTTGCAGGTTTATTGCTTGAGTGTTCACAGTATTGCAACGGGGCTCTTCGCTAACAATAGCTCAAACGGAACAGCTAACAAGCTCACGTAGCATCCCCCACACTAGCATAACGAACGACAACACACACACGTCACTTCCTCCCTAACCTAAAGATGAGGAATGAAAAGGGTTTGATCACAACATCCTGATAATTTCCAGAGAGAGATAATTACGTCGGTAATTTCCCGACGCGAGGCAAGTTCTCTAAACATCATGGAGGAGAAAAATGACGGAGAAAAGACGGACAGAAGCAGCGAGAGCACTTCTTTACATCGGTGGCTGAGCGTCATCCTCCACCCTGCTTAGTAAATCTGCGATTTACTGACCAGTCAGTTTTATAGTCCCGTATGTGCGTCCCGGGACTATTTTCTCTGTCGCTGAAATGCGATACACAACGTTTTGCCGGCTACAACTATTTTGTGCTGAAAGGCAGCTTACTATTACTATTTATAAAGTCGCAGGTAGCCGTATTATAAAAGCAATAAGGTACTCGAGGCAGTACTGTGTCTACAATAATGTACAGTTCAAGGGTTTGCCGCTCCCTTGAACAGTACATTATTGCACGACACTTTACTGCCTCTCGTACCTTATTGTTTAAATAAATACGCAACTGCTACTCCAGCAGACAGTTGGAAATTAAGTTTAGAAGGACTAGCATATCTGCCAAAGGCTAATTTGTACAATTAGTCTAACTAACAAAACATTGCCAAGTCCACTGCACAATACTGCCATTTATCTTAACGTTTAATTTCCATAATTCCTTTCTAGTCACACTGTGCTGGTTTTCACCAAAGACTACAAGAAGGACTTCCTCCTCCAAGGGGAGAGATGTTTAACTATGGCGTAGGCCAGCTCTGAACGTGAGATAAGAATATAATATCGGAAAATCTAGTTAATCATACCTCCATTGGCTGATGAGTGAAGCAAAATAAATAAAATCACACAAAAATATATTCCTATTGAAAGATAAATCTGTGGCAAATATGGAACTAAATAACCATCATGACTTCACATTAAATTTACATCATGAACAATCAATACCATTTTATATCCAATAGTGAAACCAAGAGAACAGCCAGCAAAGTTACATTTGTCAATTCTTGGAGAAAAAAAAAAAAAAAAAAAAAGTATGTTTTGCAGAATTTGTTTACATAATAATTACCACATTATGGAAGGAGAGCTTTAACAACATGTTGATTTTAACAACCACCACCATTGCACCGCCTGAAAATATTTGCAGAAAAAAAACTCTTGCGGGCTTATTCACACAGACTTCCCACCCACAACTCACCTTCCTCATCCTCGTCCTCGTCGCTGGACTCCGACACGTGCACACTGACCGACGCAGAGGCAGCGTCCGTCCACTCGAAGAAGACGCCGAAGCCGATGTCATAATAGTCCGTGGCAAACTCCCAGAAAAGGTAAGAGCCCTCCTCGTGAGTGGGCACTCGCACCGTCACCACCTCCCCACGCCCCACTGTGATCACGCTGTCTGCGTCCTGCCGGATCTTCTCCTTGAAGTCCTTGATCTGTGGCCGTGTCCACATGGAGGGCGCCGCTATGACTGGTGGTGAGTCTGCTGCGGTAAAAGAGATAAGAGACTTATTACAATCTACAACCTGCCAATACAGTTTTCCTCTTACTGAAAATATGTATAAAATAATACATTTCCTACCAGCATACACATACTGGAGACCCCCTGCGACGCGAAAAACGCTTTTGCTCGCACCCAGCAAAAATTACTAATATTTGTGGCTGCAAATAACCTGTTTTGTACTGAATATATTTTCAAGATAATAACAATAACATTCAACCTGTGCAAAACAAAATGAGTGCAGATGTGTGAGCCATCACGTTGTATCAGCATTAGTGGCTGCAATGAGCTGCTTTCCTCTACAAATATTTTTTAAACAGGGTTGTAGATTTGATACGGCCGCTCTCAATTCATGCTCAATGTTGAGCTGAGCTCTATATTCTGTTTTGAGAGACGCAACAGTCGAAAAGCCGACCTCACGGAGATCTCACGGAGGTAGGCTTTTAGCAAAATACCAAGAATCGGCGAGACGGGCAAGTGTAACGTGTTAACGGCGTAACGTAAACATTTCCACGAAAGTACAGGCATTTCTCCATGTATTTATTAATGACGTTTTATGTCCGTGTACTTTGTAAAGTTATCATGTTCATGGGGAGAGTGGTCGTCCTGAAACCACAAGGTAGCGGTTCATTCCTGTTCTCCCCATAGTTGGCATGTCGAAGTGTCCTTGACCACACTGCTCCTTAATTACTAAGGATGGGTAAAGTGCAGAGAATAATTCCCCCCCACTGTGAGATTAATAAAGGACTATTAAAAAAATGATTTTTCTTCTTTCTTTTTAAGAATCTGCATCTCCCCCCCACGCCCCACCTGTAATAGGTCCGCGCCCCACAGTTTGAGAACCACTGGCTTAATTTATTCTCTGAGAATAGTCATAAATTCACAAGAAACAAAAGTGTGATGTCTCGTAAATGTACCATTTTAGTCTCAGAGGATATGTACATGTGACCAATGGCAATACCTGGCTATCAATCTATCCTCAAAACCTTGTTTTGAGAGTGAGCAGCCAGCCGTTATTTGGCTCAGGATGTATGCTTTGGATTCAGACCAAGGCCTAGTTCAGTTCTGGTGCGAGTGCTTACTCTTCTGAAAGCAGAAAGTGTGGTTGGATCGTTCCTAAACCAGTATACTATCATGCGTCACTTGTTCCAGCTCTTCCCCTCTCTGCCCTCCAGGTAACATCAACAAGGTACAATCAGGTTTCAAGTTTGGTATAAAGCTTTGTTTGTTTGACAGAAAGCAGTCCCACCTTTGTCCTGTAGCCATTAACTACACAATGAGGAAAGATAGATCATGTTTATGATGACGTCTGCACAAAGTCAACTCGGACGGTTTATGGGTTTCAAATGAGAAACATCTACGGCCCACCAACCTAATAAAGGCCCGTTCTCTGAGACCTCCTCTGCCGGCTCAGGCTCTGGCTCCCTGTCCATGCTCTCCGAGTAAGAGTCCGACTGGCCTCCGTTGACTGTCGGGGTTTCCTCACTAGCAGTTAGCGACGCTTCACACAACGGTCCTGCTGCTGAAGCGGCGATGGGTTCCCCAGTACAGAAACCACTAGATTCAAGGGTACCCTGCATCAACGAATCCGCCTGCATCTGCTGCTTCTGTAAGGCCGCCTGGGAGAAAAGGACGACATCACCAAGTCAATACATTGAAATCCAAACTAGGGACACAAACCAAGAATGTTAACTTTCTACAAAGCTGTTGGAAGGATCACCAACTCCTGCTATGAATTAAACTCATATGTATGCCAGGCTGCACTCTTATTGTTGAAATTGTTATACTGATGAGTTTGCTTGTCACAATGCGTCTTCATTATTTGAGGAACTTAAACATTTGTTTGTTTCTGAACAGTCTCTGAAATTGCTTTTTGGTGCAAGCCTTTTCTTTGCAAACCTCATCATGAAGTGTTTAGTTCTTTTACAGACATTGAGGCTTGGCCCACGACTATTTTCTATTTACTTTGAAAGAAGATATTTCCAATATTTAAGCTTCCCCATTAACTATAAAATCTAAAATGTCTATCCCTCTGTTAGTGATTACACACTACCTGTTGCTGGGCCAGCTGGACCTGGTAGAGCTGCTGCATGTACTGCTGGTAGTGCTGCTCCTGGAGCTGCCGGATGAGGCCCAGCTGTTGCTCGGGGCTGTTGGGGTATTGCTGGGCAGCATACTGCTGGAACTGTACTGCCGTCTGAGCATTCAATGCCGCCATAATCTGTTGTCTGGGAAATAGACCACGGGGGCAGAGTTGGTGAGGAAGGAAATACAGGAAACTGAGAGGAGACAATGGTGGACAGTGGAAAAATGAAGGATTTTAACATGGAGAGAAAAGTTGTAGTGAGTAAAAATTGGAACAGGTTTCAGCTGAGCACTGAATCTGCTCCAGAGCTGAAAAGACAATACCACTGTAGATATCAATGTCAGGGAAATGCGCTGAACATGTAGAAGTCACTTTGATGTTGTGCAAGTTATTTATGCATACACATAAAGTGATAAGAAACACATACTTCTGCTGCTCAATCCGTAGCCTCTCCTCTTCTGCCTGTCTCCTTTCCTCATCCTCTCTCCTCTGCCTTTCCTCTTCCTCAAGCCTCCGTCTCTCCTCCTCCTGCCTTTGTAGTTCCCTCTCCTCCTCCTCCAGTCGCTGACGCTCCTCTTCTTCTTTCCTGAAGAGCAAAGTAATGGAGAATATTATAAATTATATGAATGGTCAAATTCATTAAAGAAATATCATATACCATCAGACATTTTTTTTATTCTTCCCTTGTTGCTTCCCAGTTTTTGCTGGCTGCATATAGGACAAACTGAAACAGTCTGTATTTAGAAACTGCAGCAGAGGGTTCTCCTCAGGGGAACTGTATTCAAGTGCCTTACCTTTTCCTCTCCTGCTCCTCCCTTTCGATCTTGTGTGAGGTGACGTAGGGAGCAAAGAGGTTACAGCACTTGTTCAGCAGTTTGACAAACTCAACCATGGCCTCCTCCTTCTCCAGGTTACCCAAGGAGGCCCACTCTTTCCTGGACACAGCGTGAGAATGGAGGTAAGGATAGGTGATATCGGCAGGTGGGCAAACTGGGCTCTTTTAGATGCCGTGTAATTGTTTAACAATAGCAAAACAAGAGTTTTGTTAATTGGTACCATTTATAACCATTGCTTCTTAAGAACATAACATTGTAAACACTAAGTGTGTGTCCGTGAAACAAGCTATTTTACATCAAAGGTGTTTACAAGCACACCGCAATTGTTTAATGGACTATCTGGACACACTAAATAGCCGGAATATTTACCAGATTTCAAAGTTCAAACCCTCTGGCACACACATTCAGACGTCTGCGTGGGTTACCTGCGGTCGTTGCCCAGGACATCGAAGAAGCCGACCTCTGGCGAAGCATCAGGATTATAGGGCCCCAGTAACATCTGTTTGTGCAGAGCCACCAGTCGAAGCTTCTCCTCATAGGTCGGGTGGAAGGCCTTCCCATCTTTATCTGAGAGCAGCAATGTAGAAGCAATGAATTCGCGTTTTTTTATGACCAGCATTAAAACGTGCTTGTAAACACAACACACCTTGTGCTTTAGTACAACATAGTAGTAGCCACTGTAGAAGCATAAAGGGCATCGTATTCTTTCGACACTCTTTTGACCTGATAAAATCCTCATGGCAAGATTACTTCAATCACATTGAAACAAAAATCCATAGGTGAGGCAAGGATCAGGTTGTATACAAAACAAGTTACACGAGACCAAACCCTAACTGACTAGAAATACATGACTAAAAATACAACACAGATTCCTATCAGTGGCGACCGTGCCCTAAACCTGTTTGCACAGTCAGTACAAGTGCTTTGCTCCAAGAACAGCGAAAATATGAGTTAAAAAATCGTTCTGGATGTGATCAGGATGTTTATTGGATTTCCTGTTGGAGTAGCAACATGGGAGTGGTCGATGGATATACATATATGAGCAGGCAGTTGGGCTGTAAAACAGGCCACCGGTCACACAACCCTCCCTGTAAGTGGGCGAAAGCCTGGCTTCGAGCAGCGCGGTGCAGTGAAGTGGTTTCAAAGACGTCGATCTGAGACTATGGACTGGTATTATCCTCGGAGCTAACCCACTCCTTCACCACAATGGGAACCTGTCAGCGTCTAATTCATCAGAGAAGAATCCATGTAAGCAAATGGCGTACAGGCTCCTTTCAGCCGCTTCACGGGCACGGCAGGGCGTGTTAAAGCTCCCAAACAAATGACTACGAGCCACCTCTCAGTGAGATGGATAGCGCATAGATCATAAGCTCTTAGCGGCATTAGTTAACCTAGTTGATGGAGCAGTCGCGTGCCAAGCCAGGTTATTCTCCCCAACACCCCCAAAAAGGGGCACACAAAAAGTAGACACCCGGATGAAAATATCGTCAGACCACACATAGACACGAAGTGGACTTCTTTTGAAGTGTCGTGCTTATTCCCTCCCCTTTAAACAAGCAGCAAGCAGCATTTTGCCAGCGTTGGGTGGTTAGCTGTGTGGCTAATGTACCGCTGAAGGCTGACAGCAGCAGCCCCGGTGACAGCTAACGCTCAGAGCTAACGTTAGCAAACGGCCAACCTCGACCAGCGAGAGACCCGTCTCACTATTTAACGGGCGGCTCGCGCGATAACCGTTCACCGCTTTCTATACGTTGGAGCTTCGAGGTTAGAACGGAAGCCATAAATACCTTTGAAAAATTTAAGGCCCATTCCGTACAGCTCCAGCAAAGGAAAGCCCCATTTCCTCTCTATCGCCGATTTCGCCGTCTCTCCATCTTCGCCTCCCGCGTCACCCGACGTGTCGGTCTCGGGTTCCGCGGGTTCGGGGTCCGGCTCTTCGACCCGGGTCTGCTCGCCCTCCGGGTCGGGACTGAGGGTGAGGCCATCGATGGAAACTTCGAGCCGGCTGGAAGTAGCACTGTCGAGGTCGCCGCTCTGAACCTCTGTCGCCATCATGTAGACTGTCAGCTGAAGCGGCCACGTACCTACTTCCGTTTAAATTTGGCGGAAGTTCCGGGAGAATTTTTTTTTTCTTCGATGTAAATAATGACGACGCTTTAAACGCTACGAGACACATTTACAGATTTTGATTTATTCGTTTTACACTGAATTTCTGTAAATGTATATTCTAAATATATACATTTTGAGACAACAAGGAAGATACTTACTTTAAAACAAATCTGCTTAAGCTTTATTGTTCATGGGGGGGGTAGTTGTCTAGCAGCCAAATGAAACATAGAGAACATAAACTATAATAAAATACATCAAACATAATAAATACCATTCAAAAGTTCTTAAAATGTGTTGTATAATGTATCAAAACTATGACTTGTCAATTTAGCCTCTTAGTGGAATGGGTGGGGATGGATGGATTCCTGTTTATTTAAATATATATATATATATATATATATATATATATATATATATATATATATATATATATATATATATATATATATAGCACAATGCCCCCTTTCCCGCAAGAACTGGACCATTAATACAGTTGTGTACAGCCAGACATCCATACTCAAATGCACCACCCAAATGCATTGCTATAGATGATGGATGGATTTCTGTTCGTTTATTTGAGTAAACATGACAATACTGAATATTTAGGGCTGATAACAGTATACATTTTTAAGATGAAGCAATTTTGCCTGGTATCCTTTTTCTATAAACACAAACAATTGCAATCTATTAAATGTGGTTATTAGAGCTGAACAATAAATGTATCAGATTAGATTAGATTAGATAACTGTATTAATCCCCAGTGGGGAAACTCATTTGTCACCAAAAGTCATACAGACAACAATAGATTCATACAGACAACAACAGACAAAGTTCACAGTGCACAGCAGAAAAGAAACACATTACAAAGAACAAACACCAGAAAATGCAATATGAAACAAGACACATGACCGACATCAGAAAGATGCTAAATCTAAAAACCACAACTAAAGGAGTTCATTAAAAAATCTAACTGCTGCTGGAACAAAAGACCTTCTGAGTCGTTCAGTAGAACACTTTGGCATCCTGAATCGCTCACTGAATGAACTTCTGAGTCCATTTAAAACACAGTGTAGTGGATGGCCTTCAAAAGAAACAATCGTTTTTAACTTGGCCCTTGATCTTTTTTCTATAGTGACCTCTAGTGAGTCCGGGGGAAGGCCAATCACTGAGCCAGCCTTTCTGATCCTCTTATTGATCCTGGTTTTATCATCCGCAGTAATGTCCCCCCAGCAGAGTACAGCATAGAAGAGGACACTAGCTAAGCTCCCCTGATGAAAAACATGAATAAGCTTTCTGCTTATATCAAAGGATCTAAGCTTCCTCAAGAAGAAAAGTCTTGACTGAGCCTTTTTTTTAAACCGAAGTCAGTGCTTTCTGGTGGACAAACAATGTAATGGAGACACTCTTTCTAAATTGCCTCAAACATATCTTTGGCATTTCAATACTGACAGCTCGAGCGATTTTTTTTATCCAGTTCTAACATAAATATTTAACATTTGCTCATCAGTGCTTAGAAAATGAGTACACAGAGCTACAATCATCACACTAAACTTTTGTTGTGATCATATTAATGCACCTTTACACTGAGCCAACATTTTCATTAGGAAACTATATATAAATGTACTACTCCTTAAATAACCCTGTCAAATACACAAAGAACAAACTCAAAAAGAGGCCCATAAGTCAGGTGCCATTTTAACACAATCCTGCAAACATGTGAGGATAATTTACCTGTCTGTCTACAGGTTAAATGTATAGTGGTCAGGTTCAACAGTGGGTTAAACAGCGGTCAGACCTCAAAGGTGTGAACATGCTTTTGTTTGTGTCTACAGCTTGAGCTGCCAACTGGAAATGGCCAGTAGAAATCCCAAAGTGTTTTCACTGTTTGATGTTTTAGTCTGTTAGTGCAGTCTGTGCAGTCTGTTAACTACCAGCATTGATTAATGTAGAACTGCCTTCTTTTAACTTAAAATGTAAAATGTATATCATGGGCTGCCAAGCTGAAAATGATTACTTAATATAAACACTGAAAGTCAAAGTGCATTACAATTAGAACAATGCTGAATTCATATTTTTCATTGGTCATAACTCAAGAGCTTTGTGCGGACAACGATGACTGTACGAGGCATTTCATGTTCATTCCATGATCAGCTGTGCGGACAGCTTTCAGGAAACATTGTCACATATATTACAAAAGGAATCAGGAAATTCAACAGCCTGATTTTAGCATAGCAATCTGGTCTGTGAACACAGGCAATACCCAATTAGGGCCCCAGACAAAGCAACCTGTGAACTGTGAATGTCTCTACCAACAAGCATGTCCAACCTCAACAATGCTGTATGTGTCAACGTACAAAGATCAATAAGTGCCGTTGTGGATGTGAAATGACACAAGGCCTGTCAAGACATTTTCTCACAGAGATCAACGAGAAAATAACCAGAGAAAACCTCTGAAGCTATATTTTAGGTCTATGTTACAGGTCTCTTTCAGGAGCATGATAGTTTAATGCTAAACTCAGAATCTACTCCAGTTTCAGTTACATCCCATAATGAGGATGTGGCACCAAGTCTGGCAATCACGTTGTATTGCAATAATGGTGCCCCACACCCAAAGTAATTAAATATAACGCATGACATTGAACCTTAATTGCCCACGTATGTCCAATATTTCACTATGACAAATTCTTTACTGAAATGAGCTTGGACTCCCACTAAAAGTACATGTAGCCATTAAAGATTATTCTTGTCCAAATATGTGTGAACAAATTAGTCTGTCTGTGGTGTTACCCGACCTCTTGACTTGATCCGCCTCCTCTAAACCAAATGAAGGTGACCCATTCAATAACAAGCACTTAATCCTGGGTACTTCTGAACTGAGGTTTGTGTATTGGGATCAACTTCATGGGGCAGGAAGCACAATTTCCTACCCATCAATGTGGAGCAGACCCCTAAAGACCTGGAACTTTATCAAACATAACTTATATTCTTTCTCATGTAAGCCTAAAGGGGGGTAAATCACAAAGAAAAACGATAACCCATGTATGCATAATCACAATCAACAAGACATACATACATTATTAATGGCACGTCCTTTAAGTTATTTGAAAAGTGTATTTATATAGTGTCTTCCTGCTATAATGATATAAAATATTCAGTAGATATACTCTGCATCGTATATTATGTACACAAATATGGGTACCGGCTACATAGCATTGCTGAATGGCTCTTTCAATCAGTTGTTAAAATATAAGGGGATAGGCTGATCATTTTTGAAAAAATAAAATGGAGTTTATTACATACATACATTTAAAATAAAATAGGGTTATTATCAAGCAACAGACATGCAGCCTTTCCAAGGCTCGGATTAGGAAAGGGCAGTTTCCGACTGCCTCTCTTTGATGGCTACCGGTCAGTTATTGCTCCATCCATTCCAAAGCGGATAAATGTTTTCCCTGCCGATGTGTATTGAGCATGCAGATTCCATTAAAACCCCTTTAAAGAGACCTGCGGCCGCACCACCGTCCCAGGTGTGATGCCTTCACACCTCCAGCGGCCTGCAGACGTCTGAAGTTGGTGCGCGTCCGCTGCAGTGCCAGCCGGCCCCGATGGTTGCCCCATTCACACGTACAGGCAGCAGCACCTTTGATCGCGGGGGGATTTAACTCCAGCGAGGCGCGCAGCCCTCACACTCAGTCAGTTGCTGGAAATAAGACGTCGAGGAGCATGTCTTCGGTTCATGGGAATATGCGCGTCGGGGATCTGAATCATTTCCAGATGTATCACGAGGGACCTCTGCAGATAAACAGCATGGTGAACTCAGGTATGGCTGGTAGTGAAAGTATCATTTTGTGACGAACTATATAGTAACACACGCCAACGGTCGCAGGAAATAACGGTTTACAGCTGGGTCTGTGCGTAATTTACGCACACGTCCATTGCCATGTTTCTGTGACTCCCATTTATCTGACGTCCTTAATTAAATAGCCTGCACGTTTTCTTTTCAGATTATGGAGCCTCAGATGTTACAAACTACTTCAACCCGACACACTCTGTGCCGAGGGCGGATAAATGCGTGGCAATACTGACCCACAGGAGAAAGAGGACCAACTTCACCCAGCAGCAAATCGAGGTGTTGGAGAAAGTGTACTCGGACACTAAATATCCTGACATCTACCTGCGAGAGAGGCTGGAGGCTGTGACCGGGCTGCCGGAGTCCAGAATTCAGGTAATGTCTATGGGATGGTATCCGAATAGTGCATTTGTATAAAAACACAAATAAAATCAAGTACATGTTGTCAAATTCAAACTAAGTTATTGTAAAGTGTTTAACAGTCCTCGCCTTTTCCACCCACACATTTCAGGTGTGGTTTCAGAACAGGAGGGCCAAGTCTCGTCGCCAAGTTGGCTCGTCAGGGTCGATGAAGGTCGCAAACCCGCCAGCAGCTAATCCCTTCAGCCAGCTCCAGAGCAGGATGGGCCCGGAGACAGGTAATTATTAGTCACATTTCTGTGATTTTTTTGTTTTGGGTTCAGTTCCACTTTTTTCCACACTCAGGCATGAAGTTCTCAGTTCTATTTTCCTCCCATATACAAAACAAAATAATGTTTTAGTCCTCCCAGACACAATTTTGCTGCTGTCTTCAACACTTGATTTAAAGTCCCCTATACGTTTATATAATATGTTGCTTGAAAATTACTCATCTCTCCAGTATAGGGAACGAGCAAAAGATCAATGTGAAACACGTTTCTTTTATTTCACAAATAATTGCCTCACCCACCTTTTTTCTTTTCAGTTTATGACAACAATCATGCAGCTGACGCACACAGGATCGGAGGTTTTGGACTGGAGGAGACTTTCAGACCTACAATGCACCACAACACAGATGATGCTCACAGAACCAGTATGCCCACCAAACCCAGCAGCTACGTCCACACGACCGTCTCTTGCATCTATGACAAGGAGGGAACCAGAGGGAAGCCTGAGCAGATGCAACGACGCGAGCTGAGTGTTAATGTCCCGTGCTGTAACATCCATCTGTATCCCAAGGAGGCCGAGCTTCCTCCCAAGATCGAAGCTAACATGTCCACTAACCAGGGTCCAAAGGTTCTGGTGGAATACGACAATTTCCCACCTAACAAAACCATCGGACCAGAGATGAAAGTGGTAATTCCTCCGATCCCCACCCAGAATAACTTCAGCAGGTCTTCGCCAAAGGATAACGGATGCCATATCCAGTATCCGTGTGTGAGGGCCACAGGAGACCGGTTCAGTCACTTCTCCCCGGTCCATGCTACCGAGGCCCAGGATTTTACCGACTCAGACTCTGACTGGGAAAATGAGGCCATGGCTGGCTTTGGTGGCTTTATGTGATGCATTACAAGAGCTGATATAAAGACAGCTACATGTATCATAAGAGGCAGTATACAGTTGTTTGCATAAAAGGAAAATGTGTATTTATTGTTAAATAGTAATAAAACTGTTGAATGTAAAAAAAAATAAAAAATAAAAAAATAAAAACTGTTGATTGGTTATGACTGTTAATAAAGAGAAAAAATGAGAAAAAGGATTACTGATTTGCAATATTATGTTTAATATAAAAAGACGGAAACATTTATATACAATTGCCCTGAGGCACTCTCATATACAACTTTACAAAACTGAAAAAGGAGATTCTCAAGGAAAAAACTGTTGACTTAAAATTTCCGGGCTTAGTGTGGGGGTTGCAGCAATAGCCATGCCAAATGTGGAAATGGTAAAATCATCTTAGGGAGTAAAAGACTTCAACACCCCAGAGTTCTCCTTTATAAAAATACCAAAAGCTCTTTTCAGTGCACACAAAATTACAAAAACCCATTTCTTAATACACAGCAGAAATGTTGACAATCGTCCTAATAATCAGAGATTTTGTACAATTATCTACAATAAACAATTTTATAAAACATTCTTTAGCCTCCCTGTGCTTACCATCAGTGGAGTAACAGAACACAACACTTACAGGGTTAAACTTTAGAGATAGCAAAATATTGTTTCATAACCATACACACCTACTCAAAAATAAATAAATATGGACTATAAAAACTGTAAGAATCAATGTTTGGCACATGAAACCAATAAATAACCATCGACAGTTTGGAGATGTGGATTTGTGGCAACAGCTAAAGGTTCTTTTGGATTTGTGTTCAATGGGTGCACCAACATTTTTATACAATAAAACGGGTGGCTAAAATACTTGTGACATCCTCCCTCCATTCAGCACAAAGCTGCGGGAGTCTGGGCAGCACATCCAAACTAAGATTGTACGGTGGTAGTCCACAACATCCATGTGAGCAGTCTTGTGTCAGTTCAGGTGAAAGCACCATCTCATAATAATGGACCGCACCTCCGTGTGCATGCACCCGTGAGTGGTGTGGATGATCCCGGTGCTCAGACTGCATTGGTGTTGTTGGCAGAAAATGCATGCAGATTTCCCAGCTGACTAAGGCCACTCTGGATGTGTGCCACGTGGATCTCGACATTATTCTGGAAGCAACTAGAAAAAACAGAAGATAATAGCAAGAGAAATGTTCAGTACTTTGAGGCTGACCAAGTAGTGACACTGACATGAATAAAAAAATTAAAAAAAGTTAAACGACTTAAACCAAGTTAACATCACACGACTTTTAAAGTTGTCAGATTGCTGTACGGTTAACACTGCACAACTTGCTGGCCGGTAATCGGGTGTTAAATACATTGTTGTTGTTTTTACATTACTTGACTGACCAGCGACAGGAGGTCAAATACTAAAATATCTTTTACCGGAAGGAATCCCTGATGAGTAGGTCTATGCTTCAAACTACTTCTCGTCACAAGTTCACAAAAGAGAAATGACTCGGATGTAGTCATGCTTGTTGATGTCGTCGTTGGCAAGCTCACAAAACAGCTCATTTCCACACATCTTTAAAATGTCCCCTATGTAGACCAGTTACCATGTTATGAGGTATGTTTACTAGTGCAGTGCCTGATCAGGATGTGGCCTTCTATTTGGAGCAAGTGCCCCTTAAAGCTTGCGGATTGCTTCGTCTCCAGAAGGGCTGCAGCGTTGTCGAGAACCGCTAATCACGCGTTGACTCCAGTGAAGTGAAGACGTAACGTTAGAATATCCAACATCCATTCAAAACAAAAATTATCTACGTCCACTGTCGTACTGGAGAACATTTATGCTTTTGTTCGTTTACAGTTTCTTTGTGAACTTTAAAGTAGTTGTGCAGTAAAAATAAAAAAATAATCAAGCATTAAGAAAAGGAAAGCCCATCGCTTTCTTCAAAGTCACAAACCGGGACATTGAAGAATGCCGCTGGATACACCACCCGTTAATCGCTCGCTAATCTCTCCAATAACAGGTAAGCGTTTTAAAAAGGAAATCTAGTACATCGGAAGTAGCCTGAGGCGAACGTGCAGTGCTCAGAGCCCCTCCCCTACACAGAGCACTATTGCTTGTGCATTCAAAGTGTATTAATATTGAACGTGACGTGGGTCCAAATTGCACCAACCTTTCCACGGCAATCCCTTGGGTCCCCATCAACACAACATCCCAAGTGTGAAATAATAAACAGTTATTGAGATATGTGAAGGAAATACCCAGATACAGAGAGATTCCTAGCTTTATAGCTTCATCCAACACCCTAGGTGCAACAGCAGCAACTATGGTCCGTGTTGCCTCTGACCTGAGGCTTTTGTCAGGGAGCTACACAAAAATCAGGGTTAAAGTCGTGGGGTGTGAACAAGGCATGAGGAGGTTGAGCTAGAAACACTGAAGGGGCTTTTTACCTGAGGTTGGATGGATCAATTGACGCCTTGATGTCATTAAGGGAGTCTGTTAGAGATTTAAATTCAAAAGAATTCAGGTCTCCTCCATCTGCCAGACACTGAAACAAATCAGGAAAACTTGATTAATGAACAGGTTATCAAAGTAGATTGGTCTATTATGTAATTATTGTTCAATGTAGATGCAAAAGCTGTTGAAGAACGTTCACAACCGGCTTCTTAACGTCTTGATGTTGCTGCCAACTTTGTGTGGACCTCTTCGCCATAAATATCTTCCATCAATTGTTCTCCTGACATGCGTTTGAACATTTGTGAGCAGCAATGAAAGTGGACAGCAGCCGAGCATTTACATCCATCCTTTACCTTGATCTGTAGCAATAGCGCAGTGAGGCGGGAGATGAGGTGTGTCAGGCTGGGGTTCGTCACACTCGGCTGTCCGTCCTTCAGCGAGTTGCTCAGCTGCACCATCTGCTGGGATTCGTCTTCACAACGCCGCCGCAGCTCTGTGGGATGGTCAGCTGGAACCATGCCCTGATCTGGAGCAAGCTGGATGGACACATTTTTTAGATTGGTTAAGGTTGACTGAAGTGAGACGCTAGGAATGTCAGAACAGGGCATGAAATATTACAGTTAAACATATTTTCCTGCACTAAGCTTCAGGGGCAATAATTAGTGATGGGAGTGAAGTGTATCAAATGACTTACATCACAGCAGAACTGCTGAACTTCATGGAGCACCTTATTCAGATCTTTATTAAGCTGTTCAAGCTCAAGCACCGTGGTTGCATACCGCTTCTGAAAGTCAAGGTCAATAGGCATCGAGTACGACTTCTGAAAACAAAAGCACAAGCATAAGTTTAGTTAGGCTTGATGTGTGCATCTCTGTGTTTTGAAGCAACTTTTATTAAAATGATGATGATTGTACCAGTTTCTCTGCCTCTGTGTTCATTTCTTTCAAGTTCTTGATGTGGTCTTTCTTGATCATGAGGATCTTGGACAGCCTTGTCTAGTCATTAAAAAATTAAACAAAGAATTTGTTACTAAATCGTTGAGTGTCAGATTTTACTATTCCATTTTCGTCACAGGACGTATTTACCACTTGGACAAGGAATTTGACAGGAAATCCTCCCAGGGTATCTCCCTCAGCACCAGGCAGTTTGTTCCTCCATGGTGACTGGTTGATAAGAGGGTCACTGTCCTGTTATCAAAAAAATGATCATTTATCTTCATCAGCAATCTAGAGGAAAAGATTCAGAATATTCAACTACAAGACTAGTTGTTTCTATTATGACTTGAGTTATTGTGACAATGTCTGAACTGTACTTATACAGTAAATGCCACCACTGACTAGCAAATCAAAATATACTTTTGCATATATACATTTACAGCCGGCTTTTACAAGATATGTTGACCAAAAACCAGATTGGGATTATTGGCTGCCTGCCAGAGTATCTTTTGCAGTAGATAAACCTTCTCACAGCCGGAGCAGATTTAAACCAGTACCAAATAGCATTGACAACTGTGAGACACTGGGTGCACATGTATATCTGTCTTTAGATATAGGGGTAGGGTACCATGAGGACGGGAGTGGTAGCGGATGGGTAAGGCCCCCGAGGCGGAGTCATGACGTTCTGCATGTAGCGCGATATCCGATGCTTCTGGGCAAAGGCTGAAATGGGCATGGTCTCATTGGGCTCATTGCTCTGGAAAACACAATGATCAGCTGATGTTAAAGACTGTATGATCACATTCCTTTAGTATAGACAGTATCTTGTTTTACAATCTTATCTTAATAAATATTAAAGTTGTTACGTGTCTAACCTCAAATGCACTTTAGGCAAATCTTACCAAGACTTCGTAGTCAGGCACAGTGTGTGTTCCCAGGCCACTGCGATCAAAGGTGACACGATAGGTGGCAGCACTTGTGTCCACGGCATCGATCTGCCCTGTGAACAACCCATCATGGACGCCTCGGAGTCGAGCTGTGGAACGAAGAGAAAAACAAACAAAATCATAGTTATTACTGGTAATACAGCTCAAATGAGTATCGGACATCCTCACTTGTGTTTATGGGTGTGAATTTTCCTATCAGCCAATAGACAAATAATGAGCAGTCAATGTAATAAGGATTTAGATCTGTCTGTAGGTTAGTTTAACTAACTGACTACTGCTTTCCTTTCTATCGTTTTCTTTTTGTGAACAGTTCAGGGAATATGACGGACCTTCTGTTTGGTTTTGCTTTTGTTGGTGATAGGACATCTAGCAAATATGGAAATTATAAACTGGGTTCTTTCCAGGTCATTTGAAGGCAATGAAAATAACAATGCAGCACTTAACAGCTGTCTGGCTGCTAACAGTGGTGCGAGTTAATTCCAGTCGTCTCACCAGTGACTTTGGTTCCTATAATGAGTGGCAGAGGGATTTCGTCTGGAAGGTCTTTGCAGTTTGACAGGTCAGACAGTTTTCTTTGCTGCAGCAGGCGCATCTTCTGCCTCTTCTGTCTCAGCGCTGTCCGCTCCTCAGCAAAGAATGCTGATGAACACCTAGATGAGTCAACAAAGCAAGAATATGCTCTAACAACATTTCTTTGAAGTCTTTGTTTGAGGAAACGGCGTCATATAAAATACAGGGAAAGAACAATTCAACATACTTTGAATTTTTTTTGAAAAAAACGAGTGAAAATTATGTGTAGAAGCACACATCTTAAAGATTGCAGCGTACCGTCGTGGTTTCCCCATCAGTCTCCTGATTGTTCCCCACTCAACCCTGGTCAGCTTTCTTGTTTTAAGGTTGGGGAAAGACTCCTTGAGACACAGGCAGAATTCATTGTCACCCTCAAAGAGCGGTCTGGAAAAGATAATAATGCACAACACAGTTAACGCCCCATTGCTCATACAAACATTGCTGATGAAATAGCCGCTGACTTCTCAAATCATATTCAGTGTCATTACAGGTGATCAAAAAGCACCTCTTTATTAGTTAAACTTTATCAACATGAATTGCTGTCTTCTGAAGGTGAAAGTGAGACTTTACCTGTCAATATTGGAATAGAACCATTCATAGATGCACCATTTATGAGCTTTGGGTAGCTTAAGGAGGTTTCTTAATCTCAGCCCTATTTTTTGGGATGCCTTCTTATCTGGTGTCACCACATTAGAACATTTCTGTAAAGCAAAACATTAAAACAGTTACTCCACATAAAGGCACATATGTTTTGATAATAATTATATCCTAATAATATAATAAATGAACACCGTAAGAAGGGTTATCCTACACAAATTCTCATTTATTCTTCCACTTTGCTAGGCAGCTGTTAAGTTACCTCACTCTAATGCTGCGTTCACACCAAAAGCGTTGCGAAAACAGTTACCATTTCCGCCATCCACCATTGAAATAATCACTAGTTCTGCTTTATACTTGTTGTGAAAGTCCCATAAACTTGAAACATCAAACGCCATCGTGTCTGGGTTCATAATATTGTCCGTAGGCACACACAGCTTCGACCTGTGTCTGAATGACGGCCGCTTCCAGCGCTACTTCAGGCGGACCTGCAGCCAGTTGAATTCAGCAACGGCAAGACGGCAGTGACGACAGGCGGAGCATCTCAACGCTGATTGGCTTTCGCAACTCAGTGTCAGGAATTGCGAATTTTTCGCAATGCTTTTTCGCCTCATTCGGAAAATTCGCCCAGCGGAAAATTCGCTTTTTCGCAACCATTCGCGTCTGTGCATCGACTTTGCATGTAATCTACTCGCGCGAATAATTCACAACGCTTTTGGTGTGAACGCAGTATTAGGCCCCTTCTTCCAAAAACAAAATAATTTAGATTTGAGGGGCTCAATGTGTTTGGTCAAGCAAAAGACAAGCAAGAAAGCACCAATGCTAAAAGGCTTGCCATGCTTACTTCACTGGTTTCGTAGTTTAAGGCAGCGGTATGGAGTCAGGTTTTACTCCGTGAATTTCATCAAATAACTTGGCAGCCACATTGTTTTCTGATTCCTATAATACAGCTTCTTGACTACAGTTACCATCAACGCTGATTGGAAATCCACATAAAAAGGTGACAAATTTACCCGTAAATCTATATATGCAATAATACAACTACTGCTGCAGTAGTTAGAGAGTAGAAAGGGCTTCTACTCCCTATGAATCACTTTCATAGTGAGCAGTCGTCACCTGTGGTGTGGTGCTGACCCTTTGGCTCCTCCGAGGCGATCGAGAGGGGAGACGCTGCTGGGGCGACTCATCCTCCTCCCGAAACAAACGACTCCTCTTTGAGCTCCGTGTGGGCTGGAAGGATAAAGTTGAAAGAAGTTTATGAATAGTGCCAATAATACTTCAATAACAAAATCCTTTTCATACCAGTCGCAAATATTTGTGCATTATTCTTGTCAAACTTTTACGGAAATCAATTTAATGCGCAATTGTAGAACATGTAGAACAAAGTTGTAGAACATGTGGTTGAGTCAATGCAATCATGCAGATACACACAATATTCTGGCAATATGGATCAAGCAAGACTTTCTTGTTAAATAAAGGTTGAAAGAAAAAAGGAAAAAAAAAAAACATTAATTCAGAATTTAAAGAGCCTACTATGACTACTGAAATTTGCAGATTTAACATTGGAAATATAAATCAATTCAATTTATTTTGTATAGCCCAAAAGGTTTTTCAAGCCAAAAGTAGTTAAAATGTGCATATGATGGCCGTAGCTCGAACATATTTTGCAATTTCCCCCCAAAAGATTGTATGCCGTGTTCAGACATGAGGATGAATAGAATTTGCATAACACATGTATACCATAACGTAATTCAATACGTTAACCTTACAAATATTATTTTGTGGAATAACCAATGTTATTGTCCGAGTTGTGTCGATTCCAATGTATGGTCATTTGTGAACTGAGGTTTGTATTGCACTCTAGTAGCACTCTAGTAGCACTTTGATGTCTCTTATTGATAGCACTTTTGTAATTTTCTGTAATTTAACTCTATTGAAGAAACTGTACTTTAGTGATTATTGATTATTGATTCTTGTTGTTCTGAGTTTGTACTCATGATTGAATGCACTATTGTAAGTCGCTTTGGATAAAAGCGTCAGCTAAATGACATGTAATGTAATGTATTGTACTTTATAACATTGTATTAACTCATTTTTAATATAATTTTAATAAGCTTAGAATTCATAATATTGTGTATAACAGAAGCTTCTCTATCGTTTCCTCGTCACGAGTTTTAAAACGTCTCTTACGGTCGTGTCCATTGTGAGGGAGGAATGTCGTCCCCTGGTGTTGTGAGCTCTTGGGAAGCTGTTCTTTTCATTCAGAGTGTTGGACAAACTGCCTTCTATAAAAAATAATGCATTTATTCAAAGTAGTGCGAGGACACCTGATACAGGACCCCATTGAGACCATCTCATTATCGAATTACAGATTCAAAACTATTCTCATATCGAAGAAATCTACTGGGACAGATAATTTCCGTACAGAAGTTGAGACATTGTATCCTTCCCAATATGGGGACCAAAGTGCAGTGGATGCAAATATAGGACAATAAACTCCACTGTGTCTCAGACAGTATCAGCCACAAAATATAAAGTAGGGTGGGTTGTCTATTGTTGTTGTGGTGTGTCATACAGAAGTCTAATACAATAAAGGGCATACAGTTCCTAAACACTTTCAATCAGGACACCTAAAGCCAATGCACATATGACCAGATCAAAAATAATCTTCATTGGCCAAGTATGTTTCGGCATACAAGGAATTTGACTCAGCTGTTCCCAATATACTCACACAGTGCAAAGGACAGATGTACAGAAAGTTAAATAAAGATACAGCCCACATACCTTTTAGACTGACAAGTGCCTCTGCTGAGGAGCCTGTGAAAGGAGAAAGGGGGCCAGCGTTACATCGACTGAACGTTACAGTAAAGCCCTCATGGCATAAGACGAACTGTAAAATGCTGTAAATATTTTACTACACACTTCAGGGTGATACAAAAACGTACCGAGGCCGTTCTCTTTCGTTTTCAGTGAATGATACGCCATACGTTTATTTAATCAAAGAAAACGTCTGCAAGGTGCTTAAGTCTATGAGACTGCCCTTTAAACATTGACAGCAGCCGGACAGGGTACCAAGTTACATCCAGCTAGCGCAGTCAGTTAGGCCTTAATCCCAAATATGAGCTGTCAAGAACGGGCATAACATCAGCTGTACACATCATATCCACCAAATGAGCTACGCGAGCTAACGTTACACCTTCTTACGACCAGGAGATCAAATGTAATTAATCAACTACGTTCACATCGAGTGAAATTACTATTTTATCTGTGAATAGCTAGAAACAACTTGGCTGGTTTCCCTTGACCGTCTTGTCAACCCGACACACGACGCGTTGCCATGTAACGCTATCAAACGTTGAATAAAAGGAACGAGACTAACAAACTGTGCTCGGGACAACAGAGAGCTAACGTCAATGGCTAGCATGTGTGTAACGTTACTTTTGTAACGTCAATGGAGACGTTGTGGTAGTCCCTTTGTTATTAATGCTTACCACCCAAGGCTAGCAGACGTTAGCTCCCAGCTAAGCTAACGTTATTTGTTTACCCAGTTGGGCTGAAGTAACTTGCTCAACTCCAACATTAGCCACGGTTAGCCTATCGTGCTAACAAGCGTTAGCTAGCTGACTTGGACAGACCCGGCATCTCTTTGCGTCTGTAAATTACTTTATGAACTCTGCCCAGAACTCACGGTGTTCATTACACGGACAACGATGGCCGTTTGTCACCAAATGTGCATTTGTATCACTACGGGACCGCTGTGTGTTTACAATGCAAAACTCCTTGAATATGTGTTGTTACTTACTCTCGTCTAACAGCTGGTCCATCTCCGCCATCTTGAATTAGCCGCGCCGCTTTTTCAAAGACGTTGTCAAATTGCATTCTGGGTCGGGACGCTACCTGGAGGGCGATTTGAGAAATACAAAATACAATCATTTATCAAACCGATGATGAAGAATCACTTTGTATTATATACGCAAACACACATTTATATTAGCTTGATATAAATTCAACTTCCTGGACAAGATGTTAAGGGAGATTCTTGGACAACCGTTTCTTAGGCAAAACTGTGAGTCAGAATAAGCATTCAGCATCCCTACATTGTCACACAACACTTGAGTTAGTCACAGATTTACTTTTTCCTAAATGTAATTCATTGTTGGGAAAGGTATATTATTGCTTTATTCACATTCAAATATTCTCCTCTAGGTGCAAATTGTTGTTTTCCACCAGAATTAAACATAGAAAACCATAGCTGGTAAAAAAGGACTTTCATGAAATATGTCACCCTCTTTCAAATGGGATATCATATTAATAAATACTATTTCTGTGTAGTGGTATTAGGGTTTCTAATGTTTACATTTCCTACCAAATCTAGCATCATAATGACCCTGACTTGCCCAAGGGTTAATGGGGAAAAAAAAAGATAAAGCCCTACACAAAATAAATCCACCATCTCATAACTTTGAAAACTTGACATGCAAATTTACATTTATTCCCACACTAATCAAATCCAAAATTGTATCGAATATGCAGTTGAAGAAAATAATCATATACAAAGGAAGGCATGACATTTTGAAAACATTTTATTGTATTTGAGGTCAGCGAGAAAAACACAAAGAAAAAGTGTACTACATAACATGGCAGTCCTTTCTTTTGCAGAATACTTTGCGAAAACACAAACCACATTTTTCCTTTTCGGCATGGTTTGAGAGACAAGCAATAAAACAAATATATACATGTCAAACCTCGTACAGTATCTTTGAATCCAACAGTCTACAAAATGTTCATCTCTGCAGAAAATCCCTCCTAAACTTGCAGAACTAAACATGAAATTAACTAAAGGCTTAATTAAGAATGAAGAAGTAAGACCCTTCTCAAATTCTAGATAACCACCTGAGACAGAAAACTACAAACATTTTCTGATACTCATTTCTAAACCAAAACCTTTCCATGTAGTATGCACCGCTTGCTTCGATCACGATAATGAACTGTGATTTCTGTGTCTCTTTTATGAGCAACTGAAGTAGGTATTTAAGTACCTAATGCGTTACTAAGGAAGACTGTCAGCTAGTAAACCTGATGAAAAAGCAATAAAGTGTCTTGAGATGTCCGTTGACCATTGTAAAGCATGGTTGAGCATCACTCCTTTACCAAATATTTTCTGTTGCAGAGAATGAAGCCCAGGCATTTGGAGGAAACAGTGGTGTTAGTTTTCACTGAAGAGGGTCTGGATGAAGCCTCTCTCACCACAGGGAATTCTGGTAGTTAAACTTGATCTTCAGGAGATACTTCATGTTTATCTGGGCCACATCATACACAATGTACCTGGAGGAGCAGAAGTTTAGGAAAACAAAAGACTACAAATATTATGACCGACTCCGTGAAATAAGAGGACATTTCACACAAATTACAGACATGAGGTGAACAGAAACAGATGATCCGAGGGAAGAAATCATGAATTAACAGGCCTGTGAAGTAAATCTCACATCTAGTGAGGGAATTTGGTTCGAGAGGTTTAAACCTCTGTTGTTATTCTTGTCATGTCTTAGACATTCAGTCAGTCTAAGTCAGTGATTTATGCATTAGTTTATGCCAAAATACCTAATTTCATCCTGGTATAAAACCCTGGTGGTGCCTCAGAGTGATCTATATCATGATCAGGTGGTCAGAAAACAACCCTTCTCACATTAAAGAGAACATTAGCTGGGAACCACTTTTTTTTAAAACAGCCATCCAAGATCAATCTGATTTTGACATTAGATTGGAAACATCGGTCTAATTTCAGGGTAAATTTGACGTTATGGGAACTTGGCAATAGACAGCTAAACCTGTACAAATTAGTGATTATAAATTTAACTTCAGTCAGTTTAATTAATGTCAACAACAATATGTATTGCCTAAGTCTTTGACTATGCACACACAAACAACTAAATAAATAATGATATTGCAAAACAGGAAAAGTAAGGGGTGATTTGGAAAAATAATTGTAAAAGCCATAACCCAGGTGACCAGTGTTAAAGGATACTCGTTGTACAGGAGACTTGTGTCATCAATGTTAGTGTTGGCTCCTTTTCCCACAGGCACTTGCACCCCATCCAAAGTGACAGATGCACCTGGATCAGGAGCAGATCTGCCCAAACCTGCAAGAAAACAAAAGGTTAATGAATACAAATAAAACTTTGATGTATTATTATTAACAAGAGGCAAGTTGCCAAATGTCCTACCATGTTAATGACAATGTTCAATAAAACAAGTTACGCAAATCAGCTAAATAACACATTGTTAAAAAGGCACAGAGTGTAGGATTTATGGTAATATACGAGCAGAAATATAATATAAAATGTATAACTATGAATATTATATCATAATAGTATAAGTGGATAATCACTTGAAACTAAGAATGAGATAGAATAGTATAAGCCCTGCATATCTGCTCATAGCTAGAGGAGATTCTACAGTAGCCCAGAGCAGACAAACCAAAAAGAGAGAGGTGCAATAACGTTTTGACTTTACCTGAAGGCCACCGTAGTTCTCCAACACGCTACTGAAACTGCAGTAATGTAAGCTGCAGAGTGCAGAACGTGGTACAGACAGCTGCCGTCAGTCTTCTGTTACTCCTAAATTAGTGTTGTTACGGTTAAGGATGGCAACTGAGGGAAATGAACGCCGTTACCGCGGTTTTGCACTCGACGGCTTACGTTACCGCATTCTTGAGAAGGGAGGATTGAATGAAGGGGTCCTCAGTTGGTTGCAATCTGCAACCTCATTGCTAGAAGCCACCAAATTCTACACACTGTGCCTTTATTAAGTAAATATGTATCTCCCAAACCATTCCTCAAACAGCCCATGGACAATCAAATTAAAAAGAGCAGTGATGAAAGCTTTCTGACCTTTAACACTGTGCTTGCCCTTCGGTAATTTTGAAATGTGGGACGCCTTCTTCAATTCATGCCTGCATTAAAAAAAGAAAAGACATTCATTTATATTATCCTCACACATTTTTAAAGCACATGAAAAGGTTTATATTCAGGCAATATTTTTTTAAAGAACACAGACTGTCACTTACATGTTGCCGAGGGCAACCTCGGCCAGCAGTAGGAGGCCCACAGGGTCTGACTGGGAGGTGTGACAGTAGTTTGCACTCTTGGACACCATGTCGGCAAAGTACACGCCTTTACCGAACATGTAACCAGTCTAGAGAAAATGAAGCAAAACGGCAATGTAACAGGACTGAAAAGGAAAAAAATACACTAAAAACATGATAAAATATTTGAAAGGTATTTATGAAAGTTACATTGTTGCTTTTTGGTTCCCCTCAAAGTTGAACTAACCACAAACAAAAACTCACCACTGGGGCCTCTGGAGGGGCAATGCGAAGACCCTGAGACATGATACCAGCGTAGTTGGTAGCGCGAGAACCGTGCCACAGAAGCTGGCGATTGTGCAGCTCCTCGAAGGGACGGAACCGTTCACGCTCTCCCTCTCGAACAATTTTGAAGATCTAGAAGATGGGGGGGCGGAAAAATAATAAAAATCAGGCAACGCAGTGAGATGGTAATTTATGCTGGACCGCAAAAGTACATATAGTAGATATAAACAGTAATACACATACTGTAGAATCATTTACATGAAGTTTGTGATTTAATCAGTAATTAGAAACAAAGACTATAAACTAAGAATTTGCAATATAATATAAAAATGAAGCGGTTGTCAGGTGAAAACAGTTGACTTACCTCTTGCACTTCAAGTGTGTAAGTGTTGTGTGTAGCAGCGTGGGTGTTCTTTACATATTGTATAATGATCTCAGCCTCATCTGTAGTCTTGTCAACAACCTGCGAAACAACAAATATACAGCATACTGTAATCTTGCCATACATAATAATCTCTTCATACAATGACCATGCTGAACATTGCTCTTAGAGAAAAATTAGGGGAAATACAACCGTCGCTAGAGTAAAACGTGGATTTACACCACTCACCTCAATCTTGGTTTTGAGTTTCTCATAGTTGATGTCGATGGGATCGCTCTCGTTGTCCTGGGCCCCTCCTCTCAGCAGGCTGTATGCCACTTCAATGTCCAACAGGTTGTCCAACATCTGAACTTTAGCCTGAACAGAGATGCATGTGGATGTTGTGAGATGCTTTTGTACGCCGCCCATTAATAAAGCAAGAGAGAATTGTGCAGTAGGATACAGTAGGATACAGTATTCGTGTCCTTACTTGAATGTAGTCCAGGCTGTTGAGCAGTGGAGGTTTCTTCATGCCGAAGTCGTGAGGTATCAGGGTGTAGAAGCGATTGGAGAGATCCAGGATCTGGGCCTCAGCCTGACTGTCTGACACAGCCTATGATGAAACAAAGCAACCGACTTAGTAATAAAAAGATTCAAGGGAGACTACGAAGAGGAATCCCAACAGAGAGGTAAACAGTGAGATTGGTTGCTGACCTGCTGTACGTCAGTGAGGAGAGAATAGGCGCTCTGGATCTGCCTCTTACTCAGCTTTCCGAGTGGCATCTTCTGGAGGTCAATCTGAAGACAGGACAGGAGCGATAAGATATACATATGTGGGACACAAAAGGTTTTTGCACACACTGGTGTTGCATTAACACAATGTATTTTACACTGTAATACATAAATAAATAAATGGAAACCTAGATTATTCTAATGTGGTTCTTAGTTCAAATGTACATGGGCACAAACAAAATAAAAGAGTCTTACCTCGAACTCCACCATGGCCTTCTTCATGCTCTCTACGTCAAAGATCATCTTGATCAGCTCCTGAACGGGCTTGGCCAGCTTGGACTTGGTGCCGGCGCTGGCTGTCAGCCTCTTCACTGCTTCTTCGTCCTGTCAAGAAACATGAACACCGCGGAGCCCAGTCAGATACAGAAAGAAACACCCGGTCAGATACGTCCTTTCTGGTTTTGAGTGTGTTGATGTATATACCTGTCCATAGTCAATCTCCAGGGGGTAGAACTTATTGGGATATTTGGTGAAGTTGGAGCAGCTCCACTCGTTGCCCGTCTTCTCTTTGTAAACAACCAGGAAGTTGTCCTGTGCAGAGTTTTTGTCGTGAAACTTGTCCAGCTTGTTGCCTCCAATGGTAGTGCCCACTCTGCCCCATGACCTGAACACCCAGTATCTGGACATACAGGAAAGATGGGCAATGTTTGAGACAGTCGAGGTAGAATGATTATTCTGACAATTATTATTTCTCCAATTATGGAAAAATTATGGGGAAAAAATGAAAAAGTTCTACTGCACTACCAGAAGAAAGCCAAAACACTCCATTAAGTGAAATGTATGGGATTACTAGTTTAATATCAAACTTTTAATAACCTCTGCACAACAAAAAAAGAAAGTTAAATGATTTTCCTCAGTCACACTGACCGTTTCTGCACGTCATCCTCCAGCAGCTGCAGTTTGTAGTAGGAGTTAGTTCCTCTGACAATGTCCACAAGGCCCAGCGTAGCACTGTACATCTTCCCGCTCTGCTCCAACACATGGGCGCTGTTCTCCAAACCTAGGAAATCAAAATAATCAGTCAAGGTCAGAAGACAAAAAAAAGGGACAGAAATATGTATTTCAATGCAGGGTGCTCATGACTACCTGAATCTGGATCCACAGCAGCTCCTCCTTTGACTGTGAGTTTCATCTTCTTGGATTTGCTACCGCCTACAATAATGGAGATGCAATTATTCATAAATATTCCCCAATTCACTCCAATACTATAACACAAGTTTAGATTAATCACCCCTCTAAAACATTTAGATAAACAGCCAACAACAACAAATATTAATAACAGCTAAATAAATATCCTTTACCTTCCTCCTCCTTCACCCTGCCTGTGCTCTTGGTAGCCAACGCTCCGGACTTAGAGGCTACAGTCGAAGGTTTTGCCTCGACCTTGACCTCTGCACCCCAGGGTGAAATGGCGTGCAGGGAGACCAGTTCCTGGAGGGCTTTACCCGACGACTTGATGTCTGTGAGGAAATCCTCGGAGACCACGCGCACGCCAGCGTCCCTGGCTTCCTCCATTTTCTTACTCATCTTCTCCACCTCCTCTGTGAAAACATTGAGGAAGCAGGTGGGATGCAGACAGCAAGTTAGAAACGTTGGACATATTACAGAGATTGGCACTCACTGGCCCACATATTGGTAATTCTGCAACGTTTGACTGGTAACTCACTTTTGGTGCTGAGGCAGAGAGAGGCCTTATTGGCGGTGGTGGACATCTTTCCGCCCATCTCCTCCACAGCAGTCTTTAGATCATCCTTGTTCTTGGTCAGCTTGCCCACAGTAAACAGCCTCATACCAGTAAGAGGTTTATCTATGGGATTTAATAAATTAAACATTAAAACAATAACTATTTTAACTATTTGGTGTTCAAATTCCACTGGCCATGGCTGTCTTACTTTGTATTTTTTTGTAAGATTTATGTGCACATTACAACGCATCGATTGAATCAAATCACAGGCTCTGCATACAGGGAGTTTACAAAATAAAAATAAATTTTACGTAACAAAATATTTAAACATTTGCAGGATACTGCAACTCTTCAGGTGTATTCACTAACCCGCTGGGGCTCCCTCTGGCAGTCGCTCAGTCGGGGCACTGGACGCACTCGCCAAGGGTTCTGCTTTGGCTTTGGTGAGAGTTTGGGTGGGAGCCTCCTTCGGGTAAACTCGGTCCTGTCGCTTGAACTTGAATTTTTTCAGGAAAGGAACTTCGTGGAATTCCTAAAATGATAATGCCAAAATATTCCAAATAGTAAGTAATTGGTAGAGATGTAGCGCAATCTCCAGGAACAATAAATACCCATATTTCCAATCACAACTCAGCTGCTCAAGGCTACAGGTGGGGATTTAGCAATGAAATATCTACCCTGTACGAACCAAAAGGAGCCCTGAGATGAGGTGACCTACCTTGGGCGTGACCCAGTCTTTGCGTACGGGTGTTGTGGTCTTGAACACACACTTTGTCCAGGCTGAGATGTCCCCTGTACAGTAATAAGCGTCGACCTTAAACACCACCTGGCCCTTGCACTCCGTACAGGCCTCAAGAGCACCAAACGCCATGCCATCAGCCAGGCAGTCCACCACCTGTCGGTTAAACAACACAGATGTGCTTAACATGGACCAGTTACTCCAATTGCATCAAGTATTACAGGGGCTACAGTTTGTCGTTTATATATGTTATATACACAGCTGTAATTTCATCTTGAATACAGTGAGAGTTAAATAAGACGAGGCTCGCCTACATTTGATTCTCCAGAGGGAACTTCTTGGCCATTTGCAATCAGAAGCTCCTTCATATCATTGGTTGAACAAAATTTCTTCAGCTTGTCCTTGATACCCCAAATGAGCTGACTTTGGTTCTGCAGATGCAAGAAAAAGACCACACAGACACAAACAGAGCAGCATATTAAAAACATGGCCACCAAACAGAATGGGATGTTTTCTGCAAAGTAGGAAATAAAATTGAGGAAAAGGTACCTTCAGCTGCTCGTCTAGCTTCTTCTTCTCATCCTCATCCTCTTTCTTTTGTTTCTTTGATGCTCCATCCACCTCATCCGATGGACGCTTCCTGGAAGAGCAAACAGAAGTTCCAAAACATTTATTCAAAACTTTTGTTGTTTTGTTTTTTAAGGATTCAGCATAGACAAAAAAAAGAAGAGGATGAAAAAAACAAACATCCAAATTAACTTCCTAATTGAAGCCAAAAGGGATACTGGAACAAACAAGCCTGAGTCTGACACCTTTATTCATTAGGGGAAATTCATTAGGGCCCCATCAGTTAATAGACACACACACAAGCAGGTACATGTCTCCACAATCCCAGGTGTCAATGCTGATATCATCCACTCTGCCCTGACAAGAAATATTCATTAGCCTCCCCATGAGACCAGACACACACACACACCAGCACACAGGCATCAGTTAATGACCATCCAGTTGCAGCCGGTCTCCGTCTGATCCTTTGTAGTGCAAAAAAACAAGACAAACATCCCTTATCAGACAACTGATGATGCCAAGAGGGAGGAAGGGACTTCTATAAAGAAGCATCCTTCAGATTTGTTCAAACAGAAGTGTGGAAAGGATGTTTAATGTGAGGACAAGTGTGTGCATTATCAGGATGGCTGAAGTCAGAATAACGATGACGTACTCTGTTGTTTAATGAGTAATAACACTTGTTTTTAGAAGAGATATCCTGCAGTAGATTGGTGAGTAACTTGAGTTTGCTTTCTTGTATTTCATTGCAGTTAAGCTCGACTTCTAACTTGAATCTTATTTCTTTCTTTAGGGACAACCATGGAGAACACCACTGCACTGTTGAACCTCTACACTTTCTACCAAACGATAAACTCATCCCGTTCGTCTTCTCCTTTCCTGCAGCCTTTACAGATCTCCTCAACTCCATCCTCCAATACCGCCTCCTCCCTTTCGCCGCCTGCTGAACTGGTGATTTCCCCGAATGTGGCGTACATGGCGGCTGAGCTTATCATCGCCGTGCTCTCCATAGTCGGCAATCTGCTGGTCTGCGCCGCCGTGGGCCTCAACCGCAAATTACGCACGGTCACCAACTACTTCCTGGTCTCGCTGGCAGTCGCTGACGTCTGCGTGGGCACGATTGCCATTCCCTGCGCCATCCTCACCGACATTGGTTTACCGCGTCACAATCTCTACTTGTGTCTGCTTATGCTGAGTGTTTTGATCATGTTCACCCAGAGCTCCATCTTCAGCTTGCTGGCGGTGGCTGTTGAGCGCTACGTGGCCATATTCATGCCCTTCCGCTACCAGGTCGTGATGACGCCTCGTAACGCCGTGTTGGTGATCCTGACCACGTGGCTGCTGGCCTTTCTCATCGGGCTTGTGCCTCTGATGGGCTGGCACAAGACGCCAGCGGATTCAGGCCACTGTTTCTTTGTCTTGGTGGTGGACATGACCTACATGGTCTATTTCAACTTCTTTGCATGTGTGCTGACACCCTTGGTGATCATGTTTCTCATCTACGCCAAAATCTTTGTCACAGTCAAGCGGCAGGCGAAGCGCATTGCCTCGGAGCAAAGTGGCAGAGAGGAGGGACAGATGAGGGCTGCAGCCAGCGTGCGCCGAGAGATGAAGACTGCCACTTCGCTTTTCCTGGTTCTTTTCCTCTTCACCAGCTGCTGGATCCCCCTCCACATAGTCAACTGCTTCCTGCTTCTTTGCCCACACTGCCCTGTGCCGCTGGAGCTGCTTCTCACCGCCATCATTCTGTCACATGCCAACTCTGCTGTCAACCCTTTCCTGTATGCATACACCATGACAGCTTACAGAGACACCTTCAAGGCCATTTTCATGTGCTGCAGGACGGCGGGGGCGAGAGAGGCTTTAAATGCAGTTAGCGGGGATGATAGAGAGGGGGCGGCTGTACACCAGCGCTGAAACACTGAACACAGTGTGTCACCGAAACTGCACAAAATTATTTTATCCTTTCTTTTTGGACTCACCCTTCAGTTTTGACAACAGGGAGCCTTTTCTTAAGTTCCTCCTTGTCTTCTGCCCGTAGTACATTGAAACCCTTCAGTTGGACGGCGCTGTATTCAGGCTTGAAGACCAGTTCCTCCCTTCCGCTCACAAAACACGCAGTGTGGTACCAGCGGTCGATCAGACCCAGCTGGGGCTTCTCTGCGTCCACAGATTTCTTGGATACACGGATCTGATCCTAAAAAAGAGAGAATCATAGACTCTTTAACCCAATGGAACAATCCCACTTTGATCAAACTTACATGATTCTAGTATGTCATTGGAATAAAATGAAAGCAGTTTTCCTGCAAATAGAAGTAGCTGCTAACCTTTTCTATTTTCTGATCACAGCCTTTGCATGTGCTGCGGTTCGACTTGGCATATTCAACCGCAAAGTCATTCAGTGTCTTCTGTCCTTTAGCTCCACTCTTCTGGTCCCCTTTTCCTGCAAGAAGGAAGTATAACATTTTACTTACCAAGAATAATCAAGAAAATATATATTACTTTATCATTTTTTATATTTATATTGTTAATAATGGGGTGGCTGTGGCTCAGATGGGGAGAGCGGGTTGTGCTTTAACCGTCTTCTGTCCGTTTGTCAAAGGGTCCCTGAGCCAGACACTGAACCCAGAGAAGCCCACTGCTCCTAAAATGCTTAAACTGGGTTGAATGCAGAGGTAAAATGTCATGTATGTACCTGTATGTTTATGACAAATGTAATAAAGTTTAGCTTATGTTATGCAAATGTATGCAAGATTTCTGAGGACAAATATATCAACAGAATATTCATTTTAACACATCCCCAGC
Organism: Myoxocephalus aenaeus; assembly: GCA_038501785.1. Taxonomy (NCBI): domain Eukaryota; kingdom Metazoa; phylum Chordata; class Actinopteri; order Perciformes; family Cottidae; genus Myoxocephalus; species Myoxocephalus aenaeus. The sequence continues at coordinate 1,217,554 of JBAMJR010000091.1, forward strand.
AGTAATTGCACAGATATTGTATAATATAATCTACAGAAGTGTTTCATTTATTTTCTATAAGCCCGTGTTTGTTTTTCTAACTACTAATAACTGATGGCACAATGTTTTCACTGCTTCACTGAAAATATGTATGCTGATCCGCACACCTATTTGACAGAACAATGTTTAACTAAACCACTGAAAAAAAAAGAAAAGATGATGTCAGCTGCTCAACTAAAGAGCCAGAGGCCTGAGAAGACATTAAATCATCTACATGAAGCCACACTGTGACTACAGTTCATACATGTTGTGTGTGGAAATGTAATATTTCAAGAACCCATTAAGGTATATGCTAAATGATAAAAGTCGAGTACTGACCTCCTACTGCTCCGCCACTTTCAATGGCCTTTTTGACCTTCTCCTGGTCGTCCCAGCGGAGGTCAGAATACCCAGCAATATCCGCAGTGGACTGAGCCGCTGCTCGCAGCCAGAAGCAAGAGAAGTGGTGCCAGTGGGGGACTTTCCCGTCAAACATGGGCGACTGCCGGACAAAGACCAAACACAATACGTTCAAAACCAACCAGTGATGATCTTGTGTGACAGTTTGTGGGGAGGCTACACACTTCTTTGATTGTAACGTAAAAAATATGCGTTATAAATGATGTGGCCTTACTCCTTGGACAAATGTTTCACCATCCAGCAATGCTATTTTTTTGGCATATTGTAGGTCCAGGTGGGCTGGGAAGGGTGACACAATAAACTACTACTACAAGTTGGCTTTATGTTGATTTTTTAATTAAATGGCTTATAGCCACTCATTAAAATGCAATAGGCAATAAAGTGATGAACATGTGCCCCTGCTGACTTGGCTGGACTTGTAGTATTGAAAGTCAAGTGATTGAGGATCTGGAGCTGCTCCACAGTCCATGAATAAAGTTCCTGAGCCTCTTAAGTTAATTCATTATCTGGGGCAGCAGGCAGACTTTGCAACGTATTAATAATGCTGTTGTGATTTTGGCCTCTGAGGTAGATGGTCACGCGGACATTGAGAAGTTGTCGTCTTTAGGAATAACCCTCAAGCTGCAAAAAAATAATAATACACAAATTAAACTAACTTCCGTGAATAGCAGGATGCATGGTTGCAAGATTGCAGGAGTCGGACATTAAGACAGGCTCAGCGGCTCTTTGTGAGCAAGACTCGGCAGACAATGACAGCCATGTAAATGCTAACGAGGGCCTAACCTAACACAACACAAACCACCCTGTAAACTGCATATTTGCATTCTCTCGTCAACTCATAATCATTCACTACATTCGCAGAACAACCCGCCTTGTTCAGAAAAGCTCGCGGTGTGGCGGTGAGCTAGAGAGAGAGCATGCTTCTTCGGGTGAGCCGACTCCAGACGTCGTCACGTTACCTGCACCATGATGGCCATCCTCAGCGAGTCTTTCGCTATGTTTTCCTTGCATTTCTTGCACGATGCGCGGCCGCTTTTGGCATATTCCGCTTTGTACAGCTTGTCCTCTTGAGACTCCGCCATACTTGTTTAATATTATTGCAAAAAAAAAAAAATGAAATGAAGTGACTGTGAGGCTAACTTTCTGCTGATGACAAGGGGCCACAAGCAACGCTCAGAGAAGGGAAGCCCGCGTGCCTGCACGGCATCACAGAGATGAGACGCGAGCGAAGAGCTCTCACTCTGTCTCTGTTTACTGATACCAAAACCTTTCGAGGGAGAAAGCAGCAGCAGCTCTGTAAATATGGATGAGATTACCACCAAACATTTACATTTAATCAAGGCTTTGAGGAGTTTTCTGAAACCTGGGTCTATGGTTCCAGGCTCTATTGTAAATGAGTCCACTGGGGCATAATATCTACCGATCAACAAGGTTGAGTTGTAGACCTATATTCAGGCAGTAATGCGTCAGGGTCCCAGCCAGATGTGGCTTGGTACCCTGCACACAAACTGCAGCAGACTAGATTTAAGACTTGAGATTCACACTTCTTGATGACTTGAGACCTGACATGATGACAACATCTTGAATTTGGACCTTGAAAACCCACAAAACAATAAAGAAACCCTAAATTAGACAGCAACAGACAGAGATAAAAAAAAGAACAGCTTATGTAATGTCTATGCATTGAAAGGTCTTTGTTATGTAAAAAGCAACAAGAGTAACACAACTCTGAAATAATTTGTTATGGTCATTCAGTCAGAAACCTTATAACTTTTTGCTGATTTCAATTTTGTGACTTAACGTGGACTGGACCTCAAAGACTTGAGACTTTACTTTTTCTTGTCATAACTATAAGACTTTGACTTGCCTTAACATATTTAAAACCAGCTACAAACTACTGATATACATCATAATAGCAATGTTGATATGCAACCATGGTGGTTTATGATGGCATACTATTTAAACTAAATATATATTAATTTATTTGTTTTCAGACAATAAATACAACACAACATATAATACATTAATTTCAGATGTATTCCCGCACATGTTAGTTTAGTGAAACACTGAAACAGCATTAAAAGAGAGAACATTTCCTGAAAATATGTCAAATATAAGTTAAATATGTCTGAAAGTTGGCTTCTTGTGTCACGTCCATCAGACGCCAGATGAGTTGATATGTGCAGTAGTGTGGGTTTATTCTTCTGTACATGTCTTAAGGTTAACAGACGAGCCCATTTTCCAACTACCGAGTGATGCATCTTCTCAGTATACGATTAAGGAGTCGGCCACAGAATACGCGCGCGATTGGCAGCCAGAAGTAATCGAGTCCGGAGAATGGGGAGCTCGTTCGTGTTCATCGTTGATATGAGAAATACTTTAGATAACAGAGGAAGCTCTGCTGGAGAGCTTGAATGAGCCCACATGCAAAGCATTTGTCAGGACATCAAAGGGTTATTTATTGCCTGGTGTGAATTTAAGTAGGGATCGATGTGTGCCACCTTTTTAAGAAGCAAAAGAAGAAGTTCATGTCATAATATTAATAATATACCCTCACACATAGTTTAAATGCTATTGTATAACGTGCATCACATATTATGTTTTACAGTACAATAATACTAATACTAATAATAGTGATGGTAATAATACTTATTGTTATTATCATCATCATATTGCGCATTATGCTATATATCGTATATATCCCATACTATACTGTACTACACCATATCAGACTATGTTATGGTAATATCTTGTACTGTACTACAATATTTAGATATAACACTATACCATGGCATATTATTACATTAGCTTTCCATATTGATACAGAACACTAAGTATCATTTAATCAGATTAATGTTTACATATTTAGTTGCAGACTCGATGCTAATAACCACACCATTGTCACTTTACCTCAAAACCTTGTCTTAAACTGCTTTTGTTTAGTTTCTATTTCTACTTCTATTCTTATAGAATACTTTTTTTTTTACTTTCTCATTTTTGAGTGCTTATTTCATTGTTTATGCTGCTGCAACGCCTGCATTTTCTCTGTGGGGATAAATAAAGGCTTTTTAAATTTCAACTTAATTCAGTGGTGGAAGACGTAAAAGTAGGCAGAATGGCCCGTCGATGTTGTATCATTTGATATTGTAGTATTGAGTTACTTACTATTAATACATTTATGTGTGAGGAGGATTTTCATATGGCAGCTGGTCGAACTCAAGTGGAGCTAATTTAAACTTCTGTATACTGTTGAGCAGTTTGACCAATAAACTAATCATACTAGATCATATTTTACTAGACTGTCATATATATAATCTTAACCTGCAGGATAACTAACTCCTTGTATATGTCAGATAATGAAGTAGGAAAATAAACGTACATGGAAATTGGACAGGGTTTATTATCTCTTCCTAAGCATTACATATACATTAATATACGCACATCACAAGATATATTTTTTTAATCTTTGCAACTGCCAAGTGCATTACGTGGTTTTTGTATTTAAATGTGTGCCAACTGCAGTTAGTTTTTATGTTAGGTTTTATGTCCACTAGACACTGTCTGGAGCTTCATTTGTTTTTGAAAACAGAGATAAACAGCACATATTATCACCAGCAGAGAACCCTGTCATGATCAGTATTTTATATTTCAACGTGAACAAAAAATAAACCTGTTATCTGTTATAACTGGGATTCCCATTGGTTCATAAAGGCACAACGTGACCAGAAAGGGTCAACGAGCCACATTTGTTACTTTTGCTTCTTTAAATTAAAACACTTTGTGGTAATTCTATGATATTTTCCTCGACTGTCAATGTTCGCGTTTAACTCGTATTTCCCCGACTGTACCAAAACTGTTAGTTCAACTTTTAGACCTCTCAGTTAGGAACTAAGCAGGTGTTTTTAGCTGTCAGTCTACATATGTCGCTTATTAACCTTTTGGCTAAGATCAATATGAGTATCTTAACAAACCATTGCACCTTGGAAAAATGAATCTGCCAATGTCACCATTTTGCTGTTGCACATTGCATATCCAGAAAGTCAAACCTTTAGAAAACACATTTTTATTTTAAGCTCCCAGCCATGTCTGTGTGAAGTAACATTTAGATCATCGTTAAATCAATATTAATTGATACTTTTTGAGTTTCTCTGTTTTTGAAAAGATGTTCATATACCAACTTACTTGATACATTCCTCAGGAAATCCCATAGATGAGCTTGTCCACTTACAACATTAAATACACATAATAATAAGCAATGACGATGTGTTTAACGTATTATTACACCCTTATTACATGGGAAGAGAACCTTCTTGGTTTTAGTATGCAAGAGGAGGAGTGACATGTCACGTTACAGAAATGTGGCAGTGAAACTCCACGTTAGAAATATATCTGTAACGGAAGTGAGAGAAATAGTGTACCGAGGCAAAACTGAATTCCTGTGTGCTATGTCTTTATCAAAAATTTCAGAAATCCAGAGCGACACAGATATTGACATGCAAGCTGACAAGAAATACCTCAAAAGTAGTGAAGTGTACACTGATGAAACGTATTTACAGCACAATATGAAAGCAAAAAGCAATCGATTCATAAATAATTGGACTTAATATGTTGACCAAAGTCCCACCAAAACGTGTCTTGAATAACATTAGCTTTGTTCAAGTATTGTGGCAACTCAAAATACAAAACATAGTGAACATTTTGAGAATGATGCATGATGATAAAGTAAAAAACACTAGTCAGCCCTGTATAGGTCATTAGAAAGTCTATGAGAGGTTGAGCTGGTTGTTTTGAGGTATTTTGGCTTAGAGGTCTGTAGACTTGCTGGAGTGTTATTCCAGCAAATAAATATAGACACGTTGGCCTTCTTTAGTTTTGTACAAAGTGAACCTAAAATGCTTTACACCGTTTATAATGTGAAGATATGGCAATAAAACATAGAAAGCAGTGCCCTCAAGATGCTTATTCAAAGCCAGGGGACAGTTAGGTCCTTTCTAAGCAACATAAATCTGCCCATTTATTAGTTCCCCTATTCGTCCATTAAAAGAAATCTACAGCCATTTTCAAAATTCATACATGTTATTTATTTGGTCTAAGACAGTCTAAAACATATGAGTAAATATGAACAACTCTCTCCCAAATCAAGTGCTAAAACTCAAATGTGTGATGTCTTCAGGTACAAAGTCTGGAGCTGGACGTTTGAGACTTATTTCTCTGGTTTCCGGCTACGAGAGAGAGTAGCTCATGTTCACAAATACTGATTTCCCTTTCCTAGGCCATGTAAATAACATATTGAGAATCTAAATGTAGGTTGTGTTCCCCAATACAGTCCAACATACTTATGTTTTTAGATGACAGGAAAGCCGAGGAGGACCCGGTCATCGAGTAAAGAGGAACAAAGGCTTTGGTAGGCTTTGGATCCTAGCAGTTGCACACTCTTCTCCAGTTTGTGCAGCTAATTTAGTTATGGCAAGGCAAAGTCAGAAACACACACAACAAAACTGTAAACCAGTAGAAACAATATGGCCGGGCTGTGTCCTCCTCCACCTGCGGTCACCTGACCTTAAACGTCCCCTCAGCATTGAAGTCTGCAGGAAGTCAGACCGAACACCCCGTTGGCCCCTCTCATCTTCTCCTTGTGTCTGGCCTGGACGAGACCAAACACCACCTTTGCAAGCGACATGCGTCTTTCTGTCTGCACCCCGAGGTAACCATCTGTCCCAACACTGACCCCCTTGCTGCGCATGTTGCTGACGAAATAGGTCCGGATCTTCCCCCGATACTCGCTCACCTACAACGACAGCAGCGGTCAAGTGTGGTAATCCTTTCTCAAGGTTTTTATTGTCAATACTTGTTCACAAACACGGTTAAGATTCATTAATATCTACACATTTCATGCACTTGTGTCCGCTTCCTGCACAGTGATGTAACTCATTTATTTTTATTTATTTTCACCAGTAGATGTCCCCTGCGTCTGAGCCTGAGAGTCTGGCCATTAGCTGCACTGTTAACAGTTTCACTAAAGCTTTTCCTCATTGCAACTCTCCCACAAGATGGCATTTCCATACAACTAAACTGCATTCTCAACTACGTTTCAAGGTACGGTCGCAGTTTTAAACAGGTTAGAAGATGTGGTTAACATTGCAAATTAAAACAAATCAAAACACAAAAAGGCAACTCAACTACTTGGTTAGTTTTATTAAGAAGTATCACCTTTGCCTAAAATGATTACTAAGATTCACATGGGACACAAACAGCAGCCTCCTGGGTGAAAGCCCTGTGTTTCTTTTGACCTCTCTTACTTTCGTGGACTTAAATTAAATGTATTTGTGATACGTCAAAAGCTAATCCACAACTAAATATGTTTCCCTCAAAACATCATTCACAATGCAGTTATATTGTATGGGAATGCTGTTTTTAGGAGACAGGGATGCCTAGCAATGACATCCCTGCACATGTCTTACCTTCAAATACAGCACGACCTTCACTGAACATTATCGAGCCTGAATTAAACTTTGTGGCTATCCAGTAAAATCAGTTCCACTGTATTTTGAAAGGTGCCACTCACCCCCTTGACAAAGATTTCTCCACGTAGCTCCAAGACAAACCCCCATTCTGCCAGAATCCTGTGCGTGGCCTCGGGTACCTGGATACGCCCGCTCACACCCGTGCTGTCCATGCGGCTGGCCAGGTTCACTGTTGACCCCCAGATGTCATACTGCGGCTTGGTGGCACCGATCACCCCTGCGACCACCGGCCCGTGGGCAATGCCTGTTGTCAGTGCAACACAGACCAATGCTTACTAAGTATTAAATCTATGACATCAGAAACCCTCGCAGAGAGCCGTTTAAATCAACCTTCCATTGTTTATGTGTGCAGGAGGTAAGCCACTTACCAACACGCAGCAGAAAGTTTTGGGCCGAGAGCCTGTTGATCTCTTTCAAGGTCTCTTGCATTGCCAGTGCAAACAAAACCAGCTCACTCAGGTGATTCCATTCATCCATAGAAGCCTGAGAGAGCGAGATAAATGCATAGTTAGATATGTGAGTGAGAGAGAGAGAGAGGTTTGATACTGAAGATATCAAAGTAGGTCGCAGATGATGGAAGCAAATAGCAGAGTGTGTACGAAAAGATGTCCCACCTGTCGGTCTGGAGCTAAGCCAGAAGCTGCCATGTAGCAGCTCCCAATGGTCTTGATCTTCTCCACATAGTGGAAGTACGACTCCTCCAACAACTTGTGGAATATGTGGAGATAAAGAGATCAAATCACACATCAATCTCATATGTACAGTAGAGTTATGTAATGCTATATTTGAAAGATGAATTATAATGGATGTTTTTCTTGCTCTAGTTTTCATTGCCTAGATATAAACAGTTCATGCAAAAATGCAATAATATGCTTTGAGTATTTCACTTTTCAAATTCTTATATAATGTATTAAGTCAAAAACATGATCTAAATCCACTGTACTTTCATTTGAAGTCCCATTTCACCTCATCAAAGCCAGCAATGATCTCATTTAGAAGTCGGAGGCAGTCCACTCCTTCATGTTTGATCTCCTTCTGCTCAAAGTACTCGTTGAATCCGGCGATGGAGGCAAACATGACACCAACTTCATCGTAGGACTGGGAGTAAAGCTCCTGAAAAGACAATGGTGTCAAGCACTTTATTTGACTGGTGTATACATACAGTATATTGATTAATTCAGTACGACATTTAGTTATCAATGCAAGACATCAGCTGTTCCAAAGTTGGGCGGTTCAATAAATTACAATGAACTGTACAAATGTGTGAAATAACACTTAAAGTCCATTGAAACATTGGAAATAACTTAGTACTCAACTTAGTTTATATAAAACAAGAATATTCCACCTAAATCGTCTTCATCTTGATGTTAGCTCTGCTTTAAACAATGTTAAAACCACACAACAGAAAATACATTCAGACTTTTATAATAGTCCAATCAGCATTTCAATCTAAATAAATATAATTTTTAAATACACTTGCATTATTCTTCTTATATTTTTGTCCTCCCCTGATAAAGGCATGAATCATTTAAGATTTAACACATGTAGGAAGAGGCTGAGGTCATGTTTTCTGCACCTCATCATTCTTGCTCCGGTCAAGAAAATGTCGCGCCACATGCACCGGCAGGATGTTGTGTAGGAGACACTCATTGTGTTCCCGCAATTCCCTCATGTCCTCCACTTCCTGTTGTGCCTGTAGACGCCACAGGAAGTCCAGTCTGGCAGTGGCCTCCCACTGGGAAGTAAAAGATAGATACAACTATCAGAGGTCACGTGCCCGTGTCTACATTCTCCTTTATCTGTCAGTTAAAGTAAATCAAAAAGAAGACGAGCAAACTAAACTCAACAGCAATGTGATCAAGACAGGGAAACTTCAACAGTACCTGCCGTCCATTGTAGAAGACAGCAACAATAAACATGGCCATGAGAAGGATGGAGATTCCTTTCATCCGGACATAGTGAGATCTGTGCAGAAATTAATGAAGAGAGGTGGAATATAAAGATGTACATTTTGTTAAAAAAACATGACGAAAGATATGTTGAGTACAATAGTACAGTAGAAGTAAATTCAGTAACTCACCAGAGAATCAAGTAAATGTACAAGCAGTGGTGTAATATAAATACATTTACTCAAGTACAGTACTCACTGTACATACTTGAATATGCTACTTAATACTTCTACTCCATAGAGGGGAATATTATGCTTGTTACTATAGTACTATTCTACGAATCTACCCAGTAGTATACAAAGTATGTAAAGTTGCACCACATTGATGAACTACAACATAAAAAGAATAATGTAATATTTTTCAATAACATGAACGTTTGTACTTTACTTAAGTAACATTTTGAATTCAGGACTTCAATGGAATATTTTGAGACCATTATATTTCTACTGTATGTATGTGTATGTATGTATGTATGTATGTATGTATGTATGTATGTATGTATGTATGTATGTATGTATATATAAAGTCCACTTACAATACATTCCAAATACTGAAACGTTTTGTAACTAAGCAAAATAATAATAATCATCAAAAAATGTAGAGAAAAGCCCAGTCTGAGCTGGCCGGTGTATATTTCACACCGACCTGTGCAGAGTATCGTGGCGTGCGAGTGTGAGGAAGGCCAGGTGGATGAGGTAGGAGTAGACGGCCATCGCCAGCAGCAACACCGCCAGCTTCAGCAGAGAGTTTAGACGCAGGAACACGGCACAAGTCACCATAGCGATTACGCCGCTCAGTATGAAGACCTGCGGAGACAGAGGCGGCGAAGAAGAAGAAAATATTTAGATGACTTCACCTTCTTGAAGTGAAAGAAAAAGGGCATTGAGTGAGAAACCTCAAGTACAAATGTGATAATAATGTTGTATTTAATACAAGACCAAATGTTTGTGTTGACATATTGTTATTATTTGTGAAATTAACACATTTTAACTGCTGTTGTCCTTGCCTCAGGGTAAGCGCAGACGGTGAGCGAACGCGAGGCTGCGTTGGTTCTGTCCTGTACTTCAGCCTCACCTGTGTCTGCCAGAATGCACCATACCTGGACACAGACACACAGCACAAAATAGTCACGTAAAACAAAAGACTTATAATGCAACAGAAACATATTTATCATTCTGACATATTAAAGATTTGAGTCGTTTAAAAAAAAAAATCAATGCCAATTAGTGCCTGGAAGCATAGTTTGCTTGTCAGCAGTGAGGCACACCTGTCTCCTTTATGAATATACATCTAAGATGTTTTTTTTTTTTACCATTTATTATTTATATTAGTTGTTTTGATTTTACTATGTCTCTGTGTGCACTTTACCCTGTTTGCTGCTGTAGTCCTGCAAATTTCCCCACTGCGGGTCTAATAAAGGAATATTACATTCTATTCAATTCAGTTTATTTTGTACAGCCCAAAATCACAAATTACAAATTTGCCACGGAGGGCTTTACAATCTGTACACATCCCTGACATCCCTGCCTCGCATTGGATCAGGAAAAAGTTTTTTTCGGGGGGAGTTTTTCCCTGTGAAAACCTTTCACAGGGAAAAAAGGAAGAAACCTTCGGGAGAGCAACAGAGGAAGATCCCTCTCAATAGATGTAATGTGTAATAGCATGATGTCAATATCTAATCTAATCTAAATCTCTCCACCTCCTCTAAAGAACAGGCACAAACAGTACAGAATTATAAAAAGGAAAGTTGTGGCAGGGAAAACGTATGTAAGTCTGGCCCTGTGTTGCTTATACCAGGGGTGTCAAACATACAGCCTGCGGGATAATTGTTAAAATTGCAGGAAAAAAAAAGACAAAAAAGCTGAGTCAGGGCTTGAATGTCTGATCCATAGAATGAAAAATGGGCACACTATCCATTGACCCAGAGTCGCAATTGATTCAAGCACTGACATTACTACAGATATTGCTCAACTGCGAGGGAGAGCCCAGGCAGGTAAACAGTGGGCTGATGTCTGATTTTTTTGTCTTTATGTTTCTAGTGTATTGAAGAAATATCTAAAATAGGGTTTATCATCCAAAAACGTTCACCAATGATTTAAACATAGAGAAATATTGTCATTATGTATGCGTTAATATGCTATGATTTTACTGGTTCGGCCCACTTGAGATCAAAATGGGCAGCATGCGGCCCCTTAACTAAAATTAGTTTGACACCCCTGGCTTGACTCTCACCATGTCAGTAAAGACCAAGCCAAAGTTCAGGACGATGGCGGTGAGGGTGAGGAGGTTACGGGCACTGTTGTTTTCATGGATCCAGCAGCACAAGTACTGCAGTGGTGCAGGAGTGCACCTGAACTCTTCAGCCAGAGCCAGCAGCAGCAGCAGCATGTAGACGAGCAGGAAGACGGAAAACTGGACGATGGCCGGGAACAGCCTGCAGAGGAAGAGGAGGAGAGGAATGGAAGTGGAAGAGGAAGGAAGTGAGTAAAGGAGAGAACAAATTAATCCAGGGTAGAACTAAGGAACAAGAGGAAGCGTGTGACATATATTCCAGGGAAGTGTACATTTCATTTTTGATACTACCTCCAGATAACACCAAAGTAATTGTTTTTAAATCCTGCAAATGGAGGCTTTAAAATCAGACAAAACAGGGTTCTCTCAGTCTATTTCACCTTGTTGTTGTTGTTGTTGTTGTTGTTGTTGTTGGTATTTGAGGAAAATGTTAATGACCAACCAAGTAATATTAATGTGAAAATATAATTGACCATATATGCTTTTACGAAGACTTTTTTTAAAAAGGGCATTCAAATCTGAAGAAAAGGAGAATCTGAGAATGAAACTAGTGCTAACAATGTGAGCTTCTCCTGGTCAACGTTGGTGTCTCCCTACCGTGGCGCAGGAATGACGGCCTGGACAGCCATGAGGAAGAGGAGCATGATGAAGGAGCAGACCAGGTGGGAGTTGAACATTTCATCCCTCATCTGAGAGAACTGGTAAAAACAAAAAGCATCATTTACATTGCAGCATTATTTTGTTTTTTTCTCTCCTACCAAACACCTGCTGAACCAGCGTCTGTACCTTGTCCTCGATGTGCGCGTCTTTGAACACCAGGGTCAGAGGGGTGATGTGCTCCCGGTGCATGCGCTCACTGCTTTGAACCTCAATAGCGTGTTTGATGCGTTTGTTGATCTCCTTGGAGGTGGACTGCCATATGTTGGGCAGTGAGCCATTCGTAAAGGAGGCCAGGATCTGCAGGAAAAGAAAACGCTGTTGTGAGATTAATCCGGTATACGCATTTCCAGCGACAGAAAGCTGTTTACAATCACCTACACTGTTCATGTCAACGCCGTTTCGTTCAACGGGCAGCTCTGGGTTCCAGGTTCGATTAGTTTTCTGGACTTTGGGGGCCTCAACACGATCAACTTTTCTCTTTTCCTCCTGAGAGACGATGAGGAAAGTGTCGATGTTGTGTTTGAGCAGGAACTCGTTCCTGTCACGGCCATGGCCAGCTTCTGTCTTGCAGGTGCCTTCTAGACAGTCCAGAGTGGCCCTTGAGATGTGGATGCGTCTGGATGAGAGAAAATATCGGTAATGTACAAAGAAAGGTTATGCCAATCATAATAAGAGGAGATTGACTAATGAATAGTTTCATTCAGAATGAGGAAATGTGCTTTTTTTTAACGTATATGAGGAAGCCATATATTTGACACGCCTGCAGTCTGTCAAGTATCAAGTTTGGGTTTATACACTTTGCTGTGTTTACGATGTTTCTTAAAATAAATAAATGGGGAGACCAGGAAATTGAACCAGCTACCTTGTGGTTTCAGGCCGACCATTCTCCCCATGAGCTACAGCCGCGCTATGACAAGCATTAAGGATAACTACCGTATATAGGAATAGTAAATCTTCTAGCTAATGGTTTAGTTTGCTTACATAGGGTTTCATAATCACTTTAAAGTTCCTCACAGTAACTTTTACAAAAAACAATCCAAATGTGTTGCATCAGAGGGCTACTTCTGTTGAACACTGGCACTAGCAGAGACTACTAACCCTGGTATGCCCCCAGCTTCCAGCATGTTGGCAATGCCCACGTCCCAGGACCAGACGTCAAACTGCCATTTCTGCAAGCCCAGCACCCCGCACAGGACAGAACCCGAGTGGATCCCAATCCTCATGTCCATGTCAAAGTTGAACTGCTTCCGCACGGACCTGGTGTTTGGGGGTAAAGCGACACGTTAGACTTATTATTGAAGGCTATTGTTCTTTCTGCACATAAACAGAGTAGTGAAATAAAAGGAACCCCTCAAGAACTCCAGCGGGTTAAGACTGACCGTATGGTGCTGATCATGTCCAGGCCCAACTCAACACAATGACGGGCATGGGCACGCTGTGGCTCAGGGACGCCTGACACACAGTAGTAACAGTCTCCCAGTATCTTTATCCGCAGGCAGTGGTGCTCCTGTGATGATAAAGAGTCAAGACACCAGGGAAAAGAGAAAAATAAGGTATTGATATATTCGAAAATATGTTATATACCCCCACAAAAAAAGCTTAAATTCTCACATCTGCCAGTCGGTCAAAGCGTCCAAAGAGCTCGTTGAGGGTTCGAACCAGGTCCTGGGCCGACAGGTTCATGGACAACAAGGTGAAGCCCTTGATGTCTGCAAAAAGAATGCTGCGAAGACGAGAGAAATAGAAAAGAAAAGGATTGCTAACAACATACACATTTAAATTGCAATAGAGAATCCTGTTGAAGTGTGCCATCCATGAGAAACGTATGCATATGTGTATGTGTGTGTGTGTGTGTGTGTGTGTGTGTGTACCTGACGTCTTTGTACTGGTGGATGTAGATCTTGTGAAACTCCTGAGGGTTAAGTTCATCATCCAAAGAGCTCATGTCACAGATCATCTCCAAGGCAACGAAACGAGGCAGGATCGATAACACCAGACGCTCCTGTGTGGCAAAATATAAAACTCTATTTGGCTGTGTATGGTATAACATATTGAGCATGTCCCTGTCTTCATATTCCTCAAAGTTCAACCCATAGCACAATGGTAGCGGCCACCGTACCTGTCTCTGGTTCTCTTTCTCGAGCTTCAGGCGACCCTCAATGCAGCGCCGCGTCTCCAGGAAGACTTGTCTCTGGGCGTGGTCTGTCAGGTAGTGGATGAACAAGCCGGCTGTGTTCATTCCTAGGTACAGCAGGCCTTGGGCAAACACCTGCACCCGAGAGAGATTTTGCATTCGTGAAATTGATTTTAACTCAAGAGTTTTTCTCCTTGGAAATACAGAAATGTTTGAGAAATGGGTGCATAGACATTACATTATCAGCTTTATATGGTGCAGGTACTTCTAGTGTATTAGGATCTGGAACATAACACTTAGCATGATATACATTAAATACATATAAACAGTAAAGTTAGTGATACAAGAATGTTAAAAATAAATCAACATTTTTGGTTTGATAATGATAAATCAATGACAATTTCAGACATTACACTTTGTGACATTTTCCTGGGGATATTGTTTTAAACCCTTTTAGTCAGTTCTCACCTTTCTCAAAAGCGCGGCATCGTTATAGTAGCGCAGGACCTCCACCAGGAGGTGAAGTACTGAGGTCAGGGAGCCGGCGCACATGGCCCACAGCAGGGGCAACGGCAGCAGCGTGTACGTGGCGAACAAGGTGAATAAAACATACCACGATGGGTCTTTCTCCAGTCCATACACCAGTCCTCCCAGCACCTGCGTTGTCTGCGACAACCAGCTCAACAGGCCGGCGTAGTGAAGCCACCGCGGGGACATGGACTCCTTGCAGGTCAACACCACGATGCACAGCGCCAAAGCGAACACCATGAAAAGGCCCGTCAGGCAGCCCCGCAGACTGTCTGTGACCGCCTCGGGCACCATTACAAGGTACATAACCAAGACGTGCAACTTGGCCAAGGCATCGATTACATTAGTAATGGCGAGAGAGTTGCGTCTTTGGCAGGAGTAGTGTTGCTGGTAGAGTTTCTCCAAGTCACGAGACTTAAAGGTGTGCCTCAGGCTTGGGATGTAGACTCCGCGGATAGTGTGGCCCCAGTGCACGAAGAAGTCGGCATCGCTGGCGTATTCTTGCAAAGAACCCCTGCCACTGCGATGTGTGCTGGTGGAGCCACGGGGCTGGGAAGAGTTCACTCTGGATGTGGAGGAGCGGCGCTTTGTGACCCCGCGTGACGCCTTGTTGCGGATTTGTCTGTTGATCTCCTCCATGTAGGTATCCGTCACAAACATTTTTCTTGCTGGCTCCACACCCACCTGTCAAACACCACAGAAAGTCAGGTGCGTTGGCTTTAACATCTGCCCCTGTTACCATTCCCAATCTTTTTACTAAACCTGAAACCCAGAAGTGGCTTTGTGATGGAAAGCAAACTAATTATGGTCATTTAGAAAGTAGGACTCTTTTTATCTATATGGTTTACAGTTCTTAACAATCATCACTGAACTGTGCTTTTGGAACATCCATTATTTCACTTAGTGGTACCCATGTAGATAGTTTTATGTTTATTTCTTCAGATCGTGTGACACATTCATCTATCTGCCTGGATTTGTAGTTCTCACATCAATAATAGATGACGTATTATTAAAAAAATAATTATATTAGACATTTTTGAAAATCTTGAGCACCACATATTTAATTCCATTCACCTCCGTTGTATTAGAGTCACGGCAGACATCTCAAAACACTGGAAAAATACTGTAAAACCAACTGAGAAAGTTGGCCCCCAAGTATTTATTCAGCTTCCTTATTTGAATGTAACATTTAATGACAGCGTGGGCGGTCTGGACTCATTCTGCAGTCAAGACATTGTCAGACACAGACATCAAACATGAGTTTCAGTTTAGTTCAATTTTCTTTGGTTTGTTCACACAGTACTCGGGAATATGTACAAAACAATAGAAAACAGTACACACTAGAAAGGTGCACTAGAATAAAAATCTCCACCAAATGTGTCTGCAACGACGGCTGATGTATTGTGTGATTGAATGAACGCAACCAGCGCTGTAAAGTGTCGTCAAACAGACTTCAGTCAAACTCAAAAACAAGCAGCGATGTAACGTTATACAAGCCCTGGGTTTGAAGTCATCGCATAATACACTTCATTCAATCATGTGTGCACTAGTAGTTCCATTAGCTGTCAGCCAAACACACCGGCGACCAGTGAGGTGAAAAAGGTGTCTTGAGAATGCGTGAGTCAAGAGGACACAGAACAACAAGAGGTCCTAGAACGTGCATAACTGGCACTCTATCTCCACCACTCCATCTAGTCATCGTTCAATATGTTTTTACAAACATGACACCACCCATCCTATTAATATAAAGTGTTTTTTTTGGCCTGAAAACCAATTGAAACCCACGTACATGCATACGCACATAAATAGAAATCTGCCCTCATCTAGGTACTTTGTTTTTTCTTTCATCTCAAAAAGGCTCAGGCACGCGCACAAGCACGCGCACACACACACACACACACACACACACACACACACACACACACACACACACACACACACACACACACACACACACACACGTGCACGCGCACACACGCACACACACACCGTTCTCCCATATCCTGACTATATGATGTTTTGCGGGCTTGTATCTCACTGTTTTGTTGTCCTCTTGGTGTTATGTCTATGTATTGTCTCTTGTCTTACAATAAAGAATAAAAATAACTGGGCACTCTAAATGTGCGAGAGCAGCCGTGTACAAACCCAGAGGTGCACAACACACGACCACTCGCATAACTTCTCCCCAGGTTTACACCTGCCGGCGATAATTCCAGTTCCAACTGGATGCAACAGATCTACTGGTGACTGTGGGATAATAAATCACCTGGGCGCTTAGCTCCTGCTGGATGATGATGTGTTTTACAGCGTTCTGCCAGAGCCTCTTTTTCCGCCGCAGCCCAGGGGACAGGCTCGCGGCGAGGCAGGTCGGCTCACGCAGCTCCATGGGGTAGACCTGTGTCGTCTCAGAAAAGGTCACCATGGTGATGAGCTTAGCTGACCTCATCTGTTGGTCTCAGATCAGGAGGAAGCAGCAGCAGCCTAGAGCAGGAACAGTGTCATCGTTAGACTTGCTTTTCTCACACTATCAATGTACTCATTCTTAAAAGGGACACTCCACCAATTGTATACATTAAGTTCAGTAAACTAGTAATATTAAGTACTACTCGGTATGTGAAAATATCAGCATAATGTCTTCTGTGGCTCTGGAGAAGCTTTGTCGAGAAGATAACCCTGATGATGTCACAACGACGTCGTCAGGGTTATGTAAGCTTGGGATTGGAGACCACACATTTATAACAGCTTTACAAACTGGAGGTGAGAAGTTTGAAGGATGTGGGTGTTTACCAGGCGGATGGGGTTGAGGGTTCCAATGAATGATGTTTTCGCATTGCATTATGGGAAATGTGGGATCCAGGGTTGCTAGCCCTTGACTCAAAGTGAGAATATCTCGACCTCAGCAGATTTCCTTCAATTTTAAGATTTGTAAAACCTATTTAAAAAAAAAAAAGAAGAAAAAAAAAAAGGTAAAACATACATACATCATCATACGCTAAATTTAGTTAAATATCATTGAATTGAATCATGAGAATCTTTACTATTTTGTCAGTGTGCAAATGTACAGCAATTGATTTTACAGCCTTTGTGGCCCCTGATATGATCTACGACTTGGGTTACACAGGACATGTGTCCAACGAATGTGCCAAGAACTTCTAAAAATAATCGTATCAGATCTTCATTAGTGTTTCAACCCTTCTTAAAATGATGATTATGTGGACAGAAGTGGTTATGCTGCACACATTCAGCATGTTGGAAAGAGCCACCTGGTAGGCTCCACGTGTTGGCACAGTATGTGCCAGAAGAAAGGCAGCTTCCATACAATTATCTGCTGGCCAGATTTAGAACTGAGCTGGTTAATGCTCCGAGTTTAACTTCTTCCTTCTGGGTCTGGATGCTGCTGTCGCATCCACTCACAGTTCACCGTCAGCGGTCTGGTTGTAACAGACGGGATACGATAAAACACTTCAAATTAGAAGAGCTGCATTTAAATCAAGGCTGTTATTACGGTAGCTAAAAATATTCACCTTGTGAGTGAGTGCTGTAATATGGCAAACACTTATACACTTGTTAATCACACAGCAAGCATTCGAGGATCGTGTGTTACTCTTGTTACTCTAATATTACTATAAAATACAGACTTCATTATTAAATTTTACCACATGCACCCTGTTTGATCAAGTATACATACACCTGTTCTGGGAAAACAAAAGTTGTACAGAAGCGGGATTTATTGCACAACTTCACCTACTTCCCAGGTGCATGAAAAAGGGGAAAAGTCGAAGAGGACAAAACTCCAGCAAAAATGTGCAGTATAAAGAACAATTTCCCTGTCAGGGTTGTGGCCATAACTGACCTGTATTGTTTTCCATATTGTGTATCCATTCCTCATGTCTAGCATTTGGCATAGGATATATTCGTCCAGCCCGTCATAATCCACTTGTGCTGGATCCATTGCAGAGGAATTGTATGCAGATCTGAATATTAAGGCATAATCCATGAAAGGGAAAAGGAAAGTTAAGACAGTCCCCACTGTGATGAAGTGTCCAAAACGGATGCAGAGAAGGGGGGGATAAAGATCCAGCCAAGATGTGTGGAGATCCTCTGGCTGGATTGTGGGTCAACAATGGCCACAAAGCAGAGCTGCAGGAGTGAGCAGTGCAAAGAGGATTAGTAAATCAGCAGCCACTCTTACTGGACTGCAAAGCTGAGATCATTGGCACCAAGACAACGGCATGAAAAACGCAATGCTCACAACCTTTGGCCAAGCCAACCATATCTTTTAAGAGCAGAGTTGACATTTAAATGAAAAGGCATTACGATCAGTGCTGTTTCATATGCTCTCTCTTTCACTTTACATTTTTCTTTTTCATTGACTCTCATTCTGAAGTCATCATTGAAACTGCAAGCTGAGTTGCAGTCTCCTCATTGCCTTTGTGCACTTGGTTATGTCATTATGTTAAAGTGCAATTAGCCACAAGGTGAACAGTTAAAAACATTACCGAAAAGCTTACAAACCCACGGGCAGACTTCGCAGGTGAGGTTGCTGAATCATCTCCCACCTGGTAACAGCACCCTGAGGTGATTCAACAGCAAATGGACGCTAATGAAACTGCCTTTACTAAACAAACTAATTTCAGGTGCTTCTTTATGCCCAACACTTTGACGGAGAAAATATTTAGATTCCTAGCAGAAAAAAATAAATGCATACAAGTGGCATGTTAATCTGATGAAGACTACCAACAGTGTTCATTTGGATTAATTAATTTATTAATTCAAATGTTGTCATAGTACGGCTGAACACAACTTAATTTTCAAGACAGAAAGCTATGCCAGTATTGTCAGCCATGTCTTTATGTTCCAGCGATACAAAGAGGCTATGTGTCTTGTTTTACCGATGTTATCTCTCTGTAATACATAAACAGTCAACCAGAACTTTTGTTTTTTAATCTTCATCTTCCCTTTCAAAACAATTGTTGAAGCTGGACACTGAAGATGATTGATTTAGTATGTTCTCCACATGCTCTCAGTAAAGATTCAGAAAAACTCATATACTCTGCTGCTCAGTATCTTCTGTTTTATGTTTGTCGTTTTTATATCACAGCAAGAACTAATCTATGCAACCAATGAACAGATGTTCTTGTAATTGCATGGCATTGTTATATATTGTTGTATTGTATTGCATTAGCATTTTGCCGGTTGGTGCATCCTGATGGTTTTTTTCACAAGTTATCCTTCAACAAATGAGATGAATCATTCTATTCAGACTCACCTGTTACAGTTAAGTATTAACTTGTTATTATGTCAGGTTTAAACATGACATAATAACAACATGGAGATAAATTGTACTAGTATATCACCGAAGTAACAAGAGAGGGACCAACAAAATAAATATCAAGAGCAGATAACAGGTGTGTTGGAACAAACATACCTCACTATTGATTATGAAGAGCATGGGCTGATCATCAGCAGGTCTGTGGTCCCGATGGTTGTAATCTGGTTAAAGTTTTTGAGACTGGCTTTGCTAATTTTGTCTGGGCTCCTAAGGCTGATCTAATGAATTACCATCTGCCAAACCATGATTGCGTAGCTCAGACCTTTCTCGCTGATTACTGTACATCTAAAAATAGCCGCCAGGTCAACGGCAATTAGTTCTACGGTACTATAGCTGCTAATACATCAGCATATCTCTTTTACACTTGGCAAGCATGAGGTAAAGACAGCACCTTGTTATATGTTTAATGAGATCACTGGAGAACCAATGAGCTCATTCGGACATAACATATGCTTTGTGTTCATGATGAGCAATTTAAGTTAATGCTTGGGAGTATCTGTCAATTGCACAAATCTGTAGTTTCATTTAGTGACTATCTGTGAACTTGAGTCCACCGGAGGGAGGAGTTAGGATGAATTAGTCCACTCAGGGCCAAACCCCAGAAGCTAATTAGTATTAAGACCTACCTGCTTTGGCTGTCCACTAATCAGCTGATTCATTCAAGCGAGACCAGTAACCCTTTGGAATACGCGCTTGCCAAACATTTCACTCATGCTGGAAACACAGTGTTGCTGTTGTTGTGTCACAAGCACTTATGTGTGTTGTTGGACTACAGCTGGACAGTGAATGCATGGCAGCTTTTGCGGTCTCCCTAAGCAGTAGAAAGTGAAGTCATGTACAGGTCAGTAGGGTCAAAGTGAAACAAAGATGTTGGCCAGAGCATGGATTGATCCAAAACACTTTCATATTGACAATTGATTTGGCTATTCCCACCTCAAAAATCCTTTAATTGTTGCAAATCAACAAATCAACATGAATAATATGAGACAACTGCCCATTTTCCTACCAAGCAGCCTCCCGCCCCAAAGATAAAGTTTGTACGGTATGGTGATATTGAGGAGCACTAGCGGGAAAAGAGGCTCATTTTCAACGTGTAAAGCTTGCTTTAATGTTCCGTCAGAGACCTTGGCTGCAGCTTTTATGAGGTTCACATTTTCTGCACTCTTCAACACTTAAAATACAATACACTAAAATACAATAACTACTAGCAGTTATGAGTATATTATGTAATAACCACCACCAACCACTTAGTTTTGAGCTGTAGCTTATCATCATTAGCTCAACATGAGTAAGATGGTATTACCCCATTAAAAAAGGGCCACAAACCAATCTGTGGGCTGAAGAGATGACAGCAGCATAAGGGGACAAAAATACAGTCACATAAAAGACTCAGGGATCTGATGGCTCAGTGGGCTTAAGAAAAGTAAATGCCATGGTCCAACGGGAAGCACAGAGTTAAGACTTCAAAAAGAGTTGCAGATAATGTGGCGTGGATCGCCTTGGAAGCTGAGCGGTAACAGCGCATGGCACATAACTGCAATGTGCTGGGTTAAATTTTGGTCTTGGTTTTTTGGTCTTTGTAGTGTGTTGCAACAAAATGTGACACTTCATGTACACCAATTACGATATTTTGACCTTAAAAATACTTTTTGCAGACTATTTTGCTCACAACAATGTCCTATCAGATTCTCCTGACTCACTACTGTCACCAAGTGGTAGAACAAGACTTCCATAAGCAGGATGTCCCATCCACAGATACAGGCTACAGAATACTGATTTTAAATATTTTTTATGAAATCTAATATCTATTTATAACCGGATAGTCAGACTGAATTGCCTTTTTGAATCAGTAATCATTTATTTTTCTTAATTTGTGCATAACAAGTCTGGATGGCTGAACTCTGCAACAGGTTCACATAAATTGGATGTAAGATTGCACACTCTAAATAGGTAAGAATGATCATTCACTGATTAATACAAAAGCATGTTGTCATTGACACAAAAGACATACTTTGAAATGAAATGACTTAATAACCATGTGGGGATTTGATTCCTCTGAAAGCAACGCATGACAGCAACACATAATCAGTGCTTTGAAAACAACATTACAATTGGATCTACAGAAACGAAAAGTATTCCACATATATTTACATATTGCGATCAATGTTTTGTTGACTTTTTCAACATTGTTGCTTATTTTGACACATCAACAATGGTCTACTGTTCACTGTAATTTAGCTCAGCTTTCATGAGGAGAGCAACAGTAGCCAATCAAAAGCTATTGTACTGTGTATATATATATAAAAAAAATTTAATCATAAAACTTATTACTTATTACTAGCATTACTAACTTATAATGCTCTAATATTAAAACATGTATTTGACCAAACACCTGACCAAGTATTTGTATGGTACACTGTCCAGTAAAATGAAGGGTTATGGATATAGATACGGTGCAGGGCGCCCAGACTGCACGTATTCAAACATGACATTAGTGACAAGTGGTGGGCAGCTACCTATTTAAAGCTAACAACTGTCAGCGAGAGGATCGGCACCGCTGTGACTAAACGTTTGGTCTCCTGTCAAAGCTGAACTTTACTCAAGGTGGCCGACGTTAACTGTCCGCATGCGACACACGTTAAGGATTTTATTTGTGCTCACTTCATGGTAAGTAACTGGTGTTGACACCAATCAACGTCGTTCAGATGAACGCAGGAGACTCTCGTTAGGTCAGCTCGCTAGCTAACGTTAGCATGCTACTAGCATAGACAAATGTTAGCTCTGAATAATGAGTTGACGTTCGCCTTCTGAGACTTGAGAGCCGTGAATTTATTTGAAATAAAGGGGAAGTAAAGAAGCACCTACGTTATCACGAGAGGACAAATTAACGTGAGAGGAAAACATTTAACAGTGAGCATTGCTAACGTTAGCTACATTTAATTTACCAGCAACTGTCATGATTTGGGATTTCTGTATTTCTGTATAATAAGATGTTAACTATCGTGCATTACGTTATTTGCTTAGCGCTTGACAGGTACAGGTTCACGCCTGGTACTTCCCGTTTTCTGATAGGTTCACAACATGTTAAAATGTCAACAATATTCATTGGGGCATCAGCTAATTTTCGGATACTAACTTGCGCAGGCCAGAGACAATCCAGCGGTTTTCCTGATTTTCGGATCCCCCGGTGGAGACTCTTTTCGGGGCTGACGTGCCACCCATCTTCCTGCCTCTGTGAACCTGGACGAGCAACGCCGCCTTGTGACAAGCATCCAGCATGACAGGTGGGAAACTCCAAACTATTACACACCTGTACTATGTGTAAGTCCAAGGGCATAATTACGGCCCTCCAAAAGTTCAATGTAGGACACTGCAGAAGAAGTGGGCTACAGTGGATTTGTTCACCCAAATCCAAAATAGATCATTACTGAGTGTAGAACTCCTTTTTTTGTGACGGAAGCTTTGTGCCAGTGTTCCAGGTGTATGTGACGTGTCTGTTCTTGCAGTGTGTTATGTGTGAATTTGCACAGAAATCTCTCACCAGACCATCTTGCTTTTGTTGTTATCTGCTGATTGCTACATTCCTTGAACCTCAACTCAAGCCCACTGACTGAATTGCTGTCCCACAGTGCCCCTCTCTCCCTGTCTCTCTCCACCCTCTTGTCTCTCTCAACCAGTGAGAGAGACTTTGTGTGGATAGTGAGGTCCATTGTGTTAGTGAGATGTTTATTAATGAGCGAGTCGAACACCGAGAGCAGAGCTGCTATGGAAGGACTAATCGCTAATCTCTTCGTTAATACGGTCAATCTCCCTATGTACTAACATAAACTACTAAGAAGCTCCAAGACGGGGACATACAATTTGATGTTCAGAAAAGACTCAGGAATTTGGGATTTTCTTCCAGTGCGAAACTTTAAAAAGAATTCGGAGATTACTTTTCTGTTCAGGCTTGACTAAGGGAGTGTATGATTGCGTTTGCATGTGTCTTCATGTTTATTGCAGCCAAACTGTAGAGGTGTGGATGCACATGATTGAGTAAATCTTGGCATTTAGCTTATCTGTCAGGGAAGTGTGAATTTGACGGCTGTTAGATTTTGTGAGCGTTGGCTTACTTTTCCAATTTTTAATAAAAAAAAAAAATTATAACCATAGAATTTGGGATTTTTATTGTGTTGCTTGTAGTTTTGCACGTTTTTTTTGGGCTTTGGTTCAGAGTTTTTCTGTTTCTATAAAAGGAGTAGTGTGTTTGTGGGCTCTTGCGCATTTGTTTGCCTGCCATGCCCTTGCCCTTGCCCGATGTCCCGGCCTCTCAGAGGCTGGCACTGGATTGCCGTACCCTTCTGGACCATCGCGTTGGCAAGGGTAAGTGACAACACCACCTCCTTTCTTCTCCCTCTGGCTCCTCAGTTTCTGAACAGAGAATTATTCGACAGAAAAGTTGCTTTCCTCCATATGGTTCAATGTTGCTCAACAAAACTGTCAAGCTGCAAAAGGAAATTACTGATTTAAGTTAGACTTGTCTTGTAAAATTGATTTACCATCTTTAATAGTTTGTAGAGGATACTTGGACACTTGAATAGGCCAATGTCAAAAGAAACACTGGCTGTGATTGGTACTTGGCACAGGTTGCTGTAAAAGAGTGTTGACTGATTTCAAGAAATTTCATTTATTTTCAGTCTGGGGCTTAATGTTTACTGATCCATACAATCTTAAAATAAGAGGAATGTTTGTTCTTCCACCAGGAAGAGATGCTTAATAATCTACAGGGAATATTGCTCATCACCAACCAGAATATATGGTATGCGAGAACAAGGAAGACAAAGCTTTATTGTAAAGGATTAGGAGGATCATTCAAGCAATGCAATATCATACAATATCCCTGTTATTCAACCCAAGTAAAAAAAGGAAATTCACACTAAGTGTAGAGATGAATAGATCTGCTCTAAGTGGCAGTGAAAGCAGCGGATGATAGTGTCATACAGTAAAAGGATGCAGAATAAAGACAAACAGCTGTCTGAATCTTTTATCTTTCTTATTAGCTGCTCGACTGAGAAGAACTCGCCACCATCTTTTTAATTCAATGAATCAATCCTGATGCAGTCCCCTATCCTCTACTTGTTCAATCAGTGACAGCGGAGCACTTTTGGTAATTGCAAAACCAAGCTTTATAAGGGAACTTTGCTTTCTCACATCGAACAAGCCCTTTCTATCTCAGATTGTTTCCAAATCATCTTTTTAAATGAGTCTTAAACTGACGTTTAGAATAATGGAGGGAAAAAAGTGAATCAAAAAAGCTGAGTAGTAGCTGAGCATACATTTATTTCAAGCTTTCATCCATGTGTTTACTGCAGTATCAGGTTTTCTGGTTTCACTGCAAATGTTCTGCAAAGAGGTAATAATGCGAACGTCGTGTTTTCACTGTTTTATGGCTGTTGTAATGTAGGCAAAAAACATTAGTTTGAAAGTTGTGCTCATGCGGTGAATTCATGTGGAGTGAGCCAGCTGCTGAACAGTATTGTTTTTATGCATTATGGTTTTGTAAAATTAAACCTGGAAGAGATGAGTCAGTAGTGATGAGTGTGGATAGTATCTCACAGTTTTGCACGAAAAATAAGCAAATACCAGTGAACATGGTTATATAATCACTCAGACATTTTGGTATTAGGCTAGACAGTGGATGCAAATGTGATAGAAAGTGGCATAAGCATAGAAGGAAAAACTGAAAGTAAATAAAGCAAGAGGCATATAAATATGAATGATGAGGAGGGAAAGAGTGACGCTGCCATGGGGTGGAGACAGGAAGAAAAGGAGATTGCGTGGGTGGGAGGTCTTCTCCCTTTCGATCCCTGTAGTGCATATTTCTTTCATATTCTCACCCTACCCGCCCCCTTTCTCTGTTTCTTTCTCTGCGACTGAGAAAATGATTAGAAGCGAGGTGGGTGTGTTTGTATGTGCGCCAGCATGTGAAATCGGCACTACCCCCGTCAGAAGGAGCGCTGTTGCAGAAGACAAACGGGAAAATCCAAGGTCATCACGGCACGCGTCTCTCTGACGTTGCCTTTCAGCCCCCTTTTGTGCATGTGTGTGCGTCTGTCTGTCTGTCTGCACGGCAGGGAGAGTGTGTGTAATTCAGTGCATCGAGCCAGGCTCTGCACCAATCACGGTGCGCATTTTAGCTCCAAGTGCAGGCATTTATACCAGAGTGAGCGGTTTGTGTGCGTTTGCAGTGCCTCTTGGCATAGTAGTGTCTGTATGACTGAAGCTGCATTAAGAAAACATAAGCGTCTGTAGTGAGGGACTCGAACATCAGGATCGATGTACGGTAAGAATTACAATCACTCTTCCACTGTGTATCCTTGAGCTGTGTAAGCATGTGTGTAATGTGAAGCATCCAGCGTTCCACCAGTTTTCCTACATATTACAAACCGGTTTCCTTTTAGCTGATAGACTGCAGTTCAGGCGCATTATGGGAACTTGGACTCTTGGAAAGATACTGCTCTGTTAAATTTGCTTACGAGGAGACACCGCTTTGCAGATGTTTATTTTTGGTAAGAAGATTATTTGAAAAACACTTTTTACTAATACATTCCTTCTGTTTTATATTTCACATTGTGGTCTTTACACTTGTAACACCTTCAGTCAAATGTTGTAGTTATCTGTATGATTGACTTTGAGATATAGATATAGGTATAGATATGAAATATTCTTCTAATCCTTTCATTTTCATAATTCTTCAATATTTTAAGTAGCTCATGTTGAATCCATGTTTGAAAAACAGGAAACGTAGTCTGTGCTGTCTCTGTAAAACTTTGAGATCATGAGGAAATCTCTTTGGTGTTGGCTTTTACTGTTGCTCTACTGTTACTGGGACATGTTGATAAATGGTTCATTGATTAGCACTAATTAAAAAAATATAGTCTGCTTTGAGTTTGCAGACTATTGATTGAAAAATGGCTTTGGCTCGCAGGCTAATGCATACAGACACTGCATACTGGAAGAACAAGCTCAGTTAGGCTTCACTGTGCAGCGCACTGGTGAGCTACTGTATGGAAATGGTTCTCTAGGCTTGAGTGCCTCATAGCCCAGTTTCAGTGCCTGTTTGACTGTGATTCATAGTATGTCGGATTGGCCTTGTGTCATGAGGATTTGTTGGCAGCTGGGTCTGTACATCAGTATGTTGGTCTCATTATAACAGCCATGTTTTGCTTCCACCCACACTGGATCCAATGTGTGTGCTTTGAATCTGACTTGCACATGTGCAAAGTGTGTGCATGCGTGTCTATAGCATGAAGACACATTCTCAATGAGGTAGGGTTCATCGTGACAGGGAGAGAAGGGGGATAGATTGATGTTGTGGTTATAGATGCAACCCATTTGAATAGCTGTCATTATCTGCATGCACTAGTGACACAAATTCACATTTCTCCCTCTTTGTCACGCTTTCCCTAACGCTATCAGCCTCTCCTCCACAATACTTGCCTCCTCAGCTGCTACACAGCTCTCCCAAACTCATTGAGCGACAGCTAATGTGCATATTGGTTGGCAGTTGACTCGGCCTGGCTCATTATCTATTATTTTTTTACACTTGCCTCTTGTCTTGTTCTCTCTGCGTATTTGTAGAGTCTGGTGTTTGCTTGCATTTTACTGTGCAAATCCACTGTTTAAGGATGTTTTGTCCGTTTTTGTTTTGCTGATGTAAAAATAGCAGGACTTTGTCTGTCTCTCCCCCCCTCACTCTTATGTAAGAACACAGAAGGGCAACATGCATTGTGACCATCATGAGAAGTGTCATGTATTATGCACAGGTGTGTTTTTTATATTTATTTATATATATATATATATATATATATATATATATATATATATATATATATATATATATATATATATATATATATATATATATATATATATATATATATATATATATATATATATATATATATATATATATATATATATATATAAATAAACTATAACTCACTCAGCATGTCTACTTAGGGTTTGATTGACTTGGGGTCTGTTAATTTGCTTGTGAATCTGGCCCTCAAAACCAGTGCTTTGCATGCCCCCAGGTGAAGGTGAGGTCTGAATGTGTATTGACTGTTCTGTCACTCTCTCTTGCGGACACAACCACACAAATATACGCATGAACAGATCCAAAGTGTGTTTGATATTCTCCTTGCAGGACTACATTTACTCATGTCAGCCCCGTGACGTACGTGTGTGTGAGATTAGTTTGACTATTATATTTTTCTTGATAATTCATTTTGACTGAGATAATAATTCACAAACTAATGAACAAAGGAAAATTTGGTTTGTGGTGTGCTATTGTCCAGGGTTGATTTGTGGAATCCAGAGAGCAGTACTGCCAATATCACTTGACTGTGTTTGTGTAAGTGTGTGGAGGACCTTTTAAAAAAAAAAAAAAAAAACATGTCTCTCTATCACTCACTATTTTTCTCACTTCAGCATGCAGTTTTTTTCTCCTCTCTCTATCTCCTGCTCACCCTAATGTGGAAATGTTAAGCTGACGTCCTAGGAGAAATATAGAGTGTAATCTGTTAATGTACCAGCCCATTGTTACAGGGACAAAAATAGCATTGTGATTGGCTGGCTCCTTTCTGTGGTGATATGAGGAGTGGAGACCCCTACACATGTGTACACATTATGCACACATGAATCAATTTTGCATGGCTGTGTAGCTTAGCATCACCAACCAGTAAAACCAGTAAGATACATCACACAGGCCAAAGTTCCCCAAGTCTGGTGCAGCAGGCTGCAGAGATGTCCGCCCTCTCTTTATCGTCTTGTTCCGTCTACCAACAACCAGTAATTCATGTTTTGTGTGTGTGGGTTTAATGTGCAAGTGTGTTCAGCCCCTAAATGTGTTGTCAGCGCGCCATGCAGAGTGGGTGGACATCGTGAGACCCCCTGTGTGTGTGTGTGTGTGTGTGTGTGTGCGCTTTTCACCGCTGTCATCCAAATTCTTGTCCACCCACCTTGCTGATCTCTCTTAGCTGTTTCCACACTAACCCTCCATTATCAACACCAGAAACACTGAACAACTCTCTTTGTTTTTCACACAAACTCAACACAGCTCTGAAGCTATATAACATTCTCTTGGAGTGGCAGTGAGGCAGATGGAGACATTTCCAATAGAAATGTGGTAGTCCAGCACATTAGGAGTAAATATGTTAATGAGGGTTTTTAGACTGTTTTTCAAGATGTGCTCTTGAACTTTTGGAACTTAAAATGGGTATTTGTCACAGGTTTCACCACTTTGTTTTAACTTAACAATTAACCCATTAGTCAAAACGACAAC
Organism: Myoxocephalus aenaeus; assembly: GCA_038501785.1. Lineage (NCBI taxonomy): Eukaryota > Metazoa > Chordata > Actinopteri > Perciformes > Cottidae > Myoxocephalus > Myoxocephalus aenaeus. The sequence continues at coordinate 1,246,736 of JBAMJR010000091.1, forward strand.
AACAATAGATTTATTAATGATGACAATAATAATTAGTTGCAGTCTGATAGCGTTTATTGTTAAAGTGACTAGTACGTACCACTTTTCAACTGGTTTTCATCAAGCTTCTCGCAGAAACTGCTTTTCTGCTTGAAGATTAATTGGCTTTTGTCTCCAAAAACTGTTGAGCTGTATCGGTAAAATGTATATATTATATAAATGTGCGTGCAATTGGCCTATACCATCTGGCCTTAAAAAGCAAACAATGGCAGCAGCTTTAAACTCACAAAAAAAAAGTTACTATGAATAGAAGTTGCTTAAACCAATTTTAATGGAAAATGCGTATAATGCAGTGCACCACAGGAGTGGAAATACCATGTAAATTGCTACACCCACTGCGCTGTACTGAGCAGTTAAAATTATTGTGGAGTTTTGGCACAATAGCACTACTGTTTTCGCTGTGTGTCTAAATACGTAAATTATATGGGATCCGTCTACTCCTCCCCAAAAATCTCTTTTCTCTACTGCAGTGATGACAGAGAGGACAGGACAGATTTGTGCTGGACGGAGAAGATGCAATAAGTAGCACTAATCTGTGACTCATTCGGTGCATCACAATCCACCTCCCCCATCACACTTCCATCTATTTTTCTCTTTAGCTGCCCGTGTCTCTGTCACTCTTTGTCCTCAACCCTTTCTACTCTTGGGACCTGCTGCATTTTCATTAATTCATTGGCGACTCCTACACTCAGGCCTCGGGCCAATACAGCAAGGATGAGAGAAGGTGGCTAAAGGGAGGGATTTGGTGTGTGCAGCAGGACGGGACAACGGGAGGGAGGGGTGTAGAAGAGGCCTCATTAGTGTCTGAAGTGATGGAGGAGAGCAGGGCAGCACTATGAATAGACACACCGCTGTCATAGATAAGCCTTAGCACCATCACAGCTCCTGCTGTGGAGTTCAGCAGAACTTTTAGAGAGCATACAGACCTTTTAAACAGAGGGGCTTTAAAGTGGTTAAGGCACTAAAGATACCTTTTACTCTATTAGGAAGCTTTTCAAAAACATCTTTCCCGTACTGACTGCTGTCCCCTCAGGTGTAGGTCACTGATAACATACCAGAAGGCCAGTGAATACAGGATTGTGGCACAAGGGAGCCTTATTGGGCCGGCTGTAGCTCAGGAGTGGAGCGGGTCCTGCTCACATGTCGACGTGTCCTTGGGCAGCACATTGAACTCCAAATTGTAGAACCTTGCATGTTAGCTTGCTGCCTTCGGTGAGTGTGTGTGAATCGACGAATGAGATGCAAATTGTAAAAGGCTTTGGATAAAAGCTCTAATTTAGGGCAGCCATTTAATCTTCATTGCCTTCTGTGTCTCAGTGCTTTGGCATAAAAGACGGTCTCCATACAGTACCGATGGGGCTAACCAATATTGTTTTAAAGCCGCATTGTCCTCATCTTGAAATTATTACGCATGACATGGAACATGTTCGTTTCATGGCAGTCACATTGTTATTGTAATCCTCTTTTATAGACTTAGAAAAGTTGGGAATGAACCAAAAATACTAAGCGTATGAAGTCTGTATAAAAATCATCACCGACGGGAAATTCTCACAAAATCAATGAATGAATGGACATTCAGGCAATATGAGATGGCGTTGAAACAATTGGTTAACTGACTGTAAATAAACCAACAACTGGTTTGATAATCGATTCATTGTTTTTAATGAATTTAGTGATTTCAGCCTCTAGGAATTCGTGATGATTTTTCCTTATTTACTTACATTTTATAGATGATAATATTTGTTGCAGCCCTGTTATGATAAAAGCTTGGAGTCTTTGTACATTGTTGTGGTTGTTCCTCATCCTAACTTTATTTCAAATGTTTTGGGTTTAAATTGGTTTTATTTGTGCTATATAATGTGGTCGTACATCACATGGAAATCAACTGTATTGCACTGGAAACTTGGTTGTTGCAAAGGGGTGTTATAGCTGGGCTTTGTATTAGTGAGTCAGGCACATGGCAGCTTATTGCCTCCATTATCTGTGTGCACAGTTGGTTCGTTTAATATTGAGACAAATATTGTTTGTGTTTTTTTTTTTTTTTAGGACGTGTAGCACAGTTGACAGCTGGTTTGGGCAATCTAATCTCTGTATGCTGCTGGGTGTCTGTGTGTGAACATTGTGGATTACAAGGCTTTTCCATGGCTTTGTTGGCTGGTTGATCAGTTCTTTACGCTTAATGCATCTACATTTCTGTAGACATTTAGAAGATGAAATGTGTCGTCTTGGAGTCAAGGGTCAATCTACTGTATGTTGTATATGGCACACTGAGGCAGAGGGAGGCAATTGGGCAGCTGGCAATTTAGTTAATACCTGATCAGTATGCACTCAGAATGGGGTTTTAGTGCCACATCAGCAAAAAAGGCTTCAATCTGTGTAACAGCAGAATACAAAAATGAATAATGAAACATGTTTCCTTTGGGAGAACAAAGGGACGGGAACTCATGTTAGGGGGGAGGAGGGGAAGAGAAAAAAAAAAGGTATTTTTCAGCAGATTATTTTGCTTGTCTAACATATATTAAATGTCTACTGTCTCCTATTTAAAGTGTCAGGTTATCAAACCAGTCATTAAAAGTGACTGCATTGCTTTCAGCAGAATGACCTACTTTCTGTCCTTAGCTTTTGTGACTCCTAAATTCATGTATCCTTGTTTGGTGTAAGCAGGGATATTATCTTTGTTATGCAGAGCTGCATAAAGGGTTAAATGATGCATTTGGTGTTTTTAGAGGTTATCTCTTTTTTTTTTTTTTTTTTTTGCGCTTTCTTCGTTCTTCCTTGGTCCCCTTATGACTCACCACTGCTGAATTTCTTCAACCAATCACAAGCCAGCCCTCTCTTTGCTGCCGAGCTTGCCTTTCTCCTCAATGCAAAGTCAGAAATCAATCTTCAGTGTGTTGCACTTTTCTATTCAAGTCAAGTCAAGGCGTGTGTGCGTGTGCGTGTGCGTGTGCGTGTGCGTGTGCGTGTGTGTGTGTGATCATTGGAGTCTGTAATCTTGTGTCCACATTCTTTCCCTATCCGACTGTCCTCAAATGTCTTTCCACCTAATTTTTTCCGTGTGATGTTTTTAATCTTGGACCCAGTAGGTTGAATGATGGCGTCACGCCACGACACTGGTGATTTTATTTTTATTTTTTATTATTCAACATTTGGCAACTTTTGTATTCTTGCAGGGTACTAAATGACTCTGCAGTTTTGTGGATGCTTGCCTTATGATACAATGAACGCTATTTATGGAGGTCTGTCTTGTCTTTCCGTATTCAGCAGCGCCCCAACAAATTCCCTGCTTCAGCCGATCATTTGAACCTATCACAGCAGGCTGTAAAGCGTAGCGCCTTTATAAAATGAATGACCTATATATTTATATTTAAGTGGCTCTCTTTTAAATAAGGCCCTAACAATAACACTGAGATGAGACAATTGTCCATACTTGCCATAACCATTAACATTTTATTAGCTGTAGCTCTGACAAGTCAATTTGATAGTTGTTACCGCTACAAATGTTTGGTTAATCTTTATGGTCTATAACTTGCATTTCATTTAATTTCCCATCAATTCCTTTGTGGTGATACAGTTAATGTGAAGTTACTATTAGTTGCTACCTTAGAATCGCTGTATATCACTGATTAGTGTCAATGACTACCTACACCTAAGGTATTTAACTTCGCCTTTGGAACAAAAGGCTAATTTAATACAAAGAATATTACTTTGGCACTGTTTTTTCATTTACACATGGCTTATACAGAATTGATGAATAGGGCGACAAGAGAAGGATGAGATTGTTTTTCGCTCCATTTGTTTTTATTGCATTTCTGACAGTCATGTTGCAAGTCTAATTGACCATCTCTCTCTCTCTGCCTTCCTCCCCATCTCTTCCTCAGGGGTTTGTGGTTGTTGTGGGGCGCTCAGGCCTCGGTACAAGAGACTGGTAGACAACATCTTCCCAGAAGACCCAGAGGTGAGAAGCTCAAGTGTTTCTTTAATAATGCCTTTCTGAACCCAAACGAGTATGGTTATTGTCTGAGGTTGATAACTATTTCCCTGTTGTCTGTATGATTGTGTACATCCGGTTACTTGGTGTCAAAGTCAATGTTCTTTTTTTGGTTGGATGCCTGAAATAAGGTTGATGGTTAACACAAACTTAGATGAGATTTTTATGTTTTGTTCTACGACATTTGTCAGTAAATGCCACATTTATGAATTTTGAAGCTTTTATGTGTCTTAGAAAAAGGTGGTTGCTAACAAGTGGTTAGATGAGGCAATTAAATGTCATCACGCTGAACATTAGTCCTCCTTAAGCTTTGTGGTGGTGATGTGAAGTCATGCGACCAAGGCTTAGTTTGATCACCAGATTTAGCTGAAGGCTTTTTGTCTGTAGTCGATGGACAATTAATATAAACGCAGTATTATGATATTGTCTTAGATTTAAGGAAGAGTGAGATAAAGTATTAAGAAGACACTGCACAGCCGCCGTACCTAACTATATACTTCAAAGCTGTTGGTATCAAACCACAGACATCATCTTTGCTACCGTTTGAGATCTGATATGGATGACTCATAAAGAGAATTAATCTGGGTGGAGAAGAAGGAGATGATTTGTTGCAGAGGAAACTTTTTTTTTTAAGAGCCTCTTTGTTACTGCAGTAACCCACTTTACCAATCAGATCTGTGGCCAAGTCTGCAGCATACAGGAAAAACCCATACAAGCAGACCTCGTTTCCATATTTTTGTGTGTGTGCATCTGGTCATTGTACTCCCAAAGTTGCTGAGACTGTAACTGACTGTATCCCAGCAGCTTTGGAATAATGAAGCCATCTGATAACATTTACTCAAAAAGTGAGCCTGTGTTTGTACACAGTTACATTATTACAGTGTTTCTCCCAGATAATTGGTGCTTAGCTGGTATTCTCTGCATGTATCTGGTGCAAAGCCAAAATGTCCTCACAGTAATGTACATTACTAGTTTCATTTGGATTAGATATACTTGAATTTGATCATTGGGAAGAAATTTCAAATTACATTGTCAAGATGCATGGAGTGTATAACGCCAACAAATTCTCCCAGTCCTAACGTCCTAATCAGTCTTATCTTTTACACAGTTAACAGTGTTTATCTGGCTTTCTGTCCTTTTTGGGAGTGCTACTTCATTGACTGCATGTTTTGGCTTTTGCCTGAAATGTAAACGGGATCTCGGTGGACTTGGATGTTTTTACCTCTCTTTTCCCCCCTGACCAGCCTGAAGAGCAGTGAAGTAGGTCAAGGGGGGAAAGTAGGTGGTGAAACTTTGTGAACTAGTTATACTATACAATCTGGGTTGTGAGGAGAAGCACACCACACACTCATGCATTAACTCAGAAACATTTATGGATTAGTCATGGATCACATTAATTAGTCATGACCTATTTACCCTGATGTACGGCAAAATGCAACTAATGTTTTTCTCAGTGAAAGCAAACAGACATTTTGTCTTAAACAGCTGCTTCTTTGTTTAGTTGACGCACCAGATTCATGGTCACATCTCCTCTGACCTGAGTGATGGATTGTTTTGTTTTGGGTTGTCATAATCCTTTTAGGACTCTTAACTATGCAAATGAGACCCTAAAGTGCCCCCCTTCCTGTCTCCCTCTGTCACCCTCCTAGGATGGGCTGGTGAAGGCCAACATGGAGAAGCTGACATTCTACGCCCTGTCGGCTCCAGAGAAGCTTGACCGTATCGGGGCCTACCTGTCTGAGAGATTGTCAAGGGATGTGGCCCGACACCGATACGGGTGAGCATCAGTCATTCGTCATTCAAAACGCATCCCGATTCGAAAAACATTTCAGCCATCTCTGCCCTAAAAAAAATACTGTTTGCACTTTTTTATTTTTTATTTTATTCTCTGCCACACATGAACTTACCTGATTTAAATTCAACACAGTTGAAGTGAACACATTAACATCCTTTATAAGAATTTGAAGTCATCTATGAAGTACCGGTAATAGGAAAGATGGTGCACGGAATAGAGATTTATACTGACAGGCCATCAAAGAGCTTAAGATGCTTTAAAGAGCCCCATTTGAAGACTCGTCTAAATGGATACATGTCTCGTGTATCCCACGTGCATACTGGATAAGGAACAGTTTTTATGCCATTGCATTTACACCAGATATGTCTGTGTTCTTTACACCTTTTCTGTATAGTAAAAATATATTTGGTTTGCACGCCATACAAAGTAGCCAAGTAGAAGGGGAGATATGTTGGTTTTGTTTTTTAATGAAAAAACAACATGGCTGGTGTAGAGCTATCAAGGGTTTCTATTTGCTCAGTACTTATTTTATATGCCACAGTTATATATTATTATTATTTTTGACTCCTGACTAGGACATTCGGTGATGCAAACAGCCTGTACAGATTACATTAACACTTGGCAGAGTCTGGCTGAAATCTGTTCAACATGCCAGTTTCCATAGTTCATCTGGCAGAGTTTTTATTTCTGTTGCTGTATGCAGTTAAACATTTAGAGTATGCAGCTATTTTATTATGCATATTGGATATCCATACAGTTCTTGTTACCTACAGGGTTAATGGTGTCATCCAGATGTTTCTGTGTCTCTTTCCCCTCCTCAGGTATGTGTGCATAGCCATGGAAGCCCTGGACCAGCTGCTGATGGCCTGCCACTGTCAGAGCATCAACCTGTTTGTGGAGAGTTTCCTCAAGATGGTGCGCAAGCTGCTAGAGTCGGACAAACCCAGCCTGCAGATCCTCGGAACCAACTCTGTGAGTTTCCAGGATTATATTACCAGTTTAAAACGTCCATCAGATGTTTTTATAGTTTTGCAGCTATGAGGCTGCAACTATGAGGCTTGCAGCTATGAGGCTGCAACCCCTGCACATTATAAACTGGTGGCTTCATTCCTCCTTCATAAGCATTTATAATTGTGTTTAGTGAGGACAGAAGTACAGTGCGAAAAGTAACTACAACAAACATTGTTTAGAGCTTTTCTGTCCATCAATTTCTGCCAATTTATGTGAATTTAGGGGTACTATCTGATCAAACATTTACAGGCTGCATTTACTTTCCTGATGTGATGGCACAAAGTAAAAGATGTTAACCTAAGAGGTATACTGCGTCAGTATTTGAGGAAGATCAGAGCTCAGCAAAAGATGGTTGGCAGAGGGAGTGATGATGATGATGATGATGATGAGTACCCTCTGATGTGCAGCTGTCGGCGCTGTTGGATGAGTGGAAATCAGATTAGCTGCAGTCCACAGTGGCAAAGTTCTGCAGTCATCTCCAGAGATTGACGTGTCACGCCAGCCGCTCACTCATAATCTTCATGCTACCAATCTCCTTTGCTCAAACTCATGAGTGTGTATTTAGGACAAATGCAAGGGCCATACACCGATCATTCATATACACACGCACACATCGGTGCTGCGTGTAATTAATTGTGCATCACAGTGCGATTTACCACGATCAATGGTCGAGGAATTTTGCCGTATCTGCTAATTTAAAGCTTTGCATTTAGAGTGCCTGTTGTTTAACATTGTGATGATATTGATTGGGATTAGTTTTGCTATAATTGCTCAATTCCTACTGTACAAAGACAATCCTGAGCTCCCTCATACATATAAACTATACATGTACTGTATTTTTCAGTGGAAGCTAATGCTGTAGCTGCATTTTTAGTGTGCATCTGAAGCAGACCAGTATCAGCGAGAGGCGACGAGAGCGGATTAGAGAGTTTATCACCACAAGACTCGAGCCCGGCCAGGTTTTCTCTGACCTAAAACCTTTCACTGCAGAGCCCTTTCTAACCAAGCCAACTCTTACACACATCAGTACCTGAGTTAGTGTTTCTGTCAGCTTGCTTTATGTGATGTGATAGAAAAGACTCAGGGCAGAGGTTAGTTTCTCCTGGTGTAGCCTCTGGTCTCAACACATCTCATCGCTCCATCCCTAAGATTTAACCCTATTCTTAAAGCTTTCAATCAGATGGAGAGCCCATTTCAGCAGTTGATACCTAGAAGCTGCCCACTATACCTGCTGGTAATACTGGGCAGCTTCAGGTTATCAACTGCGACAGCAATTTACTGCAACAACTGAGCACAGAAGTAGTTAAGGGATCACTTCATTTAATTTGCTCAAGGGTACTTCACTTCAAACTCACTCCAAGCGCAGATTTTGTAAACAGGAAATTGATTCACAAGAGGTTTATTTAGATGTTCATTTGCTACATAAATTATTTTTATTCTTGCTTTTTGGGTTACTGCACTAATCAAGTCTGTATTTCTGAATGGGGAATTTCTGAACTTTAATAACCATCTGCTGTGTGTTATGTTATTCTTGCTTTAGGTAGCTCCAGTCTTGATGCCAAAGAAATCCAGTTCATAATGTATTAATTGGAGAGTGTTGTGAAGCTAAATGTCAGCGTGTTTAATTAAATGGTGACATTTTCAGGCCCAGTAGGAGAGCCCCCCCCCCTCTGCCCTGTGCTTTTCACTCTAAATGAGATGTTATGGCACTGTGGTTTAACTTTTATTCTATGAGATATTCATCATGGGGATTTAGGCTTAATTCATTAAGGAGTTTTTAAATCAAATCTAAATAATCTTTCAATAAACTAGAGCCTTTGAGTAGGAGACCTATTACTGTAACTCTTGAGTTGTTGGGAGTCTCAGTTTGACATTACATTTTTTTTTTACCCTTCTCAGTTTGTGAAGTTCGCCAACATAGAAGAGGATACGCCATCGTACCACCGCAGTTATGACTTCTTTGTGTCCCGCTTCAGTGAGATGTGCCACTCTAGCTTCGAGGACCCTGACATCCGCACTAAGTGAGTGGACCTATGCTTGATTGCGCTAGAGGGAGAATTATTTAGTACTTGCTGTTTTTAGATTGCTTCAGAAAGTCTTTTTATAGTTTACCACTTTGCCCTGGACACTTTTATCTTCGTCAAAAATGATGTCTTTAAAAGTGATATTGTTGTCATCTTCTGAAAATAGACAAAGGGACATCTTTGAACAGTTAAATATAGCTTTGCAGAATTTAAGGGTAAACACAGGGATACAGACTAAAAACAAGACGAAAATAAGATTTCCTAAATATAATCATCCATTTATAGATTTGGTTACCAGTCAAACGATGTCTGATCAGTGCCCAATTTCTGATCTTCTATTTCTGCTACCTCCAGGATCCGCATGGCAGGTATCAAAGGCCTGCAGGGTGTGGTGAGGAAGACGGTGAATGATGAGCTGCAGGCCAACATCTGGGACCCTCAGCACATGGACAAGATCGTCCCCTCTCTGCTTTTCAACCTGCAGAGTGGCGAGCGCACAGAGAGGTGAGTGTTCACAAGGCAAATGTAAACTGGGTGGTTTTTGTATGTTGCTGTTCATCAGACCTGTTTTTAAATGTTTAATGGAAAACCTAAGTGTTTTTTTTTCTCTTTTATTTGGGTACAATTCATTGATAATTTAGGCATACTGCCACTTGCCCCAGTCAAGGATTTTGAGACCACTTCATCACTTATACTCACGATTTTCTTCATGTGGCTGATATGATCATATTTATTATCATTATGTAGGAAATGAGCGGGAGATTTTACCCACAAAAAGACTAGAATAAATTGCTCAAACACACTGACTGGATTTGAAGGCAGGTAAATATGGCCCTGGTGTTAACACGTCATCTTCACACATCAGGCCAGGCTGTGCCAACATGTGTTGACAAAGTTGATGAACATGAATGAGTCAGCGTTGACCCTCCATACCTCGGTCACACAGTCCAGAGCCACGGGGCTGTAGCCGACTGGTTTGTCTTACGTTAGGCCATATTTGTACTGGCAGCCGTCACCCATGTCATTCATCATCATTGTCATCACTGAGTGAACCCACAGACAGCTTTGCTCCCCTTATGGGCGTCTGTTTGTCAACCTGCAGCATTCAAGGACAAAGACACCAAGGAATGGGCAGAAAAATTACAGGAGAAAGAGGGAGATGGTATGAAAGGGGGAGAGAATGAACAAAAAGAGTGCAACGAGTGGAGAATAATAGCATCACAATTGCAAGAGCTAGAGATTACCAGTGAGAGAGACCGAGAGGGAGATGCAGAGTCTGGAGCCTCCCTTTCTTGGCAGTATTCCACAGACTGAAATTCACTTTGACGTCAATGCCGAGATCTGAAGGTTAGGGTGTAGGGTAGATAATAGAAAGTACAGTGATGGAAATACGAAGCTTATTGAAAGAGAGAGACTGAGACAGACACTCCAACAGAGAGACACATTTCCCTCTCAGCTTCCCTTTGCGCTGTGTGTGTTATGAAGCCTGCCCCTGCTGTGCATCCTCAGTCATTAGCATCCATAAAATCCACAGCAGTCAGTAGAGTCTAATTAAACTCACAGATGGTGCAGTTTGCAGTTCTCTGCATTAATCCCCATGCACCCATACAAGTTCATTTAAAGATCAAACCAGGCACAGTTTTAGTTTTAGTCGAGCCCTTTGACAGTTGAGACACATTTCTGGAGAGAGTTCATTTCTGGAGATACTAAAAATCTCTTTTTGTGTGTTTATACTTCAAGAACAACTTCAAGCAGGATTGGTTGGTATTAATAAGGTGTTCAGGTACCTGCAAAAGCTTAATGTCCCACAATAATCTTTCCTCTTGGCATTGCCTCAGAAGAAAATATTAACAGAAATGACCCCTCCACAGACTCAAAATCACCCCCGGTGAATTGTTTGACAAAAGCAGATGAGAGATCAGATTGCTGCAGCCACGTAGGCCTTTATGTTGATGGGGATGCTGATATCTGCTCTTGCTTTGGTTTTGTGCTTGTGAGTTTCTAAATCATTAGACAGAGCTGTGCAGTGAGAGGCTGTTAGGGTGACTTCCCGTGGGTGTTTCTAGATACACTTTTCAAGTGGACAGGAGTCGATAAGGAAGCATTATTAGTTACTGCTAAACATTTCCACAACAGCAGCTTATAACTTTTAAGCCTGCCAATGTGGAAAACTCACCTGAGTTTTCCACATTGGCAGGCTTAAAAGAAAATGGCTACATTTCAAATGGTGCCCTTTAAAGTTAAACGAGTATCTTAATCCTGTATTTTTCTAGCTCCCGCTGTTTTCAATTGCCCCTTAAATGTCATTGTATTTTATAGATTTTAGTTAAGTTCGAGAAGCCACAGAGAGGCAGGAAGTCCCATTTCCTCCACAGCAGTAGCAGGCAAGATGAAAGAGTGAGGCTGTAAATAAATGATGCCGTCATTGGTGGACCACCCGAGGGTTGTCATGACTAAGATGGAGTTATAGTGAAGGCTTTAACTATGTATGAGAACAAAGATGGGCTGGTGTGAGAGCCCACACACATTTGCACACATACGAACTTGGACACGGACATTGTCTACCGTGATGACAACGGATGTGCAATACACAAATGCAAACACGTGACAGCCGACGCAGCCTGTTGGTTTTCACTGTAGACAAACTGCAGAGAGAGAGAGAGAGAGAGAGAAGTCACCTCAGGTGGGAAGTCTGCAGTGACGCAGCAGCCCAGAGAGCGTTTTTGTGCAAGAAATCGAGCCTTTGTCGAAATGCTGGTGTTATTGAATCAGATTTATTTCAAACTCCTCTCCCTCTCTCTCTCTCTCCCTCTCCCTCTCCCTCCCGACTCGACTTCCCCTCCCTTACTCTTTCCCTTCCTCTCTCTCTCTCTCTCTCTCTCTCTCTCTCTCTCTCTCTCTCTCTCTCTCTCTCTCTTCTGCTTCCTCACCTGCATCGCTCCCTACCAGCCGCTCCCCCTCTCCGCTGCAGGCGTCGGAAAAGGAGAAGGAGAGCCCGGTGGAGCTAACGGAGCGCTGCTTCAGAGAGCTGCTGGGACGAGCCGCCTATGGCAACATCAAGAATGCCGTCACTCCGGTGTTGATGTGAGAAAATCCCCACAAACTCTTCTATCCTCTTTTTTTTGTGATTCCTTCCTTTATGCACGTGTTGTTGTTTTTTGTCGCATTGACTAAACCTGAAGGAAGGATGCATCTTGATGCTGCATATTTATCTGTGCACTGATTGGCATGAGGGGCGCAACAAGGTCAATGCAAGGTTACATAGTTGTTCCAGACTAGATGTGAGTGCATGATTTGCAGATGGGGCATTTTAAATGGTATATTACTGCTTTTATGTTGAGGTCTTCCTTGCATGTTATTTGTACAGCTTTATTATGCTTCTACGGTATACTTCTATGATATTTTAATTTAGCTGTGTATGTCTCAGAGCATGGTTGTCTGTGATCAGTGATCCTCCTTCTCTCTAATTTAAATATATCCAGCTCTATTCTTTCTTTTTATCTGTCCCAGACGTTCCCTGTATCTCTGAGCCGGCGACATTAACTCTTCCTTTTCCTATTTAATTGAATTGAGTTGACTTTTCATTTTTTGTCTTTTTGTATAGCCCCTTTTCTTTGCCCCTCTTGGCTTCTTTCCCTGCATCTCAGCTGATCTAGCATGCTGACTATATGGTTAAATCTTTCATTAAAAGGCAAATTTGTTTAGAAATCTGCTAGGAAGATTCTGTGGATGAAATATGCCAGTATTTAGTGTACTTTCAGGAATACTGCTAAAGCTACATTTTGTTTGGATTCAATATTATATGCATAACAAAATCAAAAGCCAATATAAATACAAAACTTCAGGGACTCGAAAGCCTATAATGTATTTTTTATTGATTTTGATTTTTTTTTACTCCAGAATCCATCTATAGTTACCGTTTTCTTGTGCAGTTATATTTTGCTTTACCATTTCTTTTGAAAAGTCTTTATCTATCCAATTTCATTTCTCAATTTTATTTCAATTGATCTCACGTATGCTGTATGAGACCAGCTCCCTGTTTCAAGCTTCAAACATTAATTTCACTCAATCCTCTTTCTGTGTACTTAAATTCAGTAGTCATGATCTTGATCATGTTTGATAGATGTTGTGTTACTGATTGTTATCATTGATTGGGTTTTACATCCTATTTCAACAGCCTGACAACATTCAGCAATGAAAGACAGTTAATTCCCACATTTCTCTAAATTCTTTAATCATTGATAGTGAACAGTAAACATTGCAGAACATGTATATACAGACAAACATGTTTGTTTTTGCCTGGTTTTGCAGCTTTCCACACATTTTTATCACATAAGTATCAGCAATAGATATAGAGTCTTGATGTTATTGTCTATTTTGGGGAACTCTACATTTTCTCTTGATCCCTTGCTGTTTTCCATCGTTACTGTCACTGTATTATTACATTTTCTGTATCCTCCTCATACCTTCTGTCTGTTCCCTCAGGCACTTGGATAACCACTCCCTATGGGAGGGAAAGACCTTTGCAGTGCGTTGCTTCAAAATCATCATGTACTCTATCCAGGTGAGTGATTCAGTGCCTACTTATCCGCAAACGCCTCTTCCTCAAACCCTTTTTCACCTCGTTGACCATAAACCCAGGTCCCAAATGATGAAATCCTGAAACATTTTGTGTGATTTACTCAGTACCATGTTTCTTTTAATCTTGGTGAAATATGCTGCATTATTTATAGCGTTTACTGCCAAAAATAGTTTTATTAAATGAGAGATGTTTGAAGAGTCCATTTGGGCATCAACGCTGTACACATGAATGAGGAACACAAGCTAGTGACGTGCTTTATTTCCAATGCTTTTAGTTTCAGAATTCATCTGATAACCTTTAATGGCCAAGTATGTGTGTGTGTGTGTGTGTGTGCTTACAAGGAATTATTTTGCATCTTTCTTGATGTACAACACACAAACCGAAATAACAGCAAGGGACACGGACCACAGAGCTGGACACATAACGGTAAAGCATAGACGGGACTGTTAACATAGGTGTAGTGTACTTAAATTAGATGTAAATGACAATAAAATAAATAGTCAATATAAGAGTTAAGTGTTCCATAAATTGCACTGTTCCCTCTGCTTCTTCATCATGTTAACTATCTCCAACAAAACAAATCTGCCAGCATCTCACACACTGCCTCCAAAATCATCTGCCTTCCCACGCCCAGTCTCTCAGATATGAGCCTCCAGAGCCATGACACGCCTAGCACTCAAAATATCAGATGACACTGATCACTACCTAAACCAGCACTTAAAATTCCTACCATCTGGTCAGAGACACAGAACACTTGGCTCTTGCAATAGTAGCCCTGAACAATCTGCCTCACTGACATCATCCTTGTGAGCTGGGATGAATGAGTGCATACATGAAGATTGTGCGTGCTGTGTATATCTGATTTGTCTGTATTCTGCTATGTGAATGCTGTTATGTGTGGCTATTTGTATATCTGTCCATTTCTGTGTACTGGCTGTGAAAACTCTGGGTAATCCCATAGAGAGCTGCTGCTGCTCCTCCAACTAAAAGCTCTGCAAAACTTTCTGGTTGCATGAAAAGTGGTGAAATAGTGTTCAAAAGCTCTTCCCTGGTGAATGTAACCAGAGAGCTAAAAACTGAACAAACAAAAACATTTAAAAAAAACCAGAGTGCAACATCAAGGCTGCCTAGTTTTATACCTGGTTGAATGACTTGCTGTAATATATATATATATATATATATTACATTACATCATATTAATTACATTACATCTTTTTTTTTTCTCTCTCGTATTTTTCGATCTGGTTTCATTCGGTCCTTCTCTCCTAGTCCCAGCACTCTCACTTGGTAATCCAGCAGCTCCTCGGTCACCTGGATGCAAACAGCAAGACTTCAGCCACAGTGCGAGCTGGGATAGTAGAAGTGTTGCTGGAGGCAGCCGCCATTGCAGCCAGTGGCTCTGTAGGTAAGGAGTATTAAAGGAGCCCGGTCCCTTACCTGGGCTACTGAGTAATGAATCAATCGTGTTTATGCCGTGGATGAACATTAATTTGGCCACTGGATGCCGACTAATAACGCTTTGTTGCTCCAAGCCCAACAGTACCGTAGAAGCGGTCAAAACCCTTTGCCCTTTCCGGGGTCCAACACCTGCTGTCAATCGTGTTCTAATTGCATATATAGATAATCCCAGGAACACAGAACAGCGCCACCCAGTGTACATATTTAGGAACAACGTTTGATCCCATTTGGCTCCTACAAGGAGATTGACACACAACACACATCTCTAAGTTACAGGCTGGCATGTTGTTAGTGGGATCATGCAGGGCTCCAGAACACAAGCACATAATTTAGGCAATTTAGGCAACACATTCATATTGTTTTCAAACTTAAATGTATTGTATACAATACTGATAAATGCTTTGGTGATAAATTGACAATTTTCAGATAAATGGTCACGGTCTGGTGCCTTGTCATGTATGTGGGGGTGAACTAGTCTTTTGATTATTCACATGTTTTTTTATTTTTTTTATGTAGGCCCCACCGTGTTGGAGGTGTTTAACACCCTGCTGCGGCAGCTCCGTCTGAGTGTGGACTACGAGTTGACCGGCTCCTATGACGGCAGCACCAACATCGGCACAAAGATCATCAAAGCTCATGAGGAGAGGCAGCTGCAGGAGGCTGTCATCAGGACCATTGGTGTGTGTGTGTGTGTGAGAGAGCGAAGTGCGTGTATGTGAAGTGCATTGTACATGCCACATATATATATATATATATATATATATATATATATATATATATATATATATATATATATATATATATATATATATATATATATATATATATATATATATATATATATATATATATATATATACTTTTTATTGGTCGCACCGGTCTGCCTGACATTTAGCAGGTCTGTCTTTTTGTGTGCTAGTTTAAAACCTTGCCCATTACTCATCGAGTGACATCACAACCTTAAAACATACCGGTAATTCAAAATTAAAAGAACTATTGATTAGGTTTTTTTGCCCAAAAAAATGCTGCAGTGTCCAAAACACCTGTACCAGCCACTGAATGGGCCAGACCCAACATTACAGGCAGAGGTAACCGCCCCACAACCGGTTTCCCATGTCCCCGGTAAAATGCCTAATCCTGGCCAGAGGCGGCAGATGTATTTCATAAATTGGGAGGGGATTAAAAAATGGAGTGTGTGTGTGTGTGTGTGACACTTTACATTTAATAAGACAAAAAATGCTTCTCACCTATAGCTGATCTGCTCTGAGCACCATACTTCTCTCTCTCTCTCTGTTGCTCGATTCCACACTCGCTGCATACACATTGTATTATACTAATGTCCATGCGGGGCAGGGGTGTTAAGCGGTGGGCATTAATAGTTGGGCACACCAGTGCAACGAATGTTAAAAGTTCGACTTGAGCCCTGGTGTCTGTGGGAGGCTCCGTGGCTGGATCAGTTTGTCTGTGATTTATGTTTACCTCGCTTGTGTCTGTATTTATGCCTTTGTGGTTACATGAATGGGTTTTGGAAAGACTAGTGTTCATTTTCTTTCTTTCACACATGTATCTCTTTTTTTCTCTTTTGCTCCCATCTTTCCCCTCTTTCTCTCTGTCCCTTTTTCTTTCAGGTTCATTTGCCAACACTCTACCGACATACCAGAGGTCAGAGGTCATGCTCTTCATCATGGGCAAGATCCCTGTTCCTGGGATTCACCCAGCTCTGCCCTCCTCAGGCTCTGGGTACGTTACTCACTCATCTTTCAAACACATGTTCTCATTGTGCTACATAGCACACAACCGAATGCTGTGTGTGCTTATGTACTGTACTGTACTTTGTAAACAAATCTGTGCAGATCTGAGTGTTGGTGAATTAAAGGGTTTTGATTTGTATCTGAATTTGTTTTCGCCTCCAGACCTGAGGGTACCAGGATGATTCAGGTTATGTTACTTAAGTCCTTGGTCCAGGTACGTTTTCAGCCTTGATTTTAAATGTCATTGTTTCTTCATGTGGTTTACACCGCTTTAAAGCAAGAGATGCCTCGTGCGTGTTACCGGTGTGATGTTATCATTTACAGAAAGTAGTTTATGTAATAGTGCTACAAGCTGCATTTGTCACAGTTGATTAAAAAGTCAATTCAGTCCAGAGGGATATTTCACCTCTCAATAGCTGTAGTCTGCTAAACCTTATCTCAGCATACAGCTCTCATTTTTGTGTTTTTTTTGGCAGCACTCTAAAGGTCTCTGACTTCTTTTTAACCTTATCCTTCATGTTCCAGCACAGCTTCATGTTGGTCTTTCCATGATCTGAGTGTTTGCTCGGCAAGGCTAATATTCTGGTAGTTGTTTTTTACTAAACCCCTGACTATATCTTTATGAAAGCAACCATCCATCTTTCCTGATGGATTTAAAGTGTCTTATGTCAACAAAATCAAACATCAGAATCGCTACGTGCAACATATCAACATGTCATTGCTGCGCAGTCTGTGGCCTCTTCAGATTTATCTGACCGTTACATGTATGAACCTGGTGTACCCTCTGATTCTGTGTTTAGAAATGAGTTGTAGCTTGCATGCTGTAAAGTGTGATCATTAATCTTTCAGGTGACGGCCGGTTTCCAGACCACTAACATGCTGACGGCACTCCCCACCTCTTTCCTGGAGCCGCTGCTTTCCTTCTCTCTAACAGAGGATCCAGAGATTCGGCTGCTGGTGCTCCAGATCCTTCTCAGTCTCATCGACAGGCACGACAACACGGCCAAGTTCTCAGACATAAGGTGTGTGGGAGCATCGACGCGAACATGGTGGTCTTGCGTTTGTATTGTGGGTATTAACTTGTAGTGCGTTAATCACTGTGCGTTCTCTCTGTGCAGCATCATCTCCGACATCTCTGTGCTCAAACTCAAAGTTGACAAATGTTCCAGACAGGACAACTTATTCATGAAAAAGGTAGAGTTGGGTTGTGTATCATTTTAGAGTTGGGTTGTGTATCATTTTAATTAAATATTCAGTCCAGTTGAAGTGATTCCCTGACAATGAAAACTGAAACAAACATATAAATATGTACACTTGTGATAATAAATAAATAAATTAAAAAAAATAGCCACTTAAACTCTCGAGCATGCTCTTCTCCTACTGACAGCACGGCCAGCAGCTGTATCGACACATCTACTTGGGCTGTAAGGAGCCGAGCAGCGGCCGGCAGCACTACGAGTCCCTCTTCTCTCTGTTGGGTCTTCTGAGCGTGGAGCTGGCTAACGAAGAGGTGGTGGTGGACCTCATTCGCCTGGCACTCGCCTTGCAGGTACTGATGTAATGCGTTTATTGTTTACATCATTTAGATCATTTGAATAATTGTGGCATTTGCTGTCGATACTTCCAGACAGTTATCTGCCAACACTGTACTACAGTGATCAGGGTCATAATATATGAATGCATCTTACTTATAGAGCACTTATGTAAATCCAAAACAATAATGCGTTAAAACAACTAATGTGAAACATCTGGAAAAAAGAGATAAAACCGGAAATAACAATCAACAATAAATTACAATATAAACAATATCAACTTTTTATTGCATTTGTGACATTATAATCATTTTAAACAAAGTACCATAGACGAGGATTCTTGCACATACAAACAATATTTAACACACACTATATACATATCCTCGTTGAAACTTAAATACATTTTCAAAATCACAACACTAGATAATGTGCGTGTGTAGGTCTGTAAATATTCTATCAAAGTGAGACATTGTATCCGGGCAAATAAACGTGGATTCTAAAGAAAACCAATTTTCACACGCCTATACAGTGCATGCACACGCTTTATTAATTACAGCTAATGATTTTTTGTAAAATGATTCAACCATTCTTTTATTTTATTGAGGCTCAAAATACCTTTTACAGTAAATATCTATCACAAGAGGTGGGAACAGTCATGGAGTCATAACAAGGCTGAGTGTATTTTAATAAGTTATTCGATATAAGTTATGGAGAATTTGTGTGCTTGATCTCCTCAGGTGGGGTGTTGTATGTTGAAGGGTTCCCTGCTGATGTCTCTTTGTTTCCTGTGCAGGACCTGGCTCTGTCCACCGACGAGGCTCTGCCCGTTTATAACCGCTGTGCTGTTCATGCCATCGCCGCCGCCTACCTCAACCTCATCTGCCAGCTCACCACCGTCCCAGCCTTCTGCCAGCACATACACGAGGTGTGTGTGTGTGTGTGTGTGTGTGTGTGTGTGTGTGTGTGTGTGTGTGTGTGTGTGTGTGTGTGTGTGTGTGTGTGTGTGTGTGTTTTAATAAAGTGCCTTTTCCGTCTGTCCTTCAGGTAATTGAGGTGAGACAGAAAGAAAGTCCCTACCTTTTGCCTGAGGATGTCTTCATTGATAATCCCAAGTATGAACCAGCCACATTCAAGTCTCCTTTCTCCCAAGCACACCTTTGCTTATTTTAATATTTAATAATGGTAGTCAATTTTCAAATATGTGTGTGTAACATCAACTACTCCCTCTTTCTTCCCAGGCTGCTTTCTTCACTGGAGAAGGTAGAAGGGGAGGTTTTGTTCCTCCAGTCGAAGATCACTGAGGTCCTGGGAGGAAGTGGTTATAACACAGATAGACTGGCTACGCCTTACGTCCCTCAGTATACTGGTAAGGAGCTCAAACAATACATTTATTTTGTTCACATTGAGTTCAAAATACAGCTGTGCCAAATTAGAACATTCTTAAAATGATAAATGTGCTTCTCTCCTCAAGTAAATAAATAAGAATAATGTTGATCAACTTGCCAGTGCGTTACAACTTTGTGTTGGTGCTTTATTGATTCCTGCTTGTAAATGGAGAGCTGAACTACTCCCATGGAGGCTGCAAGGATTTAGTGTTTCATTAAAGGACACTTCATCAGGACAGAGCCTTGAGCCAGGATCTTTGAGTTAGAGCTCAAGCCCTCTCTAACATAGTGATCGGGAACCTTTATGGTGCCGGTTCACCTTTTTTATACGAGTTTGTCAGACCATCAAAGCTTCTGTCTTTTTACGTACTCAATAAATTCATCAAACTGTTCACATTGACATGTTAAATATGTCATATAATTCATTCATTTAAGTTTTCTATTTAAGAAAAACTGAAAAAAAAACATCTGCACTCTCTTTTCAGATGAGGACCGTCTGTCCAAGAGAAAGAGCATCGGTGAGACCATCTCACTGCAGGTGGAGGTGGAGTCCAGGAACAGTCCAGAGAAAGAGGAGGTAAAGAGATGTCACGTGCCAGAAATATAATATACCCACTTTAAGGAAGCCTAAGTACCTTGTTAATGCATCATACACTACTTTTTTCTTGTTCTTTTCTACAGAGGACACCAGCAGAAGAGATCACATTTGAAACCCTGAAAAATGCCATTGGTACGTCCACACACTTTAAAATATTCATGAAATTACATGCTTACTGTGTATCAACACAGTATCACCATGTGTAAAACGTTCTATTGGTTTGTAATGATGTTCCTCCGATGTATCTTAAATTACTAGTTACTTTGCAGATTTAGTGTCAAAAGCTGCACTGAGGTCGATTTAGGATGTTTAGAGTGGTCATCAGAGGAGAGGAGGAAGTGACTTTGATTAGGGCGGTTTCTGTGCTGTGATGAGATCTAAATCTGGATTGAAATGGTTCATACAGTTGGTTTGAGTCCAGGTGAGTTTTGAGTTGGTGGGCAACAAGAACACATTAATGCATCAATGTTTATAATCCAATGGTATGATATACATTATTATGAAATGGGTCACTCTGTATAATGAGTCATTTAATATTATTTCTTAAAGAATACTTTACACTATGCTATATTAAGTAATACCACCATTGGTTTAAACTAAAGAAAACAACCTAACATGTTTGTTTAGGTAACTTTAAAAAAAAAGAACAACTTTCCTTTTACTGCTGTGAGTAGCACCAATGCAACATTGTCACTTTCAACATATGAGAAACTGCAGCATGGTGAGATGTTGAAATGTAAATGTTGTTTGTGTCTCCCTCTAGTGGACAGTGTGGGGATGGAGGAGCAGGAGAGGGAGCGGAGGAGACAAGTGGTGGAGAAGTTTCAGAAGGCCCCCTTCGAGGAGATAGCTGCACACTGTGGTGCCAGGGTACAACAAAAAACATTTCCTTTTTATCTTTATTGTTTTTTGTAACTGTTTTTTCTTTTTTCAGCTTTGTACAATTGTCTATATTGTAATATGATATGTTTTGTCCCATCTAGGCCACACTACTGCAGAGCAAACTAAATCAGATCTTTGAGATTACAATCAGGTAAGAACAAGGGAAAAACAAATCTCCCTCAAAAAGCATGAACTTGTTTGTCAATATGCTTTGAGATATTTCGAACAAAATGGGTTTCAAACTATTTTTGAAGTGACATTAATGACAGTGCTACTGAGTAAGATGATGAAGCTGTTTGACTCGTGATGATGCTGACAGTTTACTCTTCCCATTCAGACCCCCGCCCAGCCCATCTGGAACCATTTCATCCGGGTATGGCCAAAGCCAGAGTCGATCTGTACCCATCTACGAGATGAAGTTTCCTGACCTCTGTGTGTACTAGACCAGAAAGCAAAGTTACCGAACTATTTCACATTTGAGGACAGGAGGGATTTGGGAAGGGCAACCGATCCTCACTGTAAAGCCATCTTGATCATGGAATCAAACAACCGCACAGTTGTTTGAAGCCAACTCAAGAACAAGCCACTTCTTTATTAACTTAATTGTCTGAGATTATTTTGCCCTGTGATAGGAGCCAAAACAAGCCTGCTAATGTCAATAAATGCAGCAGTAAATCTACTTTTATTTTACCTGTTCCCCTCAGTTCTCCTGAGATGTTTGTAGAAACTCCACTGGTTGGATTTCTAATTTAGAAATAGCAGAGAACTGTGAGGAAGAATCTGAGTCATTTCTGTGACTTGAGAGTGAATTGACTTGTTGCATGCCATGTAACGTCACATTTTTGATAGCGCTGCAATTATTGGATATTCTTTTGACCCGTTTGTCCCTTACAGGGTGCCATACTATCCTTGATCACGAAATAAGATTTATTGATATTTTATATCTACGTTTTCTTTTCTTTCTATTGATTTCATGGCCAGGAAGAGCTCACGTGAATTAGATGCAACTCAATTGACCCGATAGTGTATTTTTGTGTATGTTTGAATACAATATGGATAGATATATATAAGTATGAAACTAATCCATCCCATCGACCATGCTACTCAGCATTGAACATCTCTCTTCAGTGCTTATTGCTTTACCTTCTTTGGTTTTGCCTTTTTAGTGTTCAGGGAAAAGTGCTTTTTCTTTCATGATGGGCATTTATTTCCCGCACCTACTTTTTTCTTTTCTTTCTTCTTTTTTTTTTTCTTTCTTCTTGTTGTGGTTTAAATGAAAGAAAACTGTCAATCTGTGTGCTATCCTCCCAAAGTGAGTGCCTTACAGGTGACTCAAGTTAAAACGTACACAAAAACACACACTGCGCCACCGTCATGACCACACTAAAGTTCTGAAGTGTTTACTGTGATGTTTACCTGATCAAACACTAGAAAATAATTATGGATCCTTTATTTTTCTCCTTTCCATATAAATGTGTATATACAGAGAAATATATAAATCTTTAAGTCGATGTACAGAGTAGGGAGGTTTTTCTGTGTGTGTGTGTGTATATATATATATATACTGTATATTGATTCTAATTTTAGACTGCCACTGCACTAATTATGTCCGTAAGGAAGAGAGCGACTTAGTTAGTATTTAGATGTTTGTTAAATTCTCACATAGATAACCAGCAACCCATGAAATCAAAAAGGTATATCGACGAGGGTCTGAACAGCCCACAGTAGACGTCTACATCATCTCGAAATCAGTGGATCACACGAGTGAAGTCTGAAAGTGTCGCGCTAAAGAGTCAACGAACCTGAAATAATCAACTTAGTTAGCCACAGATGTCGGGACAAGTTTCAGCAGCAGAATCAAGACCTGTATTGTTGCCATTACGTTCTCCATCCTGCTGGAATAAGTTTGCACTCTGTTTTTACGCCACGCAGCTGCTGCAGCATCTACACCCGTCTCATTCAGCACGATTCAAATAAGTCGAAAAGCCATTTTGTGCACACATACACACACACAGGTATAAAAACAAAGTATAATGGCAATAATTTGCCACTAGCCTGGCTATCACAGCTTAACTTTAGGTAGCAGATCCTTTTTTGTGTTTTTAAATTGTGCACTCTTGTTGTGGTGCTGTGATGGTCAGTTTTGTGATGTTGTGAGAGGCCGACCCTCACCCTCCTTGCGCTTCTGTGAATAAATAACTGCATCGGACGTGAACCGCGTTGCAGCCACCGTATTCAGTGTAAACGGCAGTGTCTGGTTTGTCCCCGATTGTCATGTGTCGCTGTCCAGGTGGTTGTTCATTTTAACATTTTATTTTTTATTTTTTTTACACTGTAAAGTCTTCTGTATGTTAATTCATGTCCACACATTCCAGTGTATCAGGTGTGTGTGTGTGTGTGTGTGTGTGTGTGTGTGTGTGTGTGTGTGTGTGTGTGTGTGTGTGTGTGTGTGTGTGTGTGTGTGTGTGTGTGTGTGTGTGTGTGTGTGAACATTCATGCAGACGCGTGTCTTTATCATCATTACGCAAGACCAAACTTTTCAAACACGGTTTACAGTCTTTGTCCAGTGACTCGTTCAAGCACGTTAATAAAGAACAAGCTATCTTAGTGAAATGTGCAGCTGTCTAAAACTTCCAGTGACACAGTGTCAAATTGTCTCTTCTGCATCTTGCAACTTTGCAGCGAAGACCTGTAAATCTACCAGTGTGCTTGTTGTCATTGCATAGTGTAATGTAAAATTAACTGACGGTAATTCAATCTTACTTTTGTCATTACATGTCTGGTTAATAGATCTGTTTACAACGTAGTGCTGTAGGTCAAATCTATTCATTCTGTGAACTTTGCACTTTAAAAACTGGATTACCTAGTGACAAAGGCAGCTTTTACATGGAGAAAATGCCTTATGAGTGTCATACCTGACTTTGCATGCTAGTGATGTTACTGTGTTGTACAATAAATGTGTCTGTAACCAGAAAATGTCTGCGCTGTTTCTGATTATTTAGGTTTTGGTGAAAGGGAAAGCCTGATAAAGTGGAATGTGTCTTTCTAATGTGGTCTGCTTGAGCTACAGGAAGCTGCAGAGTGTCATCATGCATCTTATGAAAACAAACACAGATGTCTTGTTCACATTGAGTGCTCAGTCAGTTGAAATGTTCAACACAGTATTAATTACGCAATTGCAAAGTTTCTTTAACTGTGCTTGTAGTGCTATTCTTTTACTTGCCTGTAATGTTTTGTTTCTGTTACACTACCTGCATCAGTGCCTGTACTGTGTGTTTGCTGTTCCCATGCCTGTCATCTGCTTGGGTGGTTTATCAGAATTAAATTCAACGTGTATTTTAGTGGCGTCTTGTCTCCTCCTGTCACAGCGTTCAACAGAATGTAGCATCCAAAAACAACGGACATGTGAACTCATTAACATAAACTCTGCATCATAATCACGGTCACTTATTTATTTATTGTTTGAACTAAGTTTTTTATTTATTTTTACTATATATTTGCTCTGTGGCACTCAGATTATTTTGAATGAAAAGTGCGTTGCAAATAAAATGCATTATTATTTATTATAATTGTCATTTTTAGTTAAATGCTGTGGTATTGAAATTAGCCTAAAAGTTGACGATAACTTAAAAGTAGTAGCATATGTATAAAAACTCAAGTTATAGTAATATAATTGATAGACCTAATATTTAGTCACTATGTGGAAAAAATACTAAAACAGCTTTTTGCACAGAAGTCCCTGTGAATGCCGTGTCTTGCTTAAATGTCCTTTTTGCGTCGCATTCTCATACATATTACATAATATAAACATTTGCATGCAAATATTAATAATATATATGGTTAATCTTTTCTTTTTTCTTTCTCTCTGGATAAATACAACCTAGAAGAATGCATCATGGGATTAGGAAGTGTTGGGTGTGGTGTCAGGTCTAGAGACATGGTGCTTTGTTTGTCGGCTGTACTCGACCGCCCTGATCTGCCACTAGGCGAGCGTCACACTGCCTCTACATGTAACCACACGTTTCTATTGCCTAAGTGTTGGGTGTAGTATTCATTGTAGCGTCATTCAACAACGCACCTGTTCACACCTATAAATTAATAATGTTGTTCATGGTGGAGTGCAAGTTAGGCAGGCAGATTTTTTTTTTATATGCTTCAGCCCTTATGATACAGGAGTTTGTGTCCCATGTGAAACCAAAAATAAACGTTGACTTCATTCAAGTTATGTCTGTAACTTCATTAGTCCTCCCAGTTTACCTTCAGTAAAATTCTGGAACATGCTTTTAGATTGAATGTTTTGTATTTGTGTCAGTTCCTCGCATACAGTCCACTTACTCAAGTTCTTTTCCAAAGCTTTCAGCTGCAACTCGGGGCCTTCATCAGGTGGCTGGTGTCAACATATATATAATAATAATCTATAGTTCATGTTGAAAGTATGCGATTATTATGAAATCAGTCAATTACTTGTTTAGTTTGCCACAAACAGAATGATCTTTATTATATTAATTTACAAAAAAAGATACCTCTGTAAATAAACTGGATTTGTTTCTTTCTTTTGTTTTACATTCACTTCATTCTCTCTTCAAAACATATGGACCAATAATGACTATTCCTTCAAGAAGAAAAGAAAAAAATGTAATATTCAGACATCTGTGGGTGCATTGTTGCTTGTATTCAACATAAAACTGCCTTAGCTGAATTTTTACTGAGAAAAACCTTTGGCCCAGAAGAGACATTCAACAACATGCTAACGATAGAGACAAGTGTCTGTAATAGTACCTGTGGGTGCTAACATGCAATGGTTATTAAGATTCTTTCAACCAAACCCTTCCTCTCCCCCATCCCCCCCCTCCATCCTTCAATCAGTCCATTATCCTCTGCACATCCTTGACTAGAATGTTCCTGAGGATCTTGTCCAGCTCCACCTGAGGTTTCTTCATCCGCTGGTTTCGGGGTCTGCCATTTCGTTTAGAGGCAGGTGGGCTCCCCCATCGGAAGTGATTCATCCGATAGGTCTCATCTTTCCTCTCCTGCAGGCTCCCCGGGGCGTGTGCCTTCAGGTTGATCGTTGGCAAACCCTGGTTTTGACTTTCTCCGTTCAGCTGCCTCACTTCATCCTTCTTGCTGCCCAGCTGCCTGCGAGCCTGAGGCGGGAAGCTGCCTTCAAAAGAGCCCCCTCCCTCCAGAGAAGAGGCGAACACCTTTATGGGTCGACGTTTGCGGCCAGAGGGTTTGCCCCAGCGGAAATGTTCCATTGAATAGGAGCGTCGCTTGTCGCTGTGGGCTTTCAGATCCGCCTGTGATAACTTGTTTTCAGACACCAGGGTGGCCAGAATGATGCTGAGTAGGAGGTCGTCATCATTGCTATTCACCTTCAGTGCCAAGGCACTGAGCTGAGGGAATTCAGACTGGATGGCAGATATGCAGAGGCGAATACAGTCCTGTATGGAAGGAATCAAAGAAGAATATTTTAAGAGATGAGTTGATGATGATACACTGATGAGCACTTTTTATCGCTTTAAAACAGAGTTGGGGAGCTTTCAATGATACAACATTTTTTTCCAAAGCAGAGTTTGTGCTGCTGAAAAATGTATCATTTGCCAGTTTTCTGAGCTTCTTGGCTAAACATTTCAAGCAAAAGATTAAAGAGAACATTTTTATGAAGAACATTGAAAGTTCCGGGACAGGAACTAAGCTCTGGCAACCACAGCTGGTAATTTACCGTACATATTACACAGATGTTTTTTTACAGTGATGGATTTTGAGCAAAAACAATTTAATCAACTGCTGTTTTGAAAGTCAAGAATGTACCTTGAAGCTAAACATTTTACTTTTTATGCTATTTTACTTTTTCTTTTAGTCTGTTTTTTTTTGTTTTCTCTGTGTAATAATCAAATCACTTTGAAATGACCCTGTGTGAAATCTTTGCCTTGCCTAATGGCAAACGGATAGAGGGCAACAATGTCGAGGATACGAGACAGCTTGACCTACCAGTAGTCTTCCCTTGTTGCTCAGGTCGTTGCAGTGAGATTTGTCCCAGCAAACCGACCCAAAGCCGGGGACGCACACATTAGCCATCACCACCACTAACAGCCAAGATAAATACACCATCTTCAGCCTGGTGCGGAGGACAGAAACACATGTGAGGCCATGAGATCAAAAGAAAGCAAACTCCAAACATAGAAGAGCGTTGAATATCTGCCATTCCAACAGCAATAGGCTCAAATAGTCAGAAACTGTTAGTGCGTGAAGAAATGCCTCTTGTAGCTTTGAGCTCAAATACCATTTATCCAAATTCCTTTTTTTGACAGCATGGGCCTGTTTTAACAGATGGTCTTGTTTATCAGTTGCATGTGAATCATATTTAAAAGTGGTTGAAGAAAAAAGCTGAGCAAATGTTTGTGTGGTTAGGGTTTGCGGTTCCTACCCCAAAAGGACTTTCAGAAAATTATTTGGGTATGAAGTAGGGTTTGGAAAGGGAGGAGGAACATGCTTGTTTGAGTAATCGTTTTGGGCGAGCAGGACAGGGTCTTTAGTGTTCTTGCTCCGGATTTATGGGAATCTAATAGAAATTATAGAAAACATTTAATTGTTAAAAGTGAACAACAAAATAGTTAGCATTGACCATAAGGGTACATTTTGCAACAATCATGTATCTGTATTGGGACACAATTACCTCAAAATAACACAGACCACAGATGTCACATTGACAAGCCTTCAGGACAGACTGGATACTGCAGTGACTCACCATCGCCTCTCGAGGTACAAATGGTCTTACAAGACAGGATGGGTTCATTTCAGTAGATACCTCTGCAACAATACATGGACGTCTTTGACATAACGTCAACGCTTTCACTTCTTCCCATTCTGTTGTTATTGTTTTTAATTTAAATTCTGGCTATTACACATTGCACTTTTAACTTGTAGGTAGTAGAACCATACTGTCCGTTTGTGACAGTAGATGTCTCTCAATAGTTCCCTCTCTCCAAAGACCAAAACTAATTTGTTAATGGTCGACCTAACACAACTATGGTAAAGTTAAAAGTATCATAAAAAGTTTGAATCTTAATAAAAAAATTAATGAAAATATCCTCGTGCATTTTTTGCAACTGAAGAGTTGTTGCGGTTGTAATCACAGTTTTTGTTAAGGGCTTTGCACAACTTGACCAGCTGTACAATCCGCTGTATTAGGGTGTACTTATGTACTAATAAATACCTCATCATTGTTTACAAACTGTGAAATGGGTCTCTTTGTATTCCATGTATTTGCAATTTTGCCATTTCTGCACTGGATTCGAGTTCAGACGCATGAGGATCACACAGACATGAGGCATTGATGTAATTCAGCCCATTGCTATGAGCCTCAGTGTTACTACAAACTGAGCATTGTCTACTGCTGCTGTCAATCTATATCTACCAGACATATGGCCTCAGACTACTCCAACTGTCCCAGACAACAGACTCTTACTTCCCCCTGCTCACCTGTTTCCACTTTCCCTCATTGTTTCCATTCTCATTCATTTCCTGCCACATTGTCAATGTTGCGTTACTCTTGCTTTTCAGCCACCTGAACCTCTTAACTCTGAGACCTTTTCCCTGCTCCATTCCTGTTTACCTGTCACCTGTTTCCAGCTACTTCTGTCTCTTTAAACTTGCAACCCATACCTATGTGCTTTTGTATTTGCAGTTTTCCATAAATCACGCTAGACTGCATTTGGGTCCTTCCCTCGTTGCCTAATGTGAAGCTGCTGCTTCTCATTAAAATACCAAAATAGTGGTTCTTTTATTTGAGAAGCTTCCACATGAATACAAAAATACATTGTCCCTTTGGTTTGGATTGACAATGATCATTCATCAAACCATAAATTCATTTTCCTTTTTTGTTAGTTCGTATAACAAAAAGGCATAAAAAAAAAAGCCACAGAGCTGTTGTGTGGGAAACTACCTGCGTTTGCATCAGAAATAAATCAAATCATGGGTTAGCCTGGCGTAGTGGAAAAAAAGTCAGATCGAATTTATTAATACCATGTGATTTTTCTTTGGCGGCATTTCTGACAGTCGAGCTGCTCAGCGACTGCAATCTAAAGGATCATAACTTTAAGCCATAACGTGCAAATTCTAATCCAACCTGATTTTATGATGGATAAATTGTAAATATTGCAGTGCTGAAAAATCTAAATGTCTGATGTTACTGATCATTTTGTGGCTCTTGGTACAAGATTAGAGCAGCTGTAATGTCATTCTGTGATAATTCCACTCCAAATGTGCAATTCGGACCATGAACATATTAAACCTGCATAATTGTGGCTGAGTTGAGGTGTGGAGGTGAAGGGAATAACCAAAAGCAAATATTAAAGTGTAACGTCCCCCTCAGGTCTGAGCCACTGTATCATGTTGAAAAATGCAAAAATGTTGCCAAGAGCAGTTGGCAGTTGCAACTCAAATCCAGCCAGCACAAACCCCAGCACCTCTGCCTCCATAGGGTCCGTCTGCTCTGCTGCACGCTCTGGTCTCCTTGCATTCATTTTCTGTTACCAGTGTGACGCTAGCATGAACACATGGTGGGATTCGCAAGCGAACGTGAACGCTCCATCTACACTCTTTTGTCCAATCGTAGGAAAGCACATCGCTATTGCCAGATAATCCGTCTTTCACACTGATTCGACCGATTGTGTAAGGGTTTAATGTCCAGTCACAGAAAGGAGGGAACCGGTTTGTGCTGGGATTATAATGCATCAAAGTGGGTTCCGAAGAAGTCAAAATGATAGACGCTGTGGGGAGATCAGAATTGGCCTTGCAAGATTAGGTTTGATTTAACACAGTAGATGGCATTTTGAGCCGTTTTTTTTTTTTTTAAATGCCGTTTTTTTTTTTTTTTTTATGTGGTGAGACATTTCAACATTAACACCAGCATTGATGTGTTTCATCACAGTACACAGTTATATCATTTAGTTTACAGCTTTAAAAAAAACATGCTTGAGTGTGCAAGGTCTTGCTTTAAAAATAATCCAACATTTCTTTCATCCCCCGTTCCCCACTGCAGTAATTTCCACACAGTCCCTAAACTACATTCCAGTTGGCTCGAATTTAATGTAGTAAACCTGCAGGAAAAAACAAATACAAATGAATGCAGCGTTCCCTTACGCTGCTCAAGGGCACACAAGAAGGATGATGGTAATTTAGTATTTACTTTAGTGAATAGGCTTTATGTCCTCAGCAATGCTGTCCTTAGTAACATTAATAAGGAGATCTGTAGCCAAACAGTGAAAAGTCAGTGACCTTTAAAAATGATCATCAAAGTTGCTTTGTGAGCTCAGCGGTTAACAAACGTTACTTTTTGTGCTACTTCAAGGACAAAGATCATTGAACACGGGCGAATGCATGCAAGGAAACAGATTGCTATTGTTGAAGGCTGGATTCATATGTTGACCACACACATATCAGAAGGGAGATCTTCATTCTTCAGTGATGACGAAGATCTACAAACAAACTCTTTCAATAGATGAATAATAGTTATGACGCATCTTCAATCGGCAAACGCTCCTCCTCATCTCTTTGCTGCTGTTTATTAACACTTCTTCTCCTCCCATTCTCTCTCTTTCCATTTTTAACTATTATTTAGAGATATAATCTTTATGGAGTTTATTTTGTAAAAGCTAGATAACGAGGAAACTATAAACTAAATTGATATGTGGTTATACTGCTTTTGTCTTTTACATTTTTCTTTTTGGTGCAAAGAGTTAATTTCCTTTCCTTTGTTGGGAAATTGCCTCTTGATGTTGTCTCTCCCTCCATTCTCTATTCTAAGGAGCGACTCCTTGGTGGGCCATCGTCTCTGTAACTCTGGCAGAGACTCTACACTCTTCCTACATTATGACTCACACCACTAAGCTCTGCTCTCCACAGACACACTCTGCTGCGATTAAAATAGATTCAAACCTTATGTGTTAAGAAAACACAAAGTTATTACTATTATGTTTGAAAGCTAGATTTGTGTTTGTGGAGGTGTAGTTAATGGTAAGCAACTATTAAAGACAACTGTGCATATTCTGCAAAAAGATGAGGTGTAACTAAATATGAATCCACTTTAATTATAATTTACAGAACAAATGCATCTGTACATGTCCAAAAATCCTAAATCAGTGAATGTGGGTAATGCAATAGTCCTTATTCGTTCAGAAAAAAACAGACGCTAACAACAACCACATGCCATTTTGATCCATGCCAAAAGAACAAGAATCCACAAACACGTTGAAGACATTTGTTTAGTTTTACCTTTTCCAAAAGCGTTCGCTTCCTCTCTTCTTTTCTTGTTTTTCTCCCTGTGTTCGTCCACAGATCTTCCAGAGTGCCGACTCTTAACTATGATCCCGCTCCTCCTTCCTCTGCTCTCTGTCTACTCTGTTGTGAAATGCTCAGCCGGAGCGGGTCTGCTGCTTCCTCAGAAGAGGAAAGCTCTTTTTAAAGACGCATGAGTGGAGTTTGGAGTCTCAAGGCCTCTGCGTGTGATTAAGGTAAGGGGTCTCCTGCTCCTCTCTGGACGGAGAGGGTTGTGTATTTGTGTGTAAGGTAGATAGGCCCTTAAAGGCCACCCACACACTTTTTAATCAATGGTGCAGCTCACGTCACCACAACAACAGGTGAAGCCTTAGTGAACTACCTTGCTGCCTCCCCCCTTCTCCTCCTGCATCTACCTCCAGTTGGCTTTTGCAATCTCACAATAATCCTGAATGGGTGATATTAGGTCGTTTCAACGCTCTCGGTTACATTTCTTGAGTTCAAGTTTACATTATCACGCGCTAGTAAAATCAAATGCAGGTCATTAGGGAATTCCTGCCAATCCTGACTCTAGATCCATGAAAAGGTCAGTACGATGACGCCGAGAGTGACATCCTTTCAAATGGGATGAAGAGCCGTAGTGGAGTGTTTCAAATCAATTTGACTGATTGGATCGTTTTTCGGCGGTTCTTGTTTACAAGGTGTGCATGTATCCCTGCGTGGAAACTTCATTAGGGAGACCTGACTCACTTGTTTAGACGTCATGACTGAACACACACACACACACACACACACACACACACACACACACACACACACACACACACACACACACACACACACACACACAAGAAAGGATATGCGGTTGAAAATAACCACTCTCCTTTCATGTGTTAAATGCCAGTACCATACACATTTTATATAATGTCCGGTTTATATATTTTCAAGGATTAATACGCAAGGACAACGCTGACAAGGACGAAACACACAGAATAACTTCAGGTTAGCTGGAGTGGAGAAAACAAGTACCGGTTGTAAGAGACGCTGATTATTCACTTTTCTTTCAAAATATCGTCTATTTTTGTTAATTATTCTCTTTCATTTTACCGTGTCCTTAAAATATGTTCATTCATCCTGCCTTCAGTGTTTTCAAAAGGCCCAAGTGACTAAACCACGAGGAAGTTGTTGTCTGTAGTTGATAGCAACAAGTACCTGTTTACTTCACGTAAACTAGTGCAAAGTAGCGCAGTTACCTTGCAAAGTAATCAAGCTATTGTCTGATTAAAATGTATGAATAGAATATTGAGTTCTATGAATCTTTGTAATTGGGTCTTTTAAAAACAATATATTTGTAATACTATTTCAATATGCTTTTTTCCCCCGGGATGTCAAATGTGATTTATTTTCTAGTCAAATCAAACAACAATAAAGAAAAAAGACAACTGAATCCTGGGATTGATCTCCGCAGGGAAAGAGTGCCTCTTGGACAAAGTCAAACGCCTTGTTCATATTTCATCTGTTTGATATCATAACATAACAGAGTTCATCAAAAGGACACAAAGTCTTCTTCCACAATGGGTTTTCAGGGCTTCAGTGCGCTGCATAAATGAAAACAAAGGGTGCTTTTGCCAAAAGGTTCTCTTGTTATCTCATCCAAATTAAGTTAACATAAGTTAATGTTCTCCTCAAACAAATCATATCATAAATACTTCACATACTTTACATCTTAAATAGGGATTTTACCACATCCGATGACTTATCACACTTGAAATGTAAAATGTCTTCTCTGGCATTTCATCATGCTCTGTTTTCATGACTCAAATGAAGTGTTTAGATAGATTTACAGTTTATTTTTACAGTTTTAATACAACATTTTTACCACTTACTACTTGCAGCATCTTGTTATATAGATAACTGGATTTTCTAAATATCATCTGCACACATTTTTAAATTAAAAGTACTGCTGTAACCCTACATTAAGAAAAATTAAGGAGTGCATGATGATAAAAACAAATATTTTAGAGTGTGATGATACTAGAGTACAAAAGGTTAAAACAATAATGAGAATAAGACCTGGACAGTGGAAATAATTCTCTCTGCTCCCTGTAGATTTAACCCGCTTAACCTCCATGCGTCCAGTCCTCTGCAGGTGTTGTTTGTTCTGCTCCTGCTTGTGAATTTGAGTCATTACTGGATATGAATGCTGAAACAAAAAGAGTATGCCCGCTTAGCCACTTCTTGGATGGATAAATAATGGTTCAAAACAAAAGGAGCTGATGTAACTCATCTCCCTGTTGATGCTGCTGACTTCCACCGTTTAATAATAATGCAACCCCCGGACAATGCTGTGCAGGGTGTGAATCACTGCCTTACAAAGACTCTGCCATTTAACCAACTGTCATGTATCCCAATATTATCATCACATCAATCTGAAGAGGTTTTAGAGACTGTGAAGGCAAAAGACTGATATTTTCTCAACCAGTCATTTTCAGATCGCACATTTGCAGATAATGCAGTCAAAGAGATAATTCCTTATTTTGTTGAATAACAAAGCTTTATGCTAATTTAGTATTTTTCCTCTTCATCAAATGTCCAAGCTTATTTTGTTGCAAAGGGAGAAATTTATTTGCAAATAAGACATCAAGGGAAGACTGTGGAGCTGAGCATCTTCCCTTCCCTTGACTTTGGGTTGCTTATCTTGTTGAGGTTTACGTATCATTATTGACCTCTGAAACAACATTTGCAAAACAATGAAAACTAAAGGTCCCCTTACTCGCTTGAACTGGAGCTTTCGACCGTATCGCCGACCATATCGCCGACCGTATCGCCGACTGTATCGCCTAACAATGAATTCATCCGAATTACATTATGTGTTTTAAAACAACAGAGGATGGCCCAGAGGAATAAGCTACAGACTTTGGCTGCACACGTTTTGGTCTTTGAACTGGATTTGTTGTTATTTGTTGAATATCACCAGAAATGCTCCCTTTCAACAATGATTCGGAGTGGTGGACACATTGGGCTCGAGTCTTTTGTTGTGTTTACTGTGCTCACACAAAGAGTCCATATCAACAGCTCTGTTCACAAACATGACACTGAAAATACAGACAGAAAAAATAAAAATAAATAAAATAAACACATAAAAACCTTCAACATGATTGAAATATTTATTGCCCATTAACAGCATTTGTAATCCGCTGAGCCTCTTGAACCCCAAACATACGTATTGCATATTCAACTTTCTGTCAAAAAGAGCATCTCTGAAGGCAGCATGACTTGACACGCCTGTAAACTAGATGTGATAATAGCACAACAAATACCATACTGTCTTCCCTGACATGCAATCCATTTAATCCATCTATATGTCAGATAATGCCAAATGTTTACCATTGCATTCCATTTTGAAGTTATTTTGTATTTGTGATTTACATAAATCATAAAAATAACATGCCACTGATTTTACTGTTGAGGCATCTTCTATTGGTGATGTCGCCTGTTGCTTTCCAAGAAACACCTCAGCCATAGAGATCCAATCCATACTACTTCACTATTCATGTGAAGTACTTACAACTTTTCTTATTATCCAGAGCAATCCACCTCAACATCAATGTCAGGGATACAACTGTGCGTCATAGGCTCACGTTTTTTCAGAATATCGCCAGAGTAGGGAGGAATGTCCCTTTTGGCAAATGTGTGTTGCCTTGATTGCTTCCTTACGTACGTCGTAGGAGGAAGAAGCCGATGCGCAAAGAAGCAACTGAAGTGAAAGGAAATAAAGGGCTTGTTTACATGCTGCAAAAGGTTGAAAAACGTCATATGGTTTGAAAAGCTCAATTTTGTCCAGCCATTCATGTGAGGCATATTTTTTTAATTTCAAGTTATCACATTGGAACAGCCTTTTTGAAAAGTTTAGTTTTCATCTGCGTGAAAGTCTGGCTTAGCGTGGATGAAAGAGCAAAACAAAGAGAGAGAAAGATATGTGTAGTTTCAAAGGTATCCATTTACCGCGGCCA
This sequence comes from Myoxocephalus aenaeus, assembly GCA_038501785.1. Taxonomy (NCBI): domain Eukaryota; kingdom Metazoa; phylum Chordata; class Actinopteri; order Perciformes; family Cottidae; genus Myoxocephalus; species Myoxocephalus aenaeus. The sequence goes on from JBAMJR010000091.1 coordinate 1,282,075, forward strand.
CAGCCTAGTGGGCTAGTTGCTAGATGTAATCTGCCTCTCGTCATATTTAATGGCACTTCACAGGCTGGCTTTTATAAACCCAGTTTAACAAGTCTTTGAGTCTCCGGGCTTTATCAGTCCTTCAAATCCCAAAACATGAGCTTCAGAGAAGAGCACCTCTGGTTTTAAGCCAGACATCAGGATGACTTGGGAAAACAGATGCTTCATCACACACACCAAGCAAACACTTTGCAGCTACACTGAGTTGTAGATGTGGACATTAGTATTCTATTTGATAAAAGTATCTGTCTAATCTTTTTATCCAACGTAGCCTATTGGGTAAAAAGGTGTCATGGTTTAAGTGTGAAATGACTAGGATTATGATGTGTTATTACTTTAAAATTGACCTATAGACGATTTTACCTGACCTTTGTCCTTTATTTCTCATAATTGCTTTGAAACTAAGCAAACTCTTTCAACACTTGTGAACAAACTTCTTTACTTTTTTCAGCTGTTCAATGCATGCAATGTGTTACATGTTGTCTTGATTACTGCACCTTTGTCTATGCAGCAGCCAAAGCCGGAGGGCACCCAGCAGCAGGAAAAGGTTTTAAAGTTTAAAAACTAGATTTTGACAAAGTGCCTCTCTTTGAGAAAGGACCACATACATTAATAATGGAAGACAAATATCATTGTACTATGCACATTGCAAACACATTGGCAATTGATCAAATTATGTGTAAGTGTATCACGGTGTGTGTGTACGCGTGTGTGGTTTGTGGGTCTGACTTCCATCCCATGTAACCTGTGAGAATGTGCTGGTTGTTAACTGCACGTGTTTAATGAGCAACACCTGTCCACTGTGGAAAGCAGGACGATAGATAGGTGCACTGTCTTTGAGCGGTTAAATCTTCTCCTCCTGGCTAAATACCTCTTCTTAACTCTACGTGATAGCAGAAGTTATTGTGCTAGCCTCCTTTTTATATATTACATTTTATAACTTAGTTCGGGAACAAGGACCACGCCCCGAACGTATGTCATTTCCTCCATGCAAAGTATTTAAGCCCAACTAACCCATTGACTTCCTCTTTGACGTATGGCAGACGAGCAAAACCTAAACCACTTATCTTGTACAAAGGACCAGGAGCTCTTTCTCAACCCTTCCGATAACAAACTGTTCAAAGATGACGAGCGATAGTCCCGGAGCCGAGATTGCAGGCGAGGAAGCATGGTGGGAGACTCTCCGACAGTCTCTCTATCCCACGTATCCGAGTGGAGAGTCTCTCGCCTGAAGAATGCAGTCATTCAGCGCACAACCCTTTCCAAATGTCTGATATAAAAAAGAAAAACGGTTTTCAAACTGTTCACGGACACTCAGCACGACACCACTCTCGCTTTCCGAGCCACCAGAGCTGTAGCGTTAGACATTCCTGCTGCAGCTATCTCCGTTATTTCAGTCACCAAAGTGGTTAGCTAGTAGCTAGTATTCACGGGAGAAAAAGGAACAGACTACCATCGTCTCGTTGGTCTGGGAACTCACTCGGACCGTTTATTCTGCACATGCGCACAACAGCACAACAGTACACAGGTACACATCTTCCCACGTGACATCCATGTACAGGCCACTCAACATGGCTTTGCTCTACTCATAAGGAATATGCTCAACACTCCCACTCAAAGACATGTGTATAGCTCTCTATGGTGGTAAATAAAAACCAAAAATACATAACTCCAAAATAAAACAATTTGCATACTGACAGTGTTCTAAAAACTTCAAAACATTTACATCTGTCAGTTCACATTACTCACCAAACAAATATCCCTTGAAACTTTCAAACTTATTCTTTGTCACTGGCTTGGTAAGAACATCAGCTACCATGTTTGCAGTAGGACAGTATTCTAGAGATATTTTCCCTTCTGCGTGTGCAGACCGTATAAAGTGATACTTTATATCTATGTGTTTGCTTCTCTGTCTGCATACTGGGTTCTTGGATAAAGCTATCGCCCCCTGGTTGTCCTCATATATCTTGACTGGTACATGCTGGTTACTACTATCTATTCCTCTAAGTAGTTGTACAAGGTACATACTCTCTTGAGTAGTGGCTGCAAGTGCCATATACTCTGCTTCGCAGGTGGATAATGCCACCGTTGGCTGTTTCCTACTCTTCCATGATATAACTGGACCATTCTCAGTTAAGCTGAAACAGTATCCACTTGTGCTCCTCCTATCATCCTTATCGGCTGCCCAATCAGCATCACTATATCCTTCCAGCTGTAGTAGGCTTTCCTCACATTTCTGATAGTGTAGTTCTTGATCTATAGTACCCTTTAAGTACCTCAGTATGTGTTTTGCTGTAGCCCAATGCTGTTGCTTTGGTTCTGCTAGGTACTGAGATAGTTTACTCACAACCCAGCTCAGGTCAGGTCTGGTACATGTCATAATGTATATCAAGCTACCTACTATCTCTCTATATCCTGTCGAATCAGTAACTTCACCCTCACTGTCAAAATTTAACTTTTGCTCACATGGGGTGGATCTCGGTTTGCATTCGGACATTCCAAATTTCGCTAATATTTTCTCTATGTGTCTCTTTTGAGTCATTTTGATCTCTCCCTCACTCTGTCTGAAATCGATACCTAGGAAGTGTTTAAGTGGACCCATATCTTTCATCTTAAACCTTCTCTTCAACATTTCTTTTACATCACTGAGTAAGGTGTTGTTACTCGCTGCTATGATTAAGTCATCTACCCACACTAACAGGATCACTTTCTCGTTCTCAGATTTTCTGCTGTAGACACAATGATCAGCATCATTTTGCACAAAACCATTCTCTGTAAGGTGATCATGCAGTAACATGTTCCAGTTCCGCCCGGACTGTTTTAAACCATACAATGACTTGTTGAGTTTACACACTAAGTGTTCCCCTGTTTTTGACTTGATCTCAAAACCTTCCGGTTGCTCCATATATACCTCACAGTCTATTGGAGCATGGAGGTAAGCAGTCTTCACATCCATTTGGTGTAGGATAAGATCCTCCTGTACAGCCACCTGCATTAATGCTCGTACAGAGGTCATGTTGGCTGTCGGTGAAAAAGTCTCTTTATAATCAATCCCTTCCACTTGACTATACCCCTTTGCGACATATCTGGCTTTACAAGTCTCAGATCCATCTGGGCTCTCTTTCACTGCATATACCCAGCGACCTCCCACTGCTTGTTTGCCTCTTGGCAGTGGGGCCAGAGTGAAAGTATTATTCTCTGTCAAAGAGTTCATCTCCTCTTTCATCGCATCATTCCACATTTTTGACTTCTTAGAGTCCATTGCCTCTTTAAGTGTTTTAGGTACATCATAAGCCACTCTGTAGAAATAATCTACATTTTCACTTTCGTCATTATTACACTCAGCTTTACACTGGTACTCCTTTAAGTATTCTGGAGCCTTTCTCTGTCTCATAGGGTATCTCTTTTCTCCCTCTTCTCTCTGAGTACTATCTGACTGGGTTGGACCTGCCTCAGCATTCTCCTCAACATTTGACTCTTTACTCTCCTCAGGCTGTCCCTGACCCTGATTGACTATCTTCGGTGGTGTATCTCTTTTCTCAATATCTCCCCCCATGTCACAATCTGTCTGAGTCTGGCTATCTGCGCTACCTTTGGTGAGGAATTTCACCAGCCTATGTTTGAGGACTTTTCCTGTCTCGGGATAATACACGTTATATGCTGGACTATATTTGTCATAGCCTACAAGGATCCCCTTTTTGCATCTAGAATCCAGCTTTTTCTTATCCTGCTGATATACGTAGCATTCAGAGCCAAATATCTTCATGTTAGATAGGTTAGGTGTTTTTCCTGTGAAAACACGGTAAGGTGTTTGCTCTAGCCGCTTACTGTAGCACCTGTTGCGGATTTGAGCTGCTGTCTGTACAGCATATGTCCATAATTGCTTTGGGAGGTTACTCTCCAATAGCATGCATCGAGACATCTCGAATAAGGTTCTCCAACCTCTTTCGGCAGTTCCATTTTGATGAGGTGAGTAGGGTGCACTCTTCTCATGCCTTATCAAGTTACTCCTAAGTAAAAACTGGAACTCCTGCCCGGTAAACTCTGTGCCATTATCAGACCTTATGCACTTTATCTTTCCATATGGAGCTACATCTGCTATGAATTTTTCTGTAGCTTTTGTCGTGTCACTCTTTGCTTTAATAAAGTATGGAAAAATCATCCCACTGTAATCATCAGTAAATGCTATTGCATATCTGTATCCATCTTTATCTGCTGGTTCTATCGGACCGCATAGGTCTGTGTGTACTAGCTCTAATACGGTTGTAGCTTTAGCGTCTGCCTGTCTGTTTCTGCTTTGTGTAAATTTGCCCTGTGTGCATATTTCACAGTTTTGGTTGGACTTGTCATGTTTCCCTTTTATAGACATCCCTTCAACCACCTTTTCTAATTTTGCAACATCATCAAAATTGCAATGACCAAGTATCCTATGCCACGTTTGAATGTCATGACAACCATACACTTCATCAACATTTTCATCCTCTACAGTGCTAAGGTAATACAGCCTACCATACACATCCATTTTGAACTTGGTACCATCCTTGTGGACCAGCCAGTCATTACCGTCCTTGAAGCGGACCTCAGCTCCGTTGGCTGTCGCTGCTTTGACTGAAAAGATGTTTTGTGGAAACGATGGGATGTAGAGCGCTTGCTTGAGCCTCGTTTTCACCTGTCGTCCCTCGCTGTCCAGCAAGTAGACTTCGGCGTCTCCCCTCATCTTCGCCATTCCGCTCACCTTGGATCCGTCAGCGAGCTCGATCATGTGGTCCTCGGGTCTGAAGCTCTTGTCAAACGTTTTGAACTTTGTGGCGTCGTTGATCATGTGTGTTGTGGCGCCGCAGTCGACCATGAGACCCTTCTTGTTTCCTCTTTGTGCAGGACAGTCATTCATCCTGAAACAGAAAGATGTATGCTCTGCCTCTGTCTCTCCATCAGCTTTCTTCACATGGTCACGGCCTTGTCCTCGGCTGCGTCCCCTTCCTCGCTGTGGTGTGTCCCATTTTCGTTCCTCTCTTTTCACCTGGTAACCGTCAGGACACGCCCTGGCCATGTGTCCCTTTTTACCGCACGTGTAACACTCAACATCGGCCATGTCCATTTTCTTCCCTCTTCCTCTTCCTCGTGACCTCGTTGCCCCGCTAGTCTTCATCACGTTGTCTTCTTCAACATTCACGTCACTTTTCCCATATTTTTCAGTACTCTCGTAACTTCGCAGTTTTGTTTTAAACTCGCCGAACGTTACAGTGTCACTTGTCTGAGTGATGTACACGATGAATGGCTTGTATGAATCAGGTAGTCCTTTTACTACCATAGCCATCTGAAGCCCATCACTAATATGCTCCTCTGCTCTTCTCAATGACGTGAATATAGTCTCTGCTCTAATAATATAGTCCGTGACAGTTTCATCGTTAGCCTTATGGAGCGAGGAAAGTTCACAATACAAACTCACAACGCGGGGTTTGTCCTTTCCTGCATAGTGCTCGCGAAGAATATTCAGTGCTTTTCTTCCGTCACGTTTCGCGTCCCTCATTACCAATGACAAGCTCTTGTTGTCTAGACATTGCACTAATTCTGCATATGCCTCACCGTTCTTTTCCTCGTCTTCCGCGAGAGCTTCTTCGTCATCCTCAGCTATCTCCGGGTCTTCCGAGATAACTTCTCTGAGGCGACGTAACTCCATGTGCGCGAGGAACCTTGTTTCCCAGAGTTCGTAATTTTTCTCATCACCGTCGAATAAAAGTCTGAACCACCTTTGGCCTGATTGACTGGGCCCATAACCTGTAGCGTTAGACATTCCTGCTGCAGCTATCTCCGTTATTTCAGTCACCAAAGTGGTTAGCTAGTAGCTAGTATTCACGGGAGAAAAAGGAACAGACTACCATCGTCTCGTTGGTCTGGGAACTCACTCGGACCGTTTATTCTGCACATGCGCACAACAGCACAACAGTACACAGGTACACATCTTCCCACGTGACATCCATGTACAGGCCACTCAACATGGCTTTGCTCTACTCATAAGGAATATGCTCAACAAGAGCACTTCCCGGTTCCCCACGCCACGTCAGCAAAGGCGATAATGTCATGACGCATCCCACCGACGGAGAAGCCAGCCATCGTATCCCACCCTCTTCAAACTCCCTCTGTCCCAGAGACATCCCACCTTACAATGTATGTTCCCGAGACTTCTCTATCAACCCATGCACATTCATGCCTCCATCCCAGCATCCTTTTCTGTTCTCTTGCTTCTGCCTTTCATGTCCCACCTACCTCTGCCAACGTTGCTCCTCCCATCTCGACACCGCTTAAACAACAGGGATCCACGAAGGAGTCATTGGCCAAAATCCGTTATTTCCTCCTGTTTCTGCTTTCACCCTCGACTCCGTCTCACTCCAAGCATCACTACCTATCGAGAAAATCCATCGGATCTCATTACTCATCTCAAATTTCAATCTGCATCATCCGGGAAGGTCGATCGTCCTTATCACACCTCCTTTCAGTTGCCACCTACGTTCCAAATATCTACGACCACGTCAGACTTGACGAAGCATGCAAACGGAGCTAAAGCTGTGGCACCAGTTCCTCTCTTCTCGGAATGGTATCTCCTTCTTTTATGACGACCATATCACCAAGCCAGAAGACAGCCAGCTATTCACAGACACAGCCCCCTCCATCAGCTTCAGCAGCAGCAAGTGGTTCTCAGCCTAAATGTTTACCCTTCACCCCTTTTCCCACAAACTCTGAAATGTATCCCGTAGTCACAGCACCCACTGTCCCACCATTTTCAACAACCATCTTCAACCAACCCCAACCATATCATTAGGTTCTCGGCCGCTGGTCATCCTCACATACATCCGTTCCAACCTGAACCAAATCTGAAAACGTCCACTCGTACACGTCTTCATGAAGCTAACGTTGGGGGACTCTGCATAATCAGAGCTTCCGAAGAGATAGAACCCACTGAAGAGTCTCCACTTCTAGTTCCCACCAGCCTCCGGACATCAGCGGTTCATCATTGCTCTCCGCCATCCATCATTCCAAGACCCACTTTACCCTCCTTGTTCCTTTACCCTACACCATTTAATTCCTTAACCTACATCCCTTCATCCCCACATCCGCCATCCCTCATCCCCTTACCGGCCTACATCCCCATACCCTCCATGCCTTACCCTCCATCCCTTCATCCCCTTACCCTGCATCCCTTCATTCCTCCTCCCTCCATCCATATGTGTTACCTTTCAATCCTTTACCCTACATCCCTTCATCCCTTGTCCTACATCCCTTCATCCATTCACCCCCTTACCCTACATCCCTTCATCCATTCACCCCCTTACCCTACATCCCTTCATCCATTTACCCTCAATCCCTTTATCCACTTACCCTACATCTGTCCATCCCACGACCCACATCCCTTCATCCCCTATCCTACATCGCTTCATCCCACGACCACCTACCCTTCATCCCCACATCCCACAACTCTCATCCCTTCCTCTATCAGCCACCTTTCACTCCTGAAGGCCATTCAACACGCAATAAACAATTTGAAAGCCTTATCGTTATTAGCGTGGTCTTTGTTAGTGAAACAGCCTTAAGGGAAGAAATGCAGCTAAAATTGATCATACGGCTGGGTCAAATAATTATTTGTGTTTGATTTATTCATATTGCTTTGCTTTGGCCACGTGGTTTCTTTTTGTTTAGAGTTTTGATTTAAACGCTTAGGTAATTTGACCCAATGTGGAGAGAGAAATTCTAGCTGTGCCCTTAAACTGGGTATTTAATGGATACACTGAGGCATTAGGAGCCATCATCGTTTAGCCCCAGTAAAGCCCCAGCCATTTTTCTCAAAGATTCCGAATGGTTTGCATACCCATACTAAATACAGAAAAAAAACTTCCAGGATGTATTTCCTCTTTTTAATTATGCAAATCATCACTTTCTACTATAAAATAGCACTATAATTGTGAACGTAAAAGGCCGCAGGAAAAGCTAGTGACTGGGCCTGAGACTCTGATTGTTGGAGACTATGCTGTAAAAGATGTCAGAACGATGTGCAGCAAGAATACCAAAATACTCTGCTTTCCGACAGATATGGTCTCTAACATGAGAGACAAAATCCTGAACATCATGGCTGACCATCCGACAGTGAAAAACCTCATTGTGCATACGGGGAGCTGTGATATTGTGAAACAAGAGTCTGAAGTTCTGAAGCGAGACTTTATTGACTTGTTAAACACAGTCAGCTCTGTCAATGCTGAGGTGTTTATCAGTGGCCCTCTTCCACCAGCCAGGAGAGGAGATGAAAGATTCAGCAGGCTGTTTGAACTGAACAGATGGCTGTCAACTGCATGTACTGACCATACAGTACATTTTATTGACAATTTTTACATTTTCTGGGAGCGTATACATCTTTTTAAGGCAGATGGAGTTTGCCTGAACAAGTCAGGGGTAAAACTCTTTACCTCTAACTTATTTTTCTTCCTGCGTCACCCGTCTGTTCCCACTGCCAAGGACAGGAGACAAGAGGAGTCTAAACAAGAGACCACACAGCATCGCCGTGGAGACCTCATGGGAAGGATGCCAAAGGAGAGCCAAGAGGAGGAGTCTCCACCCTCATCAAGGATTGATACCCCCTTCGGAGAGGAGGAGTCTCCACCCTCATCATCATCAAGGATTGATCCCCCTCTCGGAGAGGACAAGTCTTTACTTCCCTCACCAGCACCTACTTCCACCCCCCATACTTCATCCAGGTCCCTCTCCTCTCTACTCTCTCCCTCCTCCCCATCCTCCCCCCTCATGGAGTTCACTGACCGCATGAACGAGATGGTCATTGCTGGAACCAAACTCACTCCCCTCCGCACTCCCACTTCCTGTGCTGAAACCCCTCCAGCTAGACCTCCGCCACTGGTTCTAAGTGCTTTGACACAAACACCGAAGTTAAAGCGCCGTGCCCCTCTCCCGCCTCCACAACGGCTCCACAACCATCCTCTATCTCCCCTACCTGATGCCACGAATTGATGTCTTTTGGGTCCGGACTACAAGGCTAATGACACTACTGATTATCTCCAGGAACAGTCTGGGCCCTGTATGAAGGTAGCCTTCTTAATTCCTGTCCTGACTTATCGAAAACGAAAGGTGAGGCTGCGAAGAAACATTAGTAAATCTGCAAATTTATCCAATTTAACATTCATTCCTTGTCAGCCTATCCAAAGAAATAGGGCAAATAGAGTTTTAAATACATTAAACTTAGCTTTATTAAATGTCAGGTCTCTGTCAGGAAAAACATTTTTAATCAATGATTTAATTATTAGGCACAAACTAGATTTTTTGTTTTTAACCGAAACTTGGTTAGACCAAGATAACAGTGCAGCTGTTCTTATTGAATCAACACCTCCCAACTTCAGTTTCATGAGTGAAACAAGCGCGCATAAGAAAGGAGGTGGAGTTGCTATTTTATATAATGAGTCTCTTCAATGCAAGCAGATGTCTTTTGGTCATTTTACTTCCTTTGAATATGTGGCTCTCAATTCCACTCAAGTTTTATTCCTCAACATTTACAGACCACCGAAATACTGTGCAACCTTCTTTGATGAGTTTACTGAACTGCTGTCTATAATCTGTATTGATTTTGATTGTGTTGTCATTGTTGGTGATTTTAATATCCATGTTGATAATCCCCAGGACAGAGGGTCTATAGAGCTACGTGGTGTCCTTGATAACTATGACCTGACACAGCATGTGACAGGTCCCACCCACAACAAGGGGCACACTCTAGACCTCATCATCACCAAAGGTCTGGACATTTCCAAGGTTGCTGTGACTGATGTTGCACTCTCTGATCATTTCTGTGTTTTCTTTGAGAGTGCAATCTCCCTACACACAAATGTCCAAACCAAGGTTGTGACGAAGCGTTACATCACTGAAAATACCAGTGAACTATTTATTCAGAAATTCTCCTCCACACCAGCCCTCTCTTGCATCTCAGTCAATGAGCTTGTGGATGGCTTCAATTCTAAAGTAAAACATGTTATTGATGCCATTGCACCCAGTAAGGTGAAGGTTGTCTCGGGTAAGAAAAGATCCCCTTGGAGAAATGCCACGCTGGTCAGAATAGAGAAAAGAGAGTGCCGGAAAGCAGAGCGCAGGTGGCGAAAAACTAATCTCCAGGTTCACTGTGGTATCTATAAAGAGAGACTTCGCAATTATAATTTGGAACTTAAAAATGCAAGAGAGTCTTTCTTCTCTGACATCATAACCAAAAACAATAACAATACACGTGCCTTATTTGCTACCGTCGACAGGCTAACAAACCCTCCGGTGTCGGTAACTGCTACGCTCCAATCCACCTGTGCATGCAATCAATTTGCCTCCTATTTTGCTGACAAAATTCAGAAAATTAGACAAGCAGTCGGTGGCTCCACACCAACCACCGGATATGTGTTGTCCCCATCTAACAGCCATTCAAATATCATGACACAATTTGACTCAATTAACCAGAGAGGCCTAGAAGACATTATACAACATCTGAAAACATCCTCCTGCTGCTTGGATATTCTACCAACACACTTTTTCAAAAACATTTCACACTGCATGACCGCTGATCTTTTACAAATTGTAAACACATCCCTTCTTTCAGGTGTCTTCCCTCAAGCCCTAAAAACTGCAGTGATTAAACCACTCCTAAAGAAGGCTAGTTTAGACCCCGAAATATTGAAAAACTATAGGCCAATATCAAACCTCCCATTCTTAAGTAAAATAATGGGAAAAGTGGTTTTTCAACAGCTGAACAACTTCTTGGCCGAAAATAACTGTTTCGATGTCTTCCAGTCCGGCTTTCGTCAGCACCACAGTACTGAAACTGCTCTTGTTAAGGTTTTCAACGACATCCACTTAAACACAGACAGTGGCAGAACTTCAGTCTTAGTATTACTGGATCTCAGTGCTGCATTCGACACGGTCGATCATGACATACTACTAGACAGACTGAAAGTCTGGGTAGGACTCTCTGGCGCAGCACTTAACTGGTTTGAATCCTACTTGAAGGACCGACAATACTTTGTGTCGGTAGCTAATTACACATCAGAGCTGACTAGGATGACATGTGGTGTTCCCCAAGGCTCAATACTGGGGCCTCTTCTGTTCAACATCTACATGCTTCCACTGGCTCAGATTATGAAAAACAACAAAGTGTGTTATCATAATTATGCAGATGACACACAAATCTACATAACTATATCACCAGGGGACTATAGTCCCATAGAAGGGCTGGCTAAATGCATTGAAGAAATCAATAACTGGATGTGCCAGAATTTTCTTCAATTAAACAAAGATAAAACAGAAGTAATTGTTTTTGGTCCCAAGGACGAACGATTGAAAGTCAGCGCTCAGCTTCAATCACTGACGTTAAAAACCTCAAACCAAGCCAGAAATCTAGGTGTAGTTAGGGATTCAGACCTCAACCTGAACAGCCATATCAAGACAATTACAAAATCAGCCTATTACCACCTGAAGAATATATCAAGGGTTAGAGGACTTATGTCTCAACAGGATTTGGAGAAACTTGTCCATGCATTTATCTTCAGTAGACTGGACTACTGTAACGGTGTGTTCACAGGCCTCTGTAAAAAGTCAATCAGAAAGCTGCAGCTGATTCAGAACGCTGCAGCTCGAGTCCTCACTAAGACCAGGAAAGTGGATCACATCACACCAGTTCTGAGGTCTTTGCACTGGCTTCCTGTCAAACAAAGAATTGACTTTAAAATCCTGCTGCTGGTTTATAAAGCACTGAATGGTTTAGGGCCTAAGTATGTTTGTGATCTGCTGCTACCTTATGAACCATCCCGACCCCTCAGGTCGTCTGGGACGGGTCTACTTTCTGTTCCAAGAGTCAGAACTAAACATGGAGAAGCAGCATTCAGCTTTTCTGCTCCACATATCTAGAACAAGGTCCCTGAAAGCTGCAGGTCTGCTGAGACCCTCAGCTCCTTTAAATCCAGATTGAAGACTTTTCTTTTTGCTCTTGCCTTTAATTGATCCAGATTCAATTGCTGCATCTCACTACTGCATTTTATTTCTTAAACTGCACTGCAACTTTTATTCAATTTTTATTTTTTATTTAGCTTTTTGACTGTTTTAATGTTTTCTTAACTGTTTTAAATCCTGTTTTCTACTGTTTTAATGTTTTCTTAACTGTTTTAAATCCTGTTTTCTCTGCATTATGTTTTGATGCTCTTAATGGTTTTATGTGAAGCACTTTGAATTGCCTTGTTGTTGAAATGTGCTATACAAATAAACTTGCCTTGCCTTGCCTTGCCTATAGGTTAACAGTATCTCTGCAAAGTTTGACTTTGATTAAGTGAAGTTAAATATTTCTAGTAATGAATTTAGTGCAGATTTCGTGAACCGTAGGGTTTAGGTCCGCTGAAAGCCAAAATTCCTAACTTTCTTCCTGGACCTTGGAAGCCTCTGGTTCCACAACAGAGGGGCTCTGCTCAAGCAGATGCACCAATACATACCAAGCAAGTATCGTTTCTTCCATAAGTAAGTCATATTTCAGTTTTTTGGCAGGAAAAAAATGCAATGTGGTTGGTATCTTGCTGAGGCTTTGTCCGCAATTGGTGGATTCTGTAGGTCGTAAGCTTTACAGAAAGGTGCGCCAATCATGTGTGGCATCAAGCTAGGGATATAAAAAATATATATTTTCATAACTTGGGGAGCTCTCTCGAGTCACTTTCGAGTACTTCGAGTCATATTTATGGTTCATGTAAATATTTATGGTTGAATTGTGTTATAAAAATGTACAATGGACGTATATGCTCTTGTAAGGCCTGGCTTTGCAGTTTTTTTTGTTGCTATGTCACATCAGTAGCTCTGGTATCGATTCATGGGAGTACGAGGACTTGGAGAGTGAGGAAGAGCTCCTGATGAAGAATTCTGCCCCCATTTTTGGGGGCACCTGGGGTTAATGAGGTTAGATCCATTTCTAAGGACTGCACTATTTTTCTCCTAACTTGACTTCTCTGCACGTAGGCTCCTCGCTAACTCTGACTCCTGGATCTGAGAGGCTTGGATTGGACACCTCGAAGCACTGGTGGACTTTAAGAGACTCTTGGCCTGAACTATTTAAATTGTATTATCTATTGTATTTTAATAAACTGTATTTTTAAAAGAATTACAATCTGTGTGCTGGCCCAGACAGAGTGCTCCCCAGTAGAAATCCCTAAGGACAACACATTCGGGGGTTCACCCCTGCTACACAAGCAACGGACACACAGTGAACTTTGGAGCTTTTGGGATCCCTGAAGATCTCAAAAGAGTTACAATTATTCACCCAATATTGAACAAGAGATATGTCCAACAATATGTAATTAAGAGCAGAGTCTTTAGATTATTTATTCAAACAAAATGCTTAAACTGGTGATGTCAGACAGGAGGCACTAATCAAAATAATCAGCTTGGGTGGCCTACATGTATTGATGCCTCAAAGAGAATGCAGGTCTGGTGATGTAAGCTGGGTCATGCAAATATAGGTCAACTAACTTTTAAGCACAATCATGTCTGAAGTGACTGAAACAAAAAGCCCATCTGACCAAAATAGACAGCACACAGAAGTGTGCAAACAAAATACAGTTGCTCCACATGAACCCCTCCTCATAAAACACTGAAGCTGATCCAAGATTGACGCCAAGTGTTTAGTGTTGCAGATGTTAATACATGCTGAAGACCATGTTATCCCCCTGTTCCTCTTACATATGGAACACAAAGGTTCCACATGAAAATTATAAATGCAATCAATTTTATGAGATGTATACATTGTGTCAGTCTGTATTTTTTCCAGCCTTAAGTTTTCTTTTTGAATTTACAGGCTTTTAGAAATAGTTTCATAAATCAAAACAGTCTGTGCTGGCAAACCGAGAGGGACTGCCTGGCTGCTTATTGAAAAGTTTTCCCTGGAAATTGGGTGTGGTCTGGTCTGTCATGCCAGGTTTATGTATGCAGCTCTCCAACATAAGTATGTATCAAATACAAAAGCATGGAAAACTAATTTACCGAGCTTCATGTCTCACTAATTTAAGACCAATTCAGCAGACAGGGTTAAATTGCTAAGAAACGTTTATCAGCCCCTCCCCCCCCCCCCCAGATACTCCCCACAGTGTGCAATAACTGAGATTGCAAAATAATAGAGTGTCATAATTTTGGGAATAACAATGAGGTAAGCGAGAATGTTTATAAACTACAATATCTTCAGCCCTCTAGATTACTTCCTGGTTACAAATACTTTATTTTGTATGGTTTTGCTGCTGCTGCCATTTATTCAATCATCCAAAACATTTTAATCCTGCTCTATATGCTAACTATAAATGTAGACACATACCTAAAGAAAATCCCCATGTTGCACCCGCCTTGCTGTCAGTGAAGAAACCAATGGGTGTAAAACAAAAGTCTCATTACAGCAATATCAGTGTTTAACACTCCCACAGCATCTCCCACAGGATATCTCAGGAAGCACAGTCCTCTCTGCCTGTTTCAAAAATAGAAATAAAAAAAAAAACTTGAGGGAATTTCAATACCCAAACTACCTTATTATTTAGGATGCCCCAAAAAATAGGTAGTATGTCCCAATACATACTATATCAAATGCAGAATTCCAAAAATACAGAGATATCCTACTGCCTCCGGTCCCATTTTGCAGTATGAAAACCAGCATGCTTTTCTGCCAATCTAAAGGGCACCTCATCACATTTTCTCTACTGCAGGGGTGTCAAACTCATTTTAGTTAAGGGGCCACATGCTGCCCATTTTGATCTCAAGTGGGCCAGACCAGTAAAATCACAGCATAATAACCCATACATAACGTCGTTATTTCTCTATGTTTAAATCATTGGTGAAGGTTTTGGGATAATAAACCCTATTTTAAGGTCTTTCTACAATAAACTAGAAACATAAAGACTAAAAATGCAGACATCAGGCCACTGTTTATCTCCCTGGGCTCTCCTCTGCAGATTCCCTCACTTTGTGATGCGTTTGTGACGCCACTTTCATGACGTGATCCATTTTTAACGACTTGCAACACAATGCCTCGCGGTGAAGAATACAGTGAAATGTCCAAAAACGTTATCCTTCATTTGCAGCTTGTACTTTCTCCCTGAATTTCGTCACAACGCCTGTTTTTCTCCCGATCATTGATGGTGCGCCGTCTGTAGCCCCACTGACAGCACAGTCCAGTCCACTCTGACCCGGTCCAGCGCTTCAACGAGAGCCCTAAAAATGAAATTAGCTGTAGTGGTGTCTGTCATAGGTATCAACTCAAGGAACTCCTTGGTGACCGCCAAAATCTCATCAACACCACGAAGGAACACGGCCAGTTGAGCAACATCTGTAATGTCAGTGCTTTCATTGATTGCAACTGACAATTCTACAAATTACTTTACTTTATGCTTCTTTTGGCTATCCAAATCTGCTGAAAGTTCGGAAATCCTATCCGTCACAGTATTCCTTGTCAGGCTAATGTTGGCAAAAGCCCGTCGCTTTTTTAAATATTTTTTTTTACATTTTAACAGGTATCCAGCGGGCCGGATCCAGCCCATGGGCCGTATGTTTGACACCCCTGCTCAACTGGAAGGGCACCTCATCACGTTCTCTCTACTTGAAGGGCTCTCTCGAGGGCACTTTGTCCTCCCTTTAAGGACACCCTTGAGGGCACTGCAATATATTTTATCTGTCTTAGGAGAATCCAAGAGGGCACTTTTGCAGATGAATGGGATTTTGCAATACAATTACTAATTAATATATGGGTTTGTAAGTTTTTGATATTAAAACAATTTGTATCCGGTTTAACTATTTTTGAAACTTTGTAACATGTTTTTAAGTGCCACTTATAATAATTATTGTGTGACATATGTATTATTGACATATAGACATAGTGGATGCAGATTGTGGCTGCTGTAAGTTGCATTTTAGCCACAAGAGGCTGCAATTTGGTCACAAATAAGTCAGGGTCCTCTTTATTCTGCTAGGGGTTGAATTGTTCTTTTTCACTTCATCACTGATGACCATGCATTACATACATAAACACACAGAAATTATGTTGTTGTTTTTTGGAACATGTGGAATTTTCACAATATACATTTGTTTTAAACTTCTCAAGCTAAATAAGTGCTGAAAAGTAACTTCCGAGAACCACAATACGTTATATATCTTCTCTTATTGAACATCACACTTATCTCAAACAGAACATTAAATACTTGTTTAATAAACTCGTAGGTCATTTCTTATTTCTTGTATTTTTCACTCTCCTGTGGCATCATTAAACATCTCTGTCATCCCCTTGCATAATACAGGGATTTATCATTTCCTATGGGATTTATAGCTTGCTTTGAAAAAGGTATAATGAGACCACTGCAGACTTCACAAGGTCTCATAACAGCATGCCAGCAAGTGGGTGACAGTATTCAGCAGCATATTCAATTAGATTTTACTTAGAGATTACTTTACAGTAACAATGTATTACTACTATGTATGCCCATGTATACAAAATGATAACAATAAATACTCTGCTTACTTATTTTACTGTTAGACTACAACTATACAACGACCACAGGGACAAAGCCACCACTGAAACCAAAGATCAATTCAACATGAGAGGTTTTTGAAGGCGGATTTCAAGACATTTGTTGGACTGAACATAGTGATGCTGTCTGACTGGCAAAACAGGAATAGTTTTGTAAATTGGAGGCTTAAAAAACATTATGTAAAGAGATATATATATATATCGGCCTTTAACATGTACAGAAAACAACTGTAACTAAATAAATATCAAAATACAAATCAGAAAATGGCAGCACCTGCACGAACATGGGAAATATGGACCTTTTCTTCCCACATAATATATACTACATGTATTTCACAACCTACTGTATAGTTTACATACAAATATTGTGTCTGTCTTTCTTATATATTAAAATGAACTATACATTGTTTGAAATAGATTTGCCTATGCATCTTTAGCTTACATGTTGTAAAAATGTATGTTATGCAAATAAATTGCCCCACCGAGGCTGTAACTCATCCCCGGCCAAAAGGCAGAAAGGGGGACATAAATATGCGAGGGGACCTCCTTTGTTCGACGTTTAGTCACCTCTGTGGCCCCTGTAAAACCATTAAACGAGGAGGACTTCTCCCAGGAGCCCAGCATTCCTCAGATTCCTCCGGTCTGATGTCAGAGCGGAGGGGACGGCATCTGGACCAACTGCTGCCTTCATGGACCCCGCCATGGCTGCGACCTTTGAGCTCTACTCTACTTGAGCTCACTTTTAAATTGCTTTAGTAAAGATAATCATGTTTAGGCCTACATATATGTATATTTTTGTGTGTGTTCTAAACCTGCTTTTTTTGATCAATTAACAGTTGATGTGTAATAGTGGGAAAAGACATGTTTGCACTTGCTTGCTGTCAGTTAGAACATTTACCATTTAGGTCTATGCTAAATATGAGGTTACAGCCAGCAACCGGTTTAGCTTAGCACAAAGACGGAAACCAGATGAAACAGCTAGTCTGGTTCGGTCAAAATACACAAAATTGAAGTACCAGCATCTGTAAAGCCAGCTAATTAGTACGCCATTAGAAAACAAAGTGTGAAAATGAGAGCAAATAAGGTTGTTTCCCAAAATATAAAACTACGACTTTAAGGAAGTTGCCTTGTAATTAATTACTTTCACCATCAACTCTTCCCTTACACATCAAATCCCACAAGTGGCTCCAACTCTTTTGGCTTGTCTTAAAACAAAACTTGGGACCCTGTCTCACCGGTTGTGAAGTCTATAGCCTATATGTGATATATATATATATATATAGGCTAAGATAAGGATATATATATATATCCTTATCTTAGCCTATATGTGATATATATATATATATATATATATATATATATATATATATATATATATATATATATATATATATATATATCCTTATCTTAGCCTTATATATATCCTTATCTTATATATATATATATATATATATATATATATATATATATATCACATATAGGCTAAGATAAGGATATATATATATATCCTTATCTTAGCCTATATGTGATATATATATATATATATATATATATATATATATATATATATATATCCTTATCTTAGCCTTATATATATCCTTATCTTATATATATATATATATATATATATATATATATATATATATATATATATATATATATATATATATATATATCCTTATCTTAGCCTTTTTTTTATGAGGCTAAATTGTCGGGGAAGTGAAAATTCCAATTACATACGTGCAGAATAATATATATTTTCTTTCTTTCTTTCTATAATTTTATTTTAAGTTTATACAAGTTACACATTACCTCAAACTAGACAACAAAAAAACTAAAACAAATTAAAAATAATACATAACAGCATAATAACATAATAAACTATACGAACAATCAGACAAGGACCGAAAACACGGCCATAAATCATCATCCTCCATATTGAACCTAATATAACAATGTTATATCAATGAATATGCATTTTATTTCTTACTATCCTTTATCCTTGAGTGGCCCCTTGGAATGTATTATGCAACCCTTTCAGAGGGTCCCCCAGCCATTGTTTTACGCCTTCTTCCACTAAAACTCGAGATTCCAATATTTCCTGCTGCTCTTGAAGGCAGCACATGGTACTCTCTCCCCCTGTCCTGAACGCCTCCATTGGGCTAGAGGGACCACTACTATAAACATACCAAAGTCCCTACGCGAGAAGAAGACCACGTCGTAGCCATCCACGGCCGAGTTAGGTAACTTTTTCTAACACTTTTTTATGACTTTTGTGATCCGCGAAAAAAACTCAACAAAACGGACGGGGGAAAAAACGTGGAGGAGTTGAAGCCGCGACAGGACTGAGTTTGCGACTTTTTGCGCTGAAAGTTGCGCTCGTATGATTCAAGAGTCTCTCGGGATTTTCCGTTCTTCTCCATCGGAAATTATTCCGAAGAACAAAACGATATGTGGAATATTATCTGTCGGCTGTGAGGTTCACCGCCTTCGAGCGAAGAGGAGTTTCTCCGGCGGGGAGCAGACAACGGCATGTAGCGCAGGATTAAGGGTGAGTTGTCTTGTTGCAAACTAAATCTCCTCCAGGAGAGAAGTGTGTCATGCTTTTTGCTCGTTTGCAAAACCTCGAGACATTCTTGGACTTTTTTTTTAAGTCTCCACGAGAAAATGTAGGCCAAATGGCTGGGCCACGTAGGGGAGGCAGGCAGGGGATCCCAAATATTCTCATGCTAAACCCCCACCCCCGTCCTCCTCCAGATAAACATACATTAAAATACAGACAGGGCCCCCAATCCTCTGATCCTCTGATCCTCTTGATGGGATGTGGCCTGAGGTAATTAAAGAACCTAAAACAAGAACTAATCAACCTGCAGGTGACACAAAAACTGTGTGAAGTTACACCTTATCATCATAACAGCCTAAACACCTCCAGTTTAGGCCTCCTGAAGCTATATTAATACACTTGGCTAAAGGTACTTTATGGAGCCCTCTGCAGGACCCTCCCCTTAGGATCCAGTTTGGACATCTCTTGGGGAGGCAAATGGGCACATGCCAGGCAAAGTTTACACCACCTGGATGATCTACATCCTGCTAGTACTACCACTACTAAACTGGGAATGACAAGTGTACACTGAAACCAGCCTCAACAGATTTGACTCAGGTGAGAACAAGAGGCAGAGGGCTGCACATGCAATGCATCTCAAAGGTGACTTCTAGTTTTACGAGATGGGTTAAATGAGCCTGGTGATGATGTCACTTATCACTTTTGTTTGCCCTGCTCACACCCTGTGTGCACACTGAGCATAAATGTTTGTGTGAAAGTATGTTAAAGATGTGTTTGGACATGCACCTTAGATTACCACCATTACTGTAAAAAAAAGCGGAGAGTTCTGTAAAGGCAAATATAGCATTGCTGCAGGAGGCGTAGGCCGGACACACGCAGCCACGCACACACACACACACACACACACACACACACACACACACACACACACACACACACACATACACATCTGGCTGTCTTTATAAACTCAAAGGCATGCTGTGTAAATTATATGGTGCCAGAGCAAGTGGCTTGGGAGTACAGACCACTTTTAAAACACTGGTGGAGGATTTAAAGGACCAAAAGTCAGAGTTGTAGGTTCCGCCTTCATCCACGCTGCTCATCACCTCACGACGAGGCTCGTTTCAGAGTCGAGGCACAAGGACGAGGGGTTAAATATACAAATATATATGTTTTATCGATTCCTTCCAAGGTTGCACTATTTGTTGCCGTCCATGTCCTGCTCTGTGTTTGAAAACAAAGAGAACGTTTCTACATCATCCCAAAGGCATGCTTTGTTTATGTGCAGCATGGTACGATTATAAGAAGTGTTTACTGCCTCATGCAAGCCTGCATGTAAAAGGAAAAGTGGCTATTGTTTGTATAGCCAGTGGTCATTTGTGTCTAAAGGCCATCTGGCTGCTATGTGGGGCGAACATACCTTTTAATTTAGGTCAAGTGCTCACGCTGTAGCACAGGAAGAGAGAGGGGGAGCTAGGTTTTTGTTGTTATTGTCGTAGTTTAACTGAAGGCCAAGAAATGTACAGGATTCAAATTGTTATAATTGTTATTCTTGTTATTCTGCAGAAATCTTCTTTCTTAAAATTTGAATAACTTCCTGCTGAAATAAAGATATCAAGTTGTTGTGATGTGAGGTTTTTAAAATTAATGATAAAAGGCAACTTTTGCGAAACAATTTAGTGTTATAGACTGGTCATACACTCTACACTCTAATGATATCCTTTTAATAGCAGCAGGGTGATAATTCATTATGATAATTGACCGTCTTTAAATGGAATATCAGGATGAAATCCTGTATTGATATATGATGCACAGTGATGTTGTCTAAAGCACAAACTAAAATGTACTCTCCAGATAAAGCAAAAGTTTAAAAAATGTGGTGCTGCTCCGATGTGAGGGTTTCCTGTTTTCGTCGTTGTAAATAAAATATACTTCTGTTTTTGACTGTTTGGACAAACGAGCAACTTTAGATGTTACCTTTGGCTTTAGGAAATTGTGACGGGCATTTTTCACCTTTTTCTAACATTTTTCAATCAACACATTAATTGCTTTAAAGAAGTCACACTAATAATATGAAACAATATTCTATGTGTGTGTGTGCATGTGTGTGTGTTTATTGAGTGTATTGCAACTTGCAGAGATGCTTTTATCAGTGTTGTGTAAGTGCTGTGCGCTCTGGCAGCCCGGCTGACAACAACACAGCAGACGGCATGCTGCGACTTGCCCAACTCTCCCACACTCCACCATAAGCACCTTCCAGGTGCTAGTCAATCACTGCTGCCCCCCCACAGCAGGTCAGAGCCCCCGCCCCCTGATCAGCCCAAAGGTTTAGAAACATGACCTTTCCCGTAATGTGGCTCACATATGGGCCTAACTGGACATAACACATATTTTTTTAAGGGTATTTTATGAGGAGGAGTGTATGTAATTCCGCCCACTTCTCTTATCTCCCAATAGAGCATCAAGCAGAAACATTTTCCATTTTATCTCCGGTTTAAAATGTGTGACTTTTCCTTTCCTCCCAGCCATTATGTGTTGGATACAGCCGGATGTCAGCAGTAGCAAACTGTTGCTGCTTTCATAGGCCTGTAAACTCAGTGCTGTTGAGGTCTCTGTTAGTGTCAGTGGCTCTGGGTTCAGCTGTGAGAAAACACTCAGTGGCTTTTTGGTGATTGAGCATGTGTGTCTGGAGTTGTGTTTGTGCGTATGGTTGTGCGAGTGTGATGTGGTTCCCAGGAGGAGGGGGCATGGAAAATGTGAACAGCACGGCGGTTTGGCTTGAGCAGACGTGGTGGCCGACGGTTGATGGTCCTGTGTTTCTGTTGTTGAGGTGGAGAGCCTCCGCTATCAGCCTCACTCTCCGTCACTCCCTCGCTCCATCCTCCCTTCAGCCCCCCGCCCCCCCCCCCATCCTGACCCACTGTACCAACATGATAAGAGCCTGAGAAACACCGATGTTGCACCTCTTCTTCCCCGTTCCCCATATCCTCACTTATCTCGAGCCTTTGTTTTCTCAACTGGGTGTTGGGACACTCGCTGCACTCAATCAAATATTTCAAACTCTCCTGGCCTCCATCTCTAGTTTTCGCTGCCACGGGATGAGTCGGCCGCACTATGTCACTGTAACCACTGTGTTAAGCTGTATCCCTCTTTGATCCTCTCCCTCTTCATGTTCTAGTGACAGTGTTTAGATGGCTGTGCCAGCCTGAAACACTGGGCATTGCCTGTCTATTACTGTCAACTGTGACACAGTGCTGCAGCCCATGAACACATATTTCTATTATATTCCTGCAGTTACTTTTCTAGTATGATATTTATGGGTGCGCAGGCTGTCAGACGTCTTCACTATCAATAACGTGTAGCTGAAAAATCACATCATTCTCCTTTTTTATGGCGACGAAAGCAGATCAAATAAAGATATAATCTGCTTTCTAAAAGCAGCCTCTTTTTAGGTTTTGGAGATTTTTAGTGTTTTTGTCGTTGCACACCCTCATGTGTCTTACTTCTGTCTACAGCAATAACTGTCAAAGTTTAAGTCATGCCTTACACATAAAAGAATGATCCCAGTCACTTCCGCACAGTGGGGCGTACGGCTTATTAATAACACTGGTATCAAATTGTTACTATCGGCCGATACCCGAAACCTCAGGTGTTGCTTTCAGGCCTGAAAAGCTGGATCGTTACGTCCCTAATGCACGACACAGACCGTCAGTTATGTGCAAAAAAATTTGAACTCCATCTTCCTCTACACTCAGTTGGGTACCAACATGTGAACAGATACCTCTTTTTGCACAGGAGGGTACACGGAATTTGCAATATATACAAAGCCTTGAATCAGGATTTCAGGACGAATATCGTCTGCAAATGGAAGATATCGTGTATGTTTTCAGAGTGATGTTTGACGATAAAGCCTTGACCGTGTCTTCGGCGCTTGGACTCTACAGGGAGATTCATAATCGAGGGGCCTCTGTCCTGAGCAGCATCAAGATGAATCCCCCCGTGGAGTCCAGACTCTGGTGGTGGCTGATGAGGCTGATAGAATGAGAGCTGATGAATCTGTGATGGCTGGGTGAAGATGTGGAGGTGGAGGGTTGCGTAACATTAACATGAACGCACTGAAGGTAGAGAGACGGCAGCTAGATGATAGGCTAACGACGTAATTGTTTTGTTTTGTGCTATTGGATAGAGCAGACCAGCTGATCTAAACAGCTGACATCATGGTTGACAGCCCCAGGCAATGAAATGATGAGTGAGCTTGCGTGAGAAGTGAATAGCAGATGTATGAGAAATAAACTACGAGCTTCGGCATGCAAGAGTGTCGTCTTCCTGACTGAACGTACGCTCGAGGTTTGTTTTGGGGAATCTGCTCTCTAATACATACAAGTTTTAAATTTCTCAATTTTGTTTAACCTTTAAGTGAAGCTTTGATGATTTCCACCCCCAGTTGAACCCCTTGATCTGTGCAGAAGTGTGTGTGTGTGTGTGTGTGTGTGTGTGTGTGTGTGTGTGATACAGATAGATGGGGAGACGGGGAAGGAGAGAGAGAGAGAGAGAGAGATTGTGTGTGTGTGTGTGTGTGTGTCAAGCTACAGACGAGGCTCCTTCACTGTCTGGATGTCACCTCTGTGCGAACACTCTGTGTTGTGTGTTTGTGACCGTCGCTGTGCTCTCATGTAGTGGAGAGAGAGAGAGAGAGAGAGAGAGAGAGAGAGAGAGAGAGAGAGTGTGTGTGTGTGTGTGTTTGGTTGTCTCTTCTTTGTCTCAGAGATGGGACTAGAGAAAGAGAGAGAGGAAAATAAGAGAGCTGGAAAGTGAGGAAGCAGATGCGCTTGTTAGAAACACACTGTCTGACCGCCTGCCTCCACCATCTGTTTGCAGCTGCTAATGTTTGTGTGTGACAGACAGTACGGTGTGTGTGTGTGTGTGTGTGTGTGTGTGTGTGTGTGTGTGTGTGTGTGTGTGTACGTGCACGCTCGCTCGCAGGACTGTGTGGAAGGAAGCATAAAGTATATAGTGGAAAGTCTAAGTTGAGGAAACGTAAAGTCTTCTGTGTTTTTTTTTTTCTTTCTTTTTTTCTAAAGAATGAAAGTACACACACACACACACACACACACACACACACACACACACACACACACACACACAGACGGCTCAGACAGAAGTTTCACATAACAGAGGGCCCTGATGTTGTGTCCTTCTGTCCCTGAGGCATGCTGGGAGAACAATGGCCATGTACAGTGGAGGCATGTTCATTTCATGTTCATTTCATGTTATTTACTCTATGGGCCTTTTCTCATAGAGCAAAAGATTACACAGTTTGTGTTTTTACCGCCCAGGGAATTGGGCAGCAAGGGTCAGTCAGGTCAAGTCTGATCCAGGGTCAGCTCCCAGTATCTGCTGTTTCTCAGACAGACTTTGGCTGTATGTATCCAGGAATGTGTGCAGACTTCAGAGCCTTATTACCCCAAAACATCTAACTACTGAGCTCGTCTTAGCTCCCCAGTAAGCCAGTGGGGCAAAAGAGGATCAAAGTCCTAAGAAGATTGTTTTTTTGGGAAACATCAGACCAAATCTGGCTGTTTTAGAGAAGATTTGTTTCTTATGTTTTAGGTCTGCTCGGTCACCAGATATGACAATTCAAGTAAGTTCTTAGACACACAGTAGAAAGAATAGTCACGTTAGGAGTCGTCTGTGTGACTGCATTCTCTGATTTGACACTATTAGTCAATTAACAGATTAATCAACAACAATTGGATTACTTTAAGCCATTAATAAAAAAAGCCAAACATTTTCTAGTTCCTGCTTTTAAAATGTGTGAGAATTTGCTGCTGTAAATGTTCAGGTTTAGGCGTTTATGTTTAGGTTAGTTGGGTATGAAAAAGCAATTTAATAACGTACTCCTTACTCTATAATGAAGATGACAACTGTATTGAGCATTGATTTTTAAGTCATCTCTTAAAGCAAAAAAGCCCAAAATGTACTGCTTCCAGGCTCTCAAATGTCAATACTTGCTGATTTTCTAAGCTAATACTTCAATAATTAGCAATATAATTTGTTTGTATTGTCAGAAAAGGCATCCTGAGCACATTCAAGTTAAATAATTCTTGATTAGAACTCCTACTATGTGATCCAGGCCTGGTTTAAGCTCGTAGACCGAACTGTAAAATGGGTTCGCTTGAGGAAGAGTAGTTACGAGCTGTGAAGCACTTAACCCCTTTGTTTTGCTACAGCGCTCATGTGTAACAGGAGGGGAGGAGGAACAGGGTGGTGTTGGTATTTCAGACAGAGACAAGCATCAGAGATCCGATTGATTGAGTTACACACGCTACACTTGCGTCCTCAGCTCTTGGCGGACTGCGTCTAATGGTCTTAGCAGTAGGCGACAAAGTGCTGTTTTGTTCCCGCTATTGTGTGGATGTGAATGGAGCCAAGTGACAGACGGGCGGCCCTGAGAGAGACGGAGCGCGCGCACACAGCACCCAGACCAGCCGCTCTGCTACTGTGCAGATGCTTGGGGATAGTACTCACCAGTCTTTGTGGCAATGTAAAAGTAATTATTACATTTTAAGTGATTTTTCGGTGGCGTTTGACCTGCCGGTGAAAAGTATTTTTCTTGCTGAATGCAGCATCTCTGGTTGTTTGCTACAGCTGTTTTGGTTTGGTTCATTCTCCCATGTGTGCTGAATCCCAAAAAAAGATGACTGCAAAACATCACACCCTGAGGGTGAAACCTGTGTCAACATTGTTCTTTAACTGATTTTATATCCGTCTTTTGTCAGCTGTTAACTCATAACATCTACTGACTGTTAAACCCTGTTCTCATTAGTCACTGTTGCAACACCTGTCAAGCTCTCGGTCCCCGCACGCCGCAGTTTACAATAACAACGGGGGAGGCGTTACCAATTTATATCCTTTGTCATTTTGGAAACAATGAAACAATTCTTTTATGTCATCACAGAGGTGGACAAAAGCAGGCTTCTCATTTCTAGCCGGTCGTCTGAAATAACAACTGTTGCCTTCTATCAACTGTGGTCAGCGAGCTAATTAAGCTAACATTAGCTCCAGGAATTAGTTGCAAACATCGCTCGCTGACTTTTTTTCAATGTTTCCCACCGACTCGTTTTAAGGCGAGAATAAAACAAGTCTTTAACATTCACCTGATGGCTTGAAGCATGCATTTTGTGTAATGTTGGCGGAGCTGACTGAAAGTCCCCCCCCCCAAAAAAAGCGGGACAGATCTGCTAATGTTGGCGTAAACTTTGATATACTAGCATCCAGGTGCTGTTTCTACACATTCGGGGGATTACTACACGCGTGCTAGTTGTGAATCAGGCTTTTTTTTTAAGATAACCCAACAAACTCATTCTGTAAACCCAGTTAGTTCCTGCTATGCTCCTCGGCCTAGAAAGTAACGCCTACATACAACTGTTGTAGTGACCCTGCGTTACTTCCTACTGGACATGCAGACTGCGGCTTATGTAAGCACAGATAAAATACAGTTCATTCGTTTCTATACACCTTTGCTCCAAAAAAGACCACCTCTCAAACTTTTTAAATGCTGTATTGCTGTTACTATAAAACAATACAGATCTGCCCGGCTGTTACAGTTGAGTGGTTCAGCCAATGGTCAGTCAGCATGTAAACAACTATACTCTCTATGAGGATTGCCCTCTCTTTGTGTCAGCCAGAGAAACGACACAAATTACAACATTCTGGAGACTACTTATATATTTACAAGTTTATTTGACAGAGAGCATGTGTAATAAACATTAACTTTAATACTTGGAATCTGATGCATTTGGATATATAGCTAAAAGCTAGTTTTCATCCCCAGTCTCCGGGCAGGCGTGAATACAGACAGCATATATATTACACACAACAAGCCATTTTTGTTTAAATTGGTCACATTTTGTAACGCACAAGCACAAAAAATAATCTGAAGCCTCGATGACGGAGCACACAGCACTGTTTGCTTTTACACATCGGAGCACGCACAAAGCATCCTGGTCTGTTAGATCGGACTTATCTTTTCTGATTTGCTCCCCTTTAATTAATGAATTCACTCGGTGGCTTCTGCACAATGTGTCTGCAAACAGTGCTGAAGAAATGATATAGTTGTGGTAATGTGGTTAAAGCATACACAATAAAAAAGATCCTCTGTGCCCCTGACCACACTGGTCTAGAGGGGATAAAGAAGAAACACAAGATGGGAATGGTTTCATATATATTTAGCCAAAGCTTGCTTTGCTGAAGAAGAAAAACAACCCACTTTCCTCTCGTTTTCTCCATGCCACAAAATTACAATGTGCAAATTCATATATGTATACGCCGTTTTTGCACGCTGGAAATAAACACGAAGGTCGGGAGAGAATGTTGCTCTCGCGCTGCAGCGGCGTTGAGGCAGCGTTTTGTGTGTGTTGAGGAGTGGGTTCGGTCCTCAGCTATTGTCTGTCTGTCCGTCTGTTTTTACTCAACCACACACTTCCAACCATGCCACTGATTACTAGTTTAGAGTTGCACTAACTGCTGTCTGGTCCTTTGGCTAACCTCTGACGAACCTGGTGTGTGTGTGTATATGTATGTGTTTTTGTGTTTGTGGTGTGCTCTGTCCATGCATGTCTATGTTTGTACACTACACAGTGAAAGTATGCGTCTTTATTTGTGTCTTTGTGTTTTTATCTGCATCTGTAGTCTTGTTGACGGTAATCTTGCAGGGCCTGTGTGTGTTGGGAACGTTTATTGAGGCATTTTGGGGAGGTTTTACTGGCAACCTGTGATGTCACTTCCCCTAACCCGACCTCGAGGGGAGGGTCAGAGGGGCTGTGTGGTTCGGGTCAGGTGGCGAGTGGGTTCACATATCCTAAAGCTAATTCACTCATCCATTGTAGCCCAATTACTCTCTGTGTGTGTGTGCGTGTGTGTGTGTGTGTGTGTCTTGGCATGCATGAACGCCCAAAAGAAAACAAGATGATGCCACTTACAGTGAGCTGTCTCAGATGGATTCAGGAGTAAGGAATGTGTGTTACGGCTTCCAGAGGGGCTCGGCTGTTACAAAAGACGAGTGTGATTCAAATTGAACCAAACAACACGTCTCCAAGTCAGCAGTTTGTAGCCATTTCATTCAAGACTCGCTCGCTTGTGTCTTTTCTCTCCCGCTCACACACACTCACACACTTTCCCTCCTTGTGATGCATACTTGCGTCAGGTGTGCTCTGTTTTTTCCAGTCAGGGCAGAGAGGAATGTGGGCCGGGGTCCAAGCTGACTATCAACGGCACATTGCCAGAGCCCGGGACAAGAAGCAACACATCCACTCCATCTCTACTCCTCCTCCTTCTCCCTCTTTACTCCCCCCCCCCCTTTCTCCTCTCCTGATCACTGGAGCATTGTCGTGCTGTATTTTGGTCTTTTCATCTTTCCGGTTTTTTTTCTTCTCTCTTTTGCATCCATTTATTTAATTCACGTTCATGCACTTTCTTGATGTTTTTGTAATGGAATGTCAGTGACTTTTCCCAGTGGTTTGTATGGAGAAGAGGTTGTTGTTTTCCTGCTCTGGAGGTGTGGAGACACTTTGGTTTTGTGGCGTTTAGTAGTTCCTGTCTAACAAGGATCCAAAGTGGCCACCACCCTTAAAATGACACCGCTTTTAGCAATCTGAATTAAATTCCGTTGACAACATCAGCATTATCCCTTGGTGGCTCAGGTGGGGAAAATGTTTTTGTGGTTTGCCTCAGTGTTGCGTACTATATATATATATATATATATATATATATATATATATATATATATACACAGTATACTAAAAGTGTGACTGTATAAAATATACTAAATATACTTGTGTTTGTGTGTGCTTTACTTCAAAGCTCTGTACCCGTCACAGACATGAAAGCTAAGAACTGATGTCTAATCCAGAGATGTGTTCAAAGTGTTCCCCAAAGACCTGTCTCAACCTTAAAACCACAGTGTGTGTGTGTGTGCGCTTGTCTTCCTCATAATGTTGAAGTTTTGTTAGAGTAATTAACAGTTTAATGAGTTTCTTATTGACAACATAAATCGTCATTTTCTGTTTTGTGGCAGTGGCTGACAAACAGTGCGTCTGTGAAAGCATCTGTGCCACCACCGCATGTGTGTGATCCTACACACGACAACACTGTACGCTTCAATGTCTGGCACTGTGCTGCTGTTGGGAGATAAAAAGGAAAGGAAAGGCCTCCCACACAGGCAGATATGAGACTTAGGAGCTCCATTAGTTCCTCAAAGCCAGCTGCCGGGTTCAGATGGATGTCTGCGCTCGGCTGTTTGATGTCCATTCATCCATAGCCTTACATCTCTGCCTCTGTCTCCCAGCTTTGCCCGACGCTGGGCCTCATGGGGCTGGAGACAGAGCAGCTGCCATAACTATAGGATAAAGCTGTCTGCTACCGTGTGATCCCTGCCTCTGCTAACATTGTGGCACCGCTGCTGCTGCTGTTATCGCTGGTGATTCTGCTAGTCTTGTCTGTTTTTTGTGTGTGTGTGTGTTGTTTATGGGAGGTAGGTGGGAAATATGATGTTGGAAGGTTTGATAGGAGGGGGGGTTTACTGATGAGAGCAACACATAGTTTCGGCATTCCTGTTGGCTCACTTAAAAAGAATTCACAAAAAACGTCTGTAGATATTTTTCTCGGTGACTAATTCTTCTCTTTGTCATCTCTCCTTGCAGCACCCGTTCATCCTCTTTTTCCTCATCGTCCTCCTCCTCCCCTCCGGACATCTTTGGGAATGGGCCAGAGCCTTGCCAGGGTGCATCTTTCCACCCGGTGGTGTGGCTGGCGTCGTGCAAGAGTGAGGAGGGCAGCGGCCAGGTCATAGAGCCTGCCCACCCCTCTCTCGGCTTGCTTGTGACTTTTGACCTTTGACTCAGCTGTGACCTCCTGCCAGCCATGCCCTTCAGGCTGAAGCTGCGGCGCACACGGCGCTACAACGTCCTGAGCAAGAATTACTTTGTGACACGGATTCGCCTGCTGGACAGCAATGTGATTGAATGCACTCTGTCAGTGGAGAGTACGGGACAGGAATGTCTGGAGGCGGTGGCCCAAAGGCTGGAGCTACGGGAGGTGAGGAGGAGTCTTTTTTTTTTATTACGTGACCCACGCACATGCTTGTGTTAGACTGATATTTCAGCTGATAGTTGGACAATTTTTCAGTTTCAGTATCAATTCTGGATCATTTCTTCATTCAAACACGTAAAGGCAATATGAGGAACTGCTAACCTTGCAGATTCACATATTACCGTTTTAATGAAGAGTTCAAGTGTTAAGTGTCAAAGTGCTGTTGAAGAGGTTATCACCGTACCACAGAACACAATGCTGAGGGACACATTGACCTTTTTAGGACTTACAAATTATCTAATTGTCGTGGTGTTTAACGTTGGTAATCACCCACATCGATCATGCACAGATAAAACAAAGAAGTAAGATTGACTCTTAACATCTTATGAATGTATCGTCAGATTGTGTGTGTGTGTGTGTGTGTGTGACAGACAGACAGACGGAGAGACAGACGGAGAGAGTGAGTGATTGTGTTAGTGATGGCCACGCGTCTCTCTTCACACCCTGTGTGTGTCTCCCTGCCCTCTGCTGTCCCCTTCCTGCAGGGTCCTTGTCTGTCTCTAACGAAGCGTGGCTACCTCTGTCTTCTTTTCTCTGCAGAAGAAAGAGATACTGCTCATCCCCCTCTCCCACTTCCCCCCACCCTCCTGTCCATGCTTTCGCTGTGTGTTTTCTCTTATCCCTTTCTTTCTGTTCCCTAATTTTCTTTACATTTCCTTCATCAAGGTTTAACCACCACCTTGCTCTGTACTCACACAGGTATGTAGCGTTGCATGGGGCGTATTGTTTGTAGATGGAGTTGTTTTGCGTGTGACGGGCAAAGATTGTGTTTGGTTGACAACTGATTGACAAAGTGAGACAGAGGAGCGGTGTACATGTGCGTACTCACGTAGTGTTTGTGGTATTTGCCAGGTGTCAGTGATGTTATAAATGAGGTGATGTGACACCTAAGCTTCAGCCGTGTTTGCCCCCATGCATGCATTTGAGGACACTTTAAAAATGTGTGTCCATATCTGAATTCTTTTCATCTTTATTACTGTACCTGAGGCCTTGATTGTGTCTGATTGTGTGTGTGTGTGTTCTTGCAGCTGCAGCTTTACAACTTTCATTACAGTAGAGTCAAAGCACGCAGACAGAACAGGTGTGCTTACCTCTTCGTGATATGACACATACACACACACACACCAATAAAACGTCATTGTTTTATTCTAAATTACATGGTTCGCCATGAGTTGTTTGGGTCTAAATCTTTGAAAAAACACATAGTTTGACAATTTTTTTTAGATCTTTTATTTTGAAGACACTTCACACGTCACAAAAGGCCGTTTATGAGCGCTGTTAACAAAAAGATTGCAAATGGCAACGGTGTTATGTTTCTGGTCAATTTGAGCGTCGTGCAGGGCTCTGGCATGCTCATGCATGGGTTGCAAGTTGGTGTTTGTTTTGATTTGTGAACATGTCAAAATCCCATTTCAAATCCCAGGATGTTGTTGAAACTTACCCTGGATGCATAGAAACAGGCTTCTATAGGATTTATAGTCTGCAATCTAGGTTAGCAGAAATATTGAATGTCAAGTTACCAAAGCACATCTGTATTCTTAGTCCAGGTTGAGGCACATGCCGATTCTTGCGGTCCAAACTGGTTCCAGCCTTTTCGATCTCATCTGCTTAACCACGCTCTTGTTTGGACCAGTGTGCAATCCATACAGCATATTTCAGAAGAACTGAGTTGTTATCTGTGAATGTTGTTTCTGCTGTTTATTCAGCTGCATTGTGGTTCATTTTCAAGATACAGCCACAGATACAATAATGGACAAGAGACTTTTGTGAGATAGGATCACGGCCTGTTTCCTTTCTCCCAGGGTAATCTTCCTGGCAATGGGTCTGGTCTAATATTTGTGTTTAATAGAGGTACGCTGCTGACGTCAAAGGTTTGATCAGATTTGAAAGAGAAATATGTGCTTGTTGTATTTCAGCTGTTCTTTAATCTCCTCTCTGCTCTGCTCAAGTGTCCACAATGTGTTTCTCAACTAATTTCCCATAACACATTTCCCTCCATCCCGACCACCCTCTGCTTCCCATCCCAATACGTTGTCTCTCCCATTGACGGCCATTTCCTCCATCTCCCTTCTGGCTGTTTCTTCCTCTCTCCATCCAGCTCACGCAACTCATCTTTTATTTGCCTCCTCCTCATCTCACCTCCACTCTCCTCTTTCCTTTCCTTCTTGTCCTGTTTCCTTTTCTGTCATTTCCATCCCTTAACCTTGTGCACCACGCTGACCTCCTCCCTCCGTCTCTCCCTCTGGCTCCAGACCCATTACTTCGGGCTGTGGTTCCAAGGAAAGACCCAGGCCCCGGCTCATCGCTGGGTGGAGCTGGAGAAACCCCTCAAGAAGCAGCTGGACAAGTTTGGCAATGAGCCACTGCTCTTCTTCGGAGTCATGTTCTACGTGCCCAGTGTTTCCCGGCTGGAGCAAGAAGCCACCAGGTAAAGGGTCTCCAAACACCACTTACAGTTTGTAAATGTTAGACACTAACATACTCAATGGGTGTTCCTTAATTCAGTTATTTCTGCGTCAAGGTTTTCTACCAATACCATCTCATTTGGAAAGGGAAGAGTGTATTAACTTCAATACCTTTTGTGCCTTTTTTTGTTAAAATTTCCTAGAAGATATCTAAGAAATGGAACAGAATTTTTCCAAGAATGCGAGTTCCACAACTGCATGACATACTTACGATAAAATGCGGAACATGCAAACCATGGCCTTTTCAGGCGACCAATCGGAGTTTAGCAGGTGGGATTACGAATGGGGCTGTCATCCCCCCACTTAGCGAGCCAGCTAGAGACAGAAAAATGGCGACAGCCGTGAATAAGATTGACATCCACAAATCATTTCAGTCTGCTTATCAGCTACTGTGTGTGTGTGTGTGTGTGTGTGAGAGAGTGTGAATGTGCACGTTAGCTAGCTGTGAAAAGGGCATCCAGGGGTCAGTGTGTAGTGGACAGTCTGCCATCTCAGATTCCTTCACACACACACACACACACACTGCAGGTCTGCTTCGCAGTGAGCTGGTGAATTTGCGGTTTCTGCTTTGCTGGATGTGGGAAAGGTCGATTGCAGGTCACAGCTTGATGTTTTGATGCTAGATTTAGTTTTAAGGTGTGTGATAACCATTTACACTGCAGAATTTCCTCTATCTTTGATAGGAAGGACTGGACATGCCGGTTTCTGTGTTACAAAGAAAATAATGAAATCATCGCGTATCAGTGACCGGCCCGATACTCTGACACTCAGTGTGTGTGTGTGTGTGATATGAGAGAGAGAGAGAGAGAGAGAGAGAGAGAGAGAGAGAGAGAGAAGGAGAGAGAGAGAGAGGAGAGAGAGAGAGAGAGGAGAGAGAGAGAGATGAGAGAGAGAGAGAGAGAGAGAGAGAGAGAGAGAGGAGAGAGAGAGAGAGAGAGAGTGAGTCCTTGTCCGTGTCCGCAGGTTCGTTATACAGAAGTCAGGATCTGCTCTGGTAAAGCGATGGTATTCCAGGAAACCCCTGCGGGGTGTGGGTGTGTGTGTGTGTGTGTTGGGGTTGAAGGGGTTATGATGGGGCCTTAGGGGCAATTTAGGGAACAATGGTCGCCTCTTTTCTCAAGCCCCCTCTCTTTCTCTTACAATCCCTCTACATAGTGTCACTCCTGCTCCTTTATCAAGAGCAGATCTCCATATCACTCCAGTCCCACATTTTTTCTCTCCCTCTTCGTCCCTTCGTCCTCTTTTTTCTTTCCCTCTTTCTCTTTTTTTGTTTGTCAGGAATGTTGGCACAGCCGTCCAGCGTAGGAGGCGGACCACACATTCCTCCCAGCAGAAGTGCTGGGGGTAAAGGGGGCTGTGTGTGTGTGGTGTGTGTGTGTGGGGAGGGCGTCTGGTTTACAAAACACACACATACGCACACACTCACCTCACACACCTCGCGCACTCCCCCCAAAAATCCTCTCAGAAGCCAGCTGCAGCCCTGTCAGAAGAGTTAGTCACAATACACCACATTGTAAGAACATACACGCTCCCTGAGGCAAGCTGTTCAGAAAGACCCCTCCCCTTTTCTTCACATCAAGTTGAAAACAAGCTTCACAACTTTCAAAACACACTTCTTTTTTTATTTTCTATTTTATCACCCAGTTCTAATAACAGGATTGAAAAAAATCTTGAAAGGCATTCTTTGCTCTTGTACTTTCTGTACTTTCCTTTGAGGACTCCATCAATCCGTGGGAATGATAACAGTTACAACTAATGCCCCTCTTTTTTTTTAAATGTAGATAATTTATTGAGTTAAGGTTGATTTGGGCCAGATCCAGTGAAGCAGGGCTTTGTTTTTTCCTGACACACCTGGTCTTGGGAAGAGGGGGAAGGGAATGATTCAGGGAAAGAATGACAGAGGGAGACAAGTGGGGATGGAGAAAGTAAAGGTTTGGCAGCAACACTTGGCTTTGGGTTTGTACCTTGTTATTTATGTGGTTTAAGCTCGCTGCGCGCATGTGTTTCTGCTGTAACTTACACATATTTATGTGTCCGCATAGAAAAAGTATGGTTGTGTGCGTGTGCCAAAAGGAGCGAGTGGATTTGGTTCATGGAATGCTCGCGTTTTAATTTACTGTTTCACAAAACCCTTTTTTAGGAAATTCCTTTTAAAATTAAATTGCTATTCATACTTTGTTACTGAGCTTAACATGTTGGTTGCCAACTGATATGTAGGTCTTTGGTT
This sequence comes from Myoxocephalus aenaeus, assembly GCA_038501785.1. Lineage (NCBI taxonomy): Eukaryota > Metazoa > Chordata > Actinopteri > Perciformes > Cottidae > Myoxocephalus > Myoxocephalus aenaeus. The sequence goes on from JBAMJR010000091.1 coordinate 1,317,081, forward strand.
TAAAATGCCTCTTCTCTTCATTTCAACAGCAATAGAAGTAAGAAAAGAAAACGGGTTACTTTGTTTTATAAACAAATTAAAACAATCTTAACTTCTTGCCAGAAACCAGAAAGACAGAGTGTTGACTCAGCCTCTCTCTGAGTAAATGAGATTTACTGAGAAAGTAATGTGAGTTTTATAATGTGGTCAGGTCTTTGAAGTTCAGTGTTTGACTGATGTGTAACCTGATACCTGATCTCCCTCTCTTCCTGTCCATCCATTCATCTGTTTCTCTTTCCCTCTCTTCATGCAGCTGTGAAAATTACCCAAAGCAGGGGGCTAAATGTGTGTGTGTGTGTGTGTGTGTGTGTGTGTGTGTGTGTGTGTGTGTGTGTGTGTGTGTGTGTGTGTGTGTGTGTGTGTTACCTATTTACACCAATAATCCAGTTATCAAGCAATTAAGGCAGTATTGCAGGAAAGGTCACGTTAATGCAATTAAGCTCACAGTTGCAGTTATTGCTGCAAGACACAGGTTGTGGAGTCCATCATATTCAATCAGATTATGTTTTTGTAAAAACGTAGAATTTTACAATGTTTGTCTCTGTTTTGCAACACATTTTAATCCAATTGAGTCTGAGAAAGTTTCTGCATGTTGTGTCGATTGTCAATTTGAAATATTTGGCATTGTCCTCTGCCTGTGCTCATGAGGCGGATTACTTATTTATTTTAGCATGTCACTGAGCCAACATCAGAGAAAGCCACTGCACTAAAATTGTTAATTTAGTTTTTACGTTTACACATTTTCGTTGTCTCTCAGAAACAAGGGGATGCTGCTATCTGCGGATAAATGCTGCTGGTAAGTGCACTAAAACTCTATTTATTTATTTACTTTTACAAAGTTTAGTTTTTTTGCAAAGTTTGGTTTTGAAGTTGAACACTGGGGGATGACCTTTGGCTTTGTAACAGAATATGTAGGGTGCATTTCTGGCCAGAATAGTCCATGTAAACCTATAAATTCGAGTAATGTCTTACTCGCATTACTGGGTCACAACTAACTGGACTGCTTTGGTCTGTGTGTGTGGGTGCATCATTCAGAGTAGCTTGCACCGTGTTTGACCCCCAAACTGATTTGTGTACACATCCCAGACTACCTGTGTACTACTCACTTGTAAGTAGATACCCCGTACCACCTCCTTTTGTTTTTCTTTCTGAAAATAAACTCTTTTGGATTTGATCCATCTTACCACACGCGCATCATCGTGCAGAAGGTTTCTCTGTGTTAGAAACCTTCTGCTCCTTCTGTCTCACTGATATGAAGGAGGGTTAAAGTGGCCCAGAGAGAGAAAGTGGGGAACCTAAACAGAGAGCTGTTGACCGGAGCGAGGCCAGCTGGCCTCAGCAGCCCCAAGGCTAGCAGCACCAACAGCCTTGAAATCCTAGCATTGTTCAGCTAGTTATCACACACACACACACACACACACACACACACACACACACACACACACACACACACACACACACACACACACACACACACACACACACACACAGCCGTACTCTGTTGTGCCCCCTTGCTGATTCAACACATTTCAAAGTGAAATCCTCCTGCCTCCCATACAAGCTGTCTGGACCCATCCAGGGTTGAGGGGGTGGTCAGGGTCATCCCACTGCAGAGGTGGTGGAGGCGGGGGTTGAAGCATATGTACACACATACACTCACATTCATGCATGCATGCACATATGCTTGCAGGCTTGTTGTCCGGGCCACTTGGACATCTGGCAGCATGTCTCGAGGCGGGCTTGAACATGCGTGGGCATATAAAGGGCCCTTTGTGCCTGTGTGGCTGCCTGGAGTGCCAGCAGAGCGCTCTGCCATGGTGGAAGTCACAAGTAACTCTCAGTGAGCAAAGCTCTACCTCATGTCTGTGTGTGTATATTCACCTGTTATTACAGCATAGTGATGTCAAGGTGACATACGTGCCAGGTGTGTGTCATCATGAGGACATCTTTGTGGACACGTATATGGAGGTTTACAAGTGATCGCCTTTGTGGCCAGAACATGATTAAGTTGTTAATTAAGTTCTGTTGATTTATTTGCTTTAATGACACATGTTTTCTCACGTATCTCTGTTGGTATTTAGCCATGTAGACCGTTTTGGTTTTATCAGCCCCAGTTTTTTAGATGCGTGTTTCAGGACTGTAACATTACTGTCAAGCAATTTAAAGCTGGACTACCAAAGAAATAGTCCCGTAAAAGGTATTCTGGAAAGATGTTTTTTTTTTTTTATTAGATTATGAAGGCACATTTTTTTCAGTTGCTGGATCTTTACAGGCTACCTTATGATCATTGTCTGCAAAGTATTAACATATTTGAGGAAGGGATTGTTTTTTATTTTTATATAACTTAAATCGAGTGGTTTCTCTCCAAACGGATGTGTATCTTCCTGTAATTGAAGCCTTCAATATGCAGCATGTGGACTTTATATGTGACTAGGATCATTTCAAACATTTTCCAGACGCCTTTCAATGTTGATTTAAGCCTCATGCATCACTCAAGGTGACTTTACTTTGAACTTGCATTAATAAACTTAAATGTATGCTGATTTAGGGTTATTATCAGGACTAGAAAAAGTCACTTTTTTTAAACAGGCATGGTGGATCTTCGATTGATCTAAAGAACACACATTTAGTCATTGCAGTTAAATAGTTTTAAACTGACAGCTATAACAACTGAGGAAGTGAGCAAAAGTTTAACCAATCAGTTCTTGAATTATTATACTTTGCATCTCCAGATAAATGGCAAAATAACAGAATCAAGAGCTGGAGAAAAGGTTTTCAGTAAAATGTGTTAAAGCTTTTGAAATGTGTATATAGAAAAATCATTAACACGTCTTATTTATGAGAGTGCTCTCCAAGAATGTGTAACCTTTGAGACTGTCAATCAAAACCTTCAACTCATTCCCGACTAATTGGAGTTTTCTTTGGAACTGTGGTACTTAAGTGCTATCTTGTCTGATATTGTATCCTCCTGTAGATTTCTGGACATATTGTTATCCTGCAGTTGTGCTGCTATACAGACAATTGTGTATTTTTCTTGTAAATTACCGACTAAACTAAAACTACCGAAAAGTATTTAATGAAACCAACTGAGAAGGACAAATCACCCTTTGGTTGAACTGGTCACAACCTGTAGACAAATGCAACTTATGTTCACAAGTAGACAAAGGTTTGTTTTCAGGGTCAAAAGCTTAAAAGGTTTGTTTTGTGATATTTGTGCGTAATTTCCACTCCTTCATGAGTTTTTTTCTTTACTGCCTCTCACTGTCAGACTTTAACTTGTTCATAGTTATTGCAACAGTTTACCGTCCACTTCTCCACTGCTGGCCTCACACACACATATATATATATATATATAAAAAAAACATCATGTTGTTATCATTGAACCTCAGAATGAGAACCAACCACTGTCGACCTCAACATTTCCCCAGACCCCATACAGAGAGTGCTCGGAAAACATGGAGAGTTTGTAAAAACAAAGCCCACAATCATTTAAAGAGTTTTTGTGTCCTGCGAGAGGCTCCTCCCCCTCCATACCGCAACCAGGCTCCTCCCACCAACTGCAGCCGTGGAGGTTTGAGTTGGCTAATTAGGGGGTTGCCACGGAAACGGAATGGCAGCTTAGCCAACGGGTGTAATGACAGGGTGAGGGAGGAGGGCGGGGTCAGATTATAGGCCTGGGAGTATGCTGAGTGGAGCTCAAAAAAGAAAAGAACAAGAACAAGTGGTGGTGCAGAGAATTTGAAGAAGAAGATGAACATGAAAGATGAAAGCAAAGAACACAAAGGAGGGCATGAAACTATGAGGGGGAATTGATAGTTCACAGGGAGCAGGGGAGGATTGGTGAGAGCTACTTTTACAACCGAAATGACGGAGGAAAGAAAAGTTATTGAGGAATTACCTCAAAAGTATGTGTGTGTGTGTGTGAATGACTAAGCATGTATAGCTCAGTGGTTCCCACATAGACGTTTCTGTACTCTGGCTGTCTAATGCTCTCACAGCTCTTTCTGACTGTGTGCGCGCGTGCGTCAGAAAAGGTGTCTCACAGCCCACATCGGAAAGACTCAGCCAGTGGTCACCATGGCAACAAACAGGAAACGGCTTGCAAGTTTTTACGCAGCTGAGCCTGGTCACCCTGACAATTCTCTCTCTTTCCTCCTGTGTGGCCACTCCATTCTCCAAAAGCCAAACATCCAGTTGGACGGCTGCTAAAAGTGGACAAAAGGAGCTCTGAAACTTAAGGAGCTCAGTATATTTCAGCCTCTGGCTTTTGGGACTTTTCTTTACCACAGTATGGGAAAGATGCAAGTGGGCTCAACAATCTGCACTGTGTCATCATATCAGCTTACACTTGGCAAAACCACCGCTGCCCAAAACCGCAGTGCAGAGTCCCCAGTTTGCCTCACATTTGCACAGCAATTGTAATACTCCTCTTTTGTCCAGCGTGTGCTGGTCCCACCTCAGACACAGCTTCTTAGTGCCAGCTCCATGTTGGTTGCTCGCCGTTTGACAAAAAAGGTACAGACCTATAAAATCGTATTGTTTAGCCCCTACTGGTATACATTTGGCATTCCTCTCAAGACATAAATGAGTCACTGCTTTTTCAAATAGAGGTGATTCACTTATTCCTCACATGGATTCTGCAACAGGCTTCTCTGGCATTGTTTTAAACGGCTAATGCTGTTGCCAATACTGTCTTGACGCATACTTTCTGTTGCACAAACCAGAAGCAGAAGAGTACGTACGTCCCTGTGGTGTCTCTTTGGATGTTTGCAATCCTTCAGTTGCTAATGTGCAACGCCTTGAGCACCCACTCTTCTTACTTTCTTTGGATAAATGTTTTGAACTGATATTCATCATGTTTTCCAACTCGATTTTTATTTTTTTATATAAGTGGTGTTCAGAGACAGTGTGGCGAGCTGGAAAAATAACATTAACCACCAACCAAATTCTGAAAGCTACCACCCAGCTCGTCAGATGTTTTGTAGAGTTTTAGCTGGTAGAACGGCTCTGTAGTGAGAAGTGTCTGCAAGTCTACTTAGTACTTAGTCACCGCTAAAGGTGACTAAGGTATGCATGCTAATGTCCTCACAGTGACGATGCTGATGTGTAGCACGTGTAATACCTAACCAAGTCCCCCATTATAATAACCTCTGCACTAAACACAAAACCCATGGGAATGTCAATAATTTGCCAGTGTTTTATCATAAATTCATGACATGAATAACATTAGAAAATCCATAGCAATCCATCAAGTAGTTGTTGAGACATTTCACAACGGAAAGAAACATGTCAAGATATAGGTGTCACTTGTGGGAAAAGACAGGGAATCACCAAAGTCACCAAGTCTGCTGGAACATTTGATCACAATCCATCCAATGATTGTTGAGATATTTCAGTCTAGATCAAAGTGGTGCACTGACTGACGTTGCCATCCCAAGAGAAGTCAAATAAATGTCTGACACCAGTGTCACTCTACATCATCTCACCTGAGTAATGCTTCCTTTCTTTTCTCTATCTTTCTTTCTTACTTTCTTTCTGTCTTTCCCTACTTCTTCCTCTCTAGGTATCAGTATTACTTGCAGGTGAAGAAGGAGGTGTTGGATGGACGTCTCCACTGCACAGTAGAGCAGGGGATCAGACTAGCTGGCCTAGCAGTGCAAGGTGAGACACACACACAGACACACACACACACACACACACACACACACACACACACACACACACACACACACACACACACACACACACACACACACACACACACACGCACACACGCGCGCACGCATGAACAAACATCTCATGTGAATTATCTACCAGATGGAGACAGGCGGCACAAGAGAGAAAGAGTGAGCACAAACTCACACTTTCTCAGGTCATCTCGACTTCACTACCTAATATGGCTGCATACCAGTGGGAGAGCCCAGTCCACTTGAGTTCCTTTGGTATCAGTCTTAAAACACGCACACGCACGCACACACACACACACACACACACACACACACACACACACACACACACACACACACACACACACACACACACACACACACACACACACACAACCTCACTCCATCTCCTCGGTCTTGTTCCTGGGTGCTGTCTGTGTCTCGGGGGGAATGTAAACAGACAGTTTGCTTATCGCTAGTTCCAAGGTTAGCCTTAGTAGCATGAGGAAGACGCTTATCTGTCGGGAGGCGAGGATCCTCCGCTACACCTCCTTTTGTCCGACAGACAGCAGAGCAGTACTTAGGATGTACTCAGAGGCCCTATCTGGATGCCTGACAATGTTATGGAGGTGTTGTGCAGGTGGGAGATTAGTGGTGTACTAATTAGTCAGCTACTTTTTAGTTACTCTGAATAAAAGACTATTAGCCAAAGTACAAATGTACTGATATGTGCACCCGGTAATGTGGTTGCACATTGCTTCCCTCTTAATGTTATATAATTCGACAAAAGCTTTTGCCATTTTTTTTGTTGCTCTCTAGCAATTTAACAGTCAGCAATAGTCTCGGTATCAACATATTTTACGTAGAACACAGAGAAGAAATTAACCTTGACATTACTGGGAAAGATTGTAATCATCTTTACATGTTATCTTCACGTGTTAACATCTTTGGCACACGCATTTCTTTCGGAAAGTATTCAGTTTTACCTTATCTTATGAACTATGTAGATAAAACCTTTTTAGATGAAGGCAAACAAAAACATATACAATGTTCATCCCATCTGGAGTGTGAATGTTACCCTGCAGTTTTTTTTGTGGTTTCTAACCTCTTAAAATATGAGTGAGCACCACAACAGATGATACATTTCAGCTAATGTGATTTTTTAAACATTATTGTCATAGACATTAAAATAGTATTATCCCCGAAAAGATAATACAATGTATGTGTTTGTATTTTCTAGCTGACTTTGGAGACTTCACGCAGTTCATGTCTCAGGACTTCCTCAGGGAGTACGTGCTCTTCCCAGTGGTGAGTCCTCAAACCTTCACTGTTCAAGTATGTGTGTGTGTGTGTCTTTGTGTGTTGCCTGAAGGCACACATTCTTGTGTCGCTTGTGTGTACCTCCTCCCTCTGCCCCTCTGCATACCTGATTGACAGGCAGAAAAAAGAGAGGAATAAAGATCCAGTGGATAGCAAATGTTTTACATTATTGGAACACTATATTACTCTGTTACTATGTACATTGCTACACCGCTGACTACAGTTTAGATGTAAAACTGTTTGACAGGGTGCTGAAAGCAAGTACGTGACGGTGCTTTAGTTGATTAGTTCACCTTTTCTTCCCCGTGACATCTCTGTCATAAATCCTATCACCTGTTGCTTCTCTTTCCTTTCATACTCGCCTACTCCATCTCTTTCTTATTTGTTGCCTGATGTTTTTCTCACTCCTTGGTTTTCCCTCAGAACTGGCCGAATGGAGACGAGGTGCTGGAAGAGTGGACCCAGAAAGTCGCTGAGGAGCACAAGAGTCACTGGTACACTTTTATTTATTTTCTTTGGGTTTTCTGTGGCTTTTTTGCCTTCATGATGGAGTCAGATAGGATGTGTGCGAGACGGGATGGCATGCAGAAAAGGGCCGCGGGTCGGATTCAAACCCTGGGCTGTTGCAGCAAGAACTCAGCCTTTGTACATTGGGTGCCCACGCTACCATGTGAGGGCGCCCTGTCAGTTTCATTTTTATAGTGTTTGTACATGCGTGAACATGTGAGAAAGAGCAAGAAAAAAAGGTTCAGAGACAATGAAATACCTAGTACCAGGTACTATATCTATCTGTGCTTTCCAGTCGAATGCAGACCGCTGAGGCAGAGCTGCTGTACATCAAGGAGGTGGAGAAACTGGACGGCTTTGGGCAGGAGAGCTTTGCTGCAAAGGTAGATGAATAACAGAGCACCCCCAGCCTCCTACACACACACACACACACACACACACACCAGTTTATTTGAATGCAGTTCTTACGATATTCTTTCTTCTTCCACAGGACAACTACACGAACGATATCTTCATCGGTGTGTCCTTCATTGGGGTGTTTGTCAAACACAGAAATGGCAGATCCATCATGCTCCACAAGTAAGCGCCCCCCTCCATCATATTTATCTATTTTTTGTAGCTCGTATGCATGTTCATCCTATCAGTGATCATGAGGTAGCATGTACCTCCCAAGGTACAAATATATTAATAGGTAAGAAAGTATGAGGAATTTTGTGTGGGAGAAATTCAACCCTTGTGTGCATTTGTTTGCGTTTCCGCGTGTGTGACAGGTGGAAGGACATTGGTACGATAGCGCACAACAAGTCAGCCATCACAGTGGAGATAACAAGCAGAGACGACACCATCATTTTTCACATGGTGAGTGTTGTGTCTGCGGGTTGACTCAGTATACACGCACGCACGCACGCGCAAACACAATCCCAAACATCTATGCACAGAGACAAATACACTGGAAAATTTGGTATTGATTTTCTATAAATACATCTACTGTGTTAATTCAAAATACCAATGTTTTTCTCTCTGTTTGTATCTGCAGGAGGATATGGAAATGGCCAAGTACATCGCTCGTCTTTTCACGGCCAGACACAAATTCTACAAACAGAACAAGATCTGTGCAGAGTGAGTCTCGAGGCCAGCAGACAGCCAATCAGAACACTTATATCACATATATCCTGAATTATCTGCCATTTAATGTTTAAAATAGAGATCACCAACCTTTCGAAGGTTATGTTAAAAAATTAAAAAATTAAAACTGGTGGTAATACATGGTACTTTCAATTTGTGAATCATATTTTTTGTTTGTTTCTCTTTAGGCCCACTCACTCACCTGCACCAATAAGGAGGAGACCCACTTGGACCCACCGCCTATCTCTGGTACCGTCGGCAGCCTTTGCTTGCTTTGATATGGTTCATTATCGCTGGCTATTTCTCAGTGGTTTCACACCGAATGAGACCAGAAGGCAGGGGACAGTGGGAGAATTTGGGAGGGAAGACAGAAACGGCTGTGGTTAGGGATTTGACCCTGCTCTCCCACTCAGGGCCGCACTTAATTGTGCCATGGAGCCTTGGTTTTAACATGCCTTGGTGGTGTGGTGGGTGTTGCTGGAAAGTTTGCAAGGGTGTTGCTTGGTCTGATTTCCGGTGCGACAATGAAGGCAGTGATTTGTGCGTCTCCCTCCCTGCTGGCCAGACAATGGCTCGGCTAAATGTGGCACAATAGTTGTTCAGTCAGTCCACTCGAGTGCTCAGTTGTCTGTCTGGAGAACCGCAGGCATTGGTGGTTGACAAGTCCACAGCCCTAGAGTAGCTCTGAGTCGGTCACAGTCACCTGTTATGCGAGGAAAGATTGCAATGTGACATTTCAAAGTTTAATTAGAGGCTGTTTTAATTTGTGCAGTGTGTTATGATATGCACAATTTAATGGAGTATAACAATTAATTGCTTTTTCTTAATTGCATTGAATGTGTTTCTTCATTCAGCCGCGGCCCCAGTCCTGTAACTTCCAGTCGATGCATTCCCAGTATGGAGAGCATTATCAGGACACACAGAGCTCCCAAGGTACGTGTCACACACACAGACCAACACATATAGAGTCATTTCAACCCCTCCAGCTCATTGCTGTGACCGCAGTGTGATTTACAATTTTTAGCCTCCCTGATGATAACTGAAGCATTTCAATGGAGCTAATTGTGTCTTTCCCGCCAGACGTGTGACTCATTTGTATTTTTACAATCTCCCAGCCAATTAGAGTCCAACGTTTGGGGTGCAGAGCAGTGACCTCATTTTGTGCCTCACGCTTTCATCGACTTGTTCACACACTCAGTCGGCGTTTTAATCCGAAGAGCTTCGCTCATGTTGAAAACGGAACGAATGGAAAACACATTCTGGGTGTGCTGCTTTGCGTGGGTGTGGGATCATTTTGTAGTGTGACCTCAGCACACTCCGTTTGTGTGGACGGAGAGTGTGTATGTCTGCCTGCTTGTGGGCTTGAGATAGTTTCACATGAGAGAATGCTCTATTTGTTTTAGTAAAGAGGAATGACATGCATGCCACTTTCTCCTTTATTATGGTGGGAAGAAAATATTCCAAATCTTTCCTGTTCTGAGTCGGTTAACTACTGTGGGGACATTTTCGGAATTCTTTTCAAATGTGGTCGGTACTACAGTGAACCACATCGGAAACACCTTGAAGATGCTACAGATGCTGTTTACTACTTATGACCGTAAATAAAAACACTGGGGAAAAATCCAGAACCACCTCCAGTACACTGAATTTGAAGTTTAAACTTCGCTTTTAGCTAATTTTTGTCATTTTTTATATAATTTATGTTTTTTTCTCTTGATTTTCCCTGATATATATATATACACATATATATATATACACATATATATATATATATATATATATATATTTTTTTTTTTTTCTCTTGATTTTTCATTTGTTTTATTGGCTTGGACACGCTCCACTATGTGAGAAAAAAGAAAATCAGCTTTTTTATTTTTCTTCCTCCCTCTTTTGTTTTTTAGACAGTATCTTCCATGATGACCCCTATTACAAGTCAGAGACGAGTCTGGACCGCTGCCCGGTGGACTTTCCTTTTCGTAATGGTACCGTGCCCAATGGAAGCATGTACAGCAGCCCCAGCCTGAGCTCGCTCAATCAGTCCCAGACTTTCGTCCCACCCTCCCCCATGTCTTCCAACCTCAGCATCCCTGGTAGTGAGCTCATGCGCCCCGACTACATCCCCAGCCACCGCCACAGCGCCATCATTGCTCCGTCCTACCGGCCCACGCCTGAGTATGATGCTGTCATGCGACAGAAGCGACGCATGCTCCCCGCTCACCATGACCTCCACAGCCAATCGCTGCGCAGTCTGAACATCAGCAATGCATGTGCTTACCGCCAGCCTGAGGCTCTGGTGTATAGCCAGCCAGAGATGAGGGAGAGGGGCCCTTATCATGGCCTGGGGCCGAGCCCGGGACCTTACGCCAAACAGGTAGAGGTGAATTATCTGTGTTTTGATTTTGTTAAATGTATTGCTCTTGTCTACATCTCACACAGTTTTTCTTTAAATGTTTGCCTTGCAGATCAGCTACAGTAAGCCAGTGTCCCATGGCCCTCATCAGGGAGGACCAGCCAGCAGCCAGGGCCCCTGTCATTCACCCTGCGTTAATGGAGGTGGAGGCGGTGGCGGGGTTGGAGGTGTAGGAAGCTCCATCTCTCACACGGTCAGCACGCCTGAGCTGGCGAATACCAAACAACAGGGGAACAATGCGGGAAGCTATGCAGCTACAGCTAACATGCTGAGAAACCACATGTCGCGCCCTCCTCCACCTTACCCTTCCAGCTCCTTCCGCCCGGCCACCAGCACGCCAGACCTGGCCAGCCACCGCCACCGGTGCATGGGGGGCAGCAGCCCGGAGCTGGTTACCCGCATGGTGCAGCTGTCGGTCAAGACCTTCCAGCCGGACAGCTCGGCCGTGGTGCACCAGTCCCTTCAGGAGGTTAGTGAACCATTAACTGCAGCTGCTAAGCACCGCTCCACCCTGGGCAAGAGACACAGCATGGAGGTGATCAGCAGCATGAGAGGAGGTGGAGGAGGAGGGATGGAGGGCATTGTGATGAAGAGCATAAATCCTCCCCTTCATCGGAGGAATACTCTCAGAGAACATGTAATGCCCCCTCAGGCTCAGTCCATTCCTCAGCCCCAGCCTCAAACCCCTCAGCCACAACCCCAGCCTCCACCTCCACCTCAGCAGCTACAGGAGTTACCCGTGCAGATGCCTGCCCAGAAATCATCTGAGTCTTCTGTAACACCATCTGGGGCAGTGGCCTATCAGCATCAAAAGACTCTCTCTAATGCTACCATGCTCATACATAGTAGTGAGAGTGAAGAAGAGGAGGAAGAGGAAGAGGAGAGGCCTGAGCTGGATGTTCAAATCCCGGGTCTCAATGAGGACATCAGCATTAGCGCTCAGCTCCAGGCTGCTCTGGCCAAGCTGCCTAACAAACCCCCTCCAGAGTACCCTGGTCCTCCTAGACCTCCTAGCAATGCTCAAATCCGCACCCACAGTCACAACCACAATCACCACCACAACCATAATCAAGGACCGCAGAGCAACCAGGAAGCAATGGACTCAAACCAAGCCCAGGGCAGAGCGCACAAAGCTGGGCAGAGCCCAGGTGGCGGTGGGCCTGGATGTGGTGGTGGTGCAGGTGGTGGTGGGACACTGACCCGAGGGGACCAGGGTGGGGTGAATGGGGGTGTTTTAGGTCCATCCATTTCAGAGCCAGACCTGACCAGCGTGAAGGAGAGGGTGAGGAAGGAGCCGGTCAAAGAGAGGCCGGTGTCGGAGATGTTCTCCTTAGAGGACAGCATAGTGGAGCGGGAAATCGCTCAGAGGGTAAGACAATCCTTCAGTAACTCAATGCCTTGACTCATTTTATTTCATGTTAGTGCCAACATATTCTTTAATAATACATGCTATTTATCAGTGCTGAAATGGTAAGTTCATTAATTGATTAGTCAATATTCCCCCAAAACCGGCAAACACTGGTGCTTCTAACACTTCAGATGTAAAGTATGGTTTTAGTATACTAGAAGTATATTGCAATCTATATATGATATATTTGGGCTTTGGACAAAATTAGATTTTTGAGCTCAGAGAAATTGTGGTTTCAAGTCAAATAATGTTTTTTGCCAAAATCCATAAAAATATAAATATATATTTTTGTGAGCTATTTGAAATTATAGGAACAATAATAAGTAAGTAAATAAATAACAGGGCAAATAACATTAATTACAAAATAACATCCATAAACTGCAGAAATAACAACAATAATAATATAGTCAGGGTGAGTGCCGCCCCATACACTTGCAGTGAAGCACGACTAGTAGATCAGTCAGGCAGGGTCAACCGGGTTATTTTTTTGTTTTGTAGTTATTAATACGAAATTTTACATTTTTGCATTTCTTTTTTTTATTTCTTTCTTTTTATGATTGGTCCAGCTTTCTGGTTGCCCCCAGACCCTTTAAGGAGGGGCTGACCCATTGTGGGTTTGAGCCCTATAAAAAGAAAAAAAAACGCTCCCAGACCCTTGGGAGGGGGCCTGTTTTTTTTTTTAGGGGGATTAACAGTCAGTTGCATATATTACCGGGGACCCAGCCGGGGTCAATATATATATATATAAATATATATATATATATATATATATATATATATATATATATATATATATATATGAGAATAATTAGTGTTGGAAGGAGTGATAAACCAAAAAATAACAACAATGATAATAGTAATAGCTGTAATAATAATAATAATAATAACATACATCATCATTATCATCATCACAATATCAATATAAAATTGGCAGAAATATAATATAATATAATACAGGAACAGGAAAATAAAAAAATAGAGAATACTAGAATAATTATAATAATATGTTATGATATAGATACAAAATATATATTTTAAAAGACAGGTCGAGAATCACTATGAATATATATAAAATATTATAATTGTATATTTTTGTATGCGAATATTACATACATGAAAATATTTCTGTGTAAAGCCATTAGTTGTATCAATCAAAATAAACATGTCATTGTTTATTAGTGATGCTTTTATATGTTCAAAGCTTTGCTACATACCATTTCCATAGAGAAATGGTATGTACCAAAGCTTTGAACATATAAAAGTAATTAAACAGAAACTTCAATGCAGCACATCATCCTGAACTAGACAACAAATAACCCACCATGTTGATACAGTTTTAATATTTCAGTCTGTTGTTTGCTAGCTAGCTTCATAGCTCCCGATTAGCAGTAATCCGGGGTTCAGCACCTGAGAGGTTAGCACTAGGCTCCGAGTCCCCCAGGCTGCTAAAACCTTTAAAATCCCTCAGATTATTCTTTGTGTTGGGTGTTCTTGTGTAGGTCGGCTCCATGTTTAGGCGCAAACATTTGACACAGCACCAGAGTCCAGGTGTAAATTAAATCATATAATCGCCTCACTTATTTGAGATAAACCTCCCTGTTCAAGAGTACCTAGTGTGGGCGGCTGTTTTTTTTTTCATCCAAAAGTCCAAAACAGTTATCCGTCAGCTGGTTTATCTCATATCTAGAGGACACCCCTGGTGACCCCCAAGCTGTTGTTTTGACTGTCCCACAGGGAAGGAAGGAGGTGGAGCTGTCCGGGGGGTTTAATAGCTTCAGAGATTAGGTGAGGTAATCCTTGGAGGAAGTTGGGACTGGGCAATGTGGGTCAGAGTTTGGCTAGCGTGGCAGAGCAGAAAAAAGACAGGGTGACAGAGGGAACGTATGTTCTGTCAGGAAAAGGCAGCCCAAATAGGTAGGTGGGAATAAACAAAGCTGCAAGAATTAAACATTTGAGAAAGAGGACAAAACAAGGATGAAAGCATCAAAAGAAGCGCGAAGTGGGATGGAAAAGAAGCTACAAGTCTACTACTAATAGGCTTTACATTCAGGACTTTTTAGTTCACGCCTTTGGACAGAATACAAGTGGATTGGTATGGCCAGGTTTGCCCTACAAACAGGACACACACACACACACACACACACACACACACACACACACACACACAAACACACACACACGCTCGCTCATATGCACGTTAAATTCTCCCCACCCACTTCGAAGCACTCACATGTGCGTGCTCAGCGTTTTGAGGCCAGTGCAGGTCAGTCAGTCTTGCAATGCTGCCGGTACCTGTTACCATAACACCAGGATTTTCCTCTCTCTTGAAGACGCTGGAAAGACAGAAGATGTCTGTGGACTCCATGAAGAGGCCGCTGATGATGGCTGCGCTCAACGGCCTCTACGTGGCCCGGATGCCTGTCTCCGAGAGTCCTGCAGACGATGGTGCCAAGGCTGCTACTGACGAACGGGTAAGACGATTGCTCTTCCTTTGTCAAATATATGTGGAGTTACTTGAGTTTTAAGATTTCATTTGTTTGTTTATCACGAATTATTTTGAAAGATCAAGCAAATGCCATGTTTTTTTCAGTCCGACAATATGTGCTGTTGATTGACTGTTGATAACTTTAAATAGTTATGGTTGAAATTATTACATGTCTTGTGTTGCCGTTGCTACAGTAGATTGTTTCCGCCCAAACCTTTTGGGATGCATTATAACATGAAAAGTTTTGGTTTCTTCTAGTCGTTTTATGTAGAAACAAAACAAGCTCACAATGTGCTTATGAGATACATAATTAAAACATTTTTGACTGAAAATGTAATAGCAACACATTTCACAACTGCTGCTTATCTGGTTTAAGAATATATATATTTATTTTTATTTTTTAAAGAATAAAAAATAAAAAACATTTTATTTTTATGATTGGAGGATTAACATCAGACCTTTTAACTCACATGTCTCACCTGCTGGCAGTGATAAAAGAAGCTTGGCTGAAGATATTCACTTTAAAACTCCTAGACAGTTTCTGATAATCACACTATTTAATGCATTTCATTTTGCAAATCCTGTCTGTTGGCTCCCTTCTGAGTGTGGAGGTGTGAAACCCAGCCATTGTCCAGACGGTTGCTAAGCTAAAGGGGGCAAGCCCTAAGTGGGCTGTGGAACGCGTGGCATGGTGGTGCTTATCGCCTCTAGGCCCGTCGGTATGCTAAGAATGTGACCCGGCAGAGAGCGAGCGAGCCACACAGAAAGTGATTGAAAGAGAGCGAGACAGAGATGCTGCCCTCTCAAACATGACTGGCCTGATAAACATGTGCCCCCATTAGAATGAATGCCACCACTGCATATTATGCCGTTTTACAGCTTTGTTGATGCATTATACATGCTTTGAGTTATTTCATGTTGAAGTCAGTATTCAGCTGCGAGTACTGACGAGAGTATAGAAGTGTTGACGTATATTATAAGGAGATTTCTGGATTCTTCTGGTCTGAATAGTCTCTTCGGTGTGGTGGAATGTAAACGAATGAAAAGCCCCTTTTGGAACTGCAAGAGAAACCTCTGAATGATGTGAATGACTAACACCCCCCCTCCCGTTCTCTTTCTTTTTCTCTCTGTCTGTTCAGTGTAAGACCTTGGAGTTGAAGCTGGAAGAGGAGAGGGTCTTCACTGAGTATGAGCAGGTGCCCAAGAAGAGAGCAGACTGTGTTCTCACCACAGCAACTCTGCCCGAAAACACCGAGCGCAACCGATTCCGTGACGTCGTTCCCTACGAAGAGAATCGGGTTGAGCTCGTGCCAAATAAAGAGAACAACACGGGCTACATCAATGCCTCGCATATCAAGGTGTGCTCGAGGGGTCACGGGTAAAATGTTAAAAAGTGTAACAAGTAATTGAAGTGATGATTACATCACCTGCCTTGTCATCCAGACTTGTATCTGATTCGTGGGATGCTTTCACTGTGTTAAATCATGAATGGTAGAGAGGTCTTTTTGTGAATGCAATATCGTCATGGGAAAGCCATGTATCTCCAAAATGTCAACTTTTCACGAGCCAATAAAAATAGCATATGCGACCATACATTTTCACAGGAAATCCTATGTTTTTTCTTAATGACTTATCAAGCTTAAGGAGCTAAATTCATAAAGCAATACCTGATTGGTCAGTTTTTCTCAAAATGTCTAAATCGCCAAGATAAACGGTTTTCGTTGGACAGTTACAATATTCATGACACGTGAATCAGCTTTCCATTCAAATGTATGGAAACAACTGGATTTCCAGAAAACTGTTAAAAGAAATGCAAATATTTGCTTGTTTCCATCCACTACTGTTGGTATAATCAGTTAGACCTCTCAAGTTCTCCACTCGGACGCCATTATACCGATTGCAGAAGAAGAGAGCGCAACATAATAATGTCATTGAACGCGCAGCAGTCGAACCTCAAAGTGTGGAATAACAACGTAGATGGCATTCATGTTTGTTTCATGAGTTTCCTCATCGCTCCACATGGATCTGGTGTTTTCAGCCGGTGCAATTTTGAGTCTCTTCAGTGGACGTTTAGGTCCTGATTTATTCTCCAGGTCTGTTTTCATTGCACCGGTTACATTTTTCTTTTTCTTTTTTTCTTTTTTTTATTTCTTTTTTTTATATCTAAAATGTGCATAAAAACAAGTGCATGGACACACACCCATAGATGGATAACATCTAACAACATTGGATGTGTACATTGTCAACATGACGGCCTGGATTTTAATTATCCATGAGTTTTCATTGTGAAAGCATATTAAGTCAAATTTCATATTTTCACAAAGTGTTTCAAGTTTGTGCGTTTGGCTCAAGTTGATCACAGTTAGTCTCAAAATGCGTTGCAACACCCACATCATACGGCATGAATTAAAACCCAGAGCATAAACTCTACACTTCCAGCTCTCTGCTAGTCTTTGTTGTGGTCGCTCCTGAGCAGCGAATGGCTCGAAGGAAAGGATGAAAGGCAGCTGTTGAAGGCTGTTTGTGCATTTTAAGCTCACAGAGCTTGTGGAATTCCCAAAGAATGTGGTCCAAACTCCAAACCCCCTTAAGTCAACCTGAGCGGCTCTCACTGGCGTTCTATTCATGCTTAGTTGCAAACAGCATGTGTGCACAAGCTTGTGTGTATGCATGAGTTTGCATTTCACCAAAGCGGCACTGAATCGCTGCCTATCACGGTGTAACCCTCTTATTTTCCCCGTCATTTAAGGTAGCTGCCACAGAACAAAAGGCCTTGTTTATTCCCTATCCATGTCTTAATACAGTGTTCACAGTCACGAGGTGGCCTGAGGAATTAGCTGGGACATGTTCATTATGTAACGGCACTGCAAAATCTATGTGGTTGGAGTTTACTGAAGATGGGAAGTTTTTCAGTGCTGTGTGTGGCCTTGTGATTATTAATGAGGGAAAGCAAAAGAAAGCCAAAGAAGGGGTTTTTTATACACACACGTGAGAAAAGACTCAAACTGTGGATAAACATGATGTTTATACTGCCCTCCAGTGGTGGGTGAGAATATTGTTTTTGTATAAATAAGGTCTTAACATTTTAAAATATATTTTAAAGTATAAAGTCATTCATTTCTGGCTAATGTGAGTTTCTATTTAATTAAAATGTGGTCGTTAGTAAACAGTTTATCTTGTTTATTGACTGCTTATTATTTGCACTGCAGTCACTGTAATCTCCACGTGCACTAATTGATTCTTTGTGTCTCTCTGTGTGTGTGTGTGTGTGTGTGTGTGTGTGTGTGTGTGTGTGTGTGTGTGTGTGTGTGTGTGTGTGTGTGTTTTCCCAGGTGATGATCAGAGGGGAGGAGTGGCACTACATTGCCACCCAGGGCCCGCTAGCCAACACCTGTGCCGACTTCTGGCAGATGGTCTGGGAGCAGGGGGTCAACGTCATCGCCATGGTTACTGCTGAGGAGGTACACATGGCACACGCAGATGTGGATATTTTTCAGCATTAGACAGCTGGCATCTGCCTTTGTGTGAAAAATAGGATGAGAGTGTGTGTGTGTGTGTGTGTGTGTGTGTCACTGTGTCTTTGTATTTATGTATGAATGTTAGAGCTCGTCATCTATTTCCCTTCATCCCCTTCATCCTCTTTTTTTCTATCCCCATCCTCCCATCTTTAACCTTTCTCTCTTCCATCCAGGAGGGTGGCCGATCCAAGAGTCACCGCTACTGGCCCAAACTGGGCTCCAAACACAACTCAGCCACTCATGGCAAGTTTAAGGTGACCACCAAATTCCGCACCGACTCAGGCTGCTACGCCACCACGGGGTTAAAGGTCAAACATCTGCTGTCTGGCCAGGAGAGGACCGTCTGGCACCTGCAGTACACTGACTGGCCGGAGCAGGGCTGTCCCGAATATGTCCAGGGATTCCTCTGTGAGTGTCATCGTTATCAGCATCAGTTTGTGTGAAATTTAAGACGCAACAAAAAGTGCTGAATTAATCCGTATACCTTCATTATTTAATGTCTAATTAAAGGAATAGTTTGAAATTTTTTGCAAGATATCCCACTCAAGACTGTGGTAAACAAGAAGGTAGATCCAGAAGGGACTGGGAGTTAGCTTATTTTAGCACAAAGATAGAGAGATTGAGAGAAAAGTTATTCTGACTCCAATGGTAAAAACAAAACAACAAAAAAACACCTACAAGAACCTCTAAAGATGACTTGTTTTTCCTCAATTGTTTAATCCATGCCAAAAAACTATATGTATCAATGATAATTCGTGGTTTTACCTTTTGGTTCATAGTCTTTAAACTGAATTTAGCGTCTCCTGGCTCTGTCTTCATATTTTACAGACAGATATGAGAAAGATATTGATATTTGTATCTCCCTCTCGGTAAGAAAAGTGTGTAAATGCCAATCCTGTAAAGGAAAAATGAAAAGATGTTATTATACAACAAGTGAACAACAATAGCAGTTCCCTCTTCAGCCTGGCAGACACAAGGCCCACATCTCACCTTTGTCTCCATCCTCTGTCCTGCAGCTTACCTGGAGGAGATCCAGTCTGTAAGGAGACACACCAACTCCATGCTGGACACCTCAAAGAGCCTCAATCCTCCCGTGGTGGTTCACTGTAGTGCCGGGGTGGGTCGCACCGGAGTGGTCATCCTCACTGAGCTCATGATCAGCTGCCTGGAGCACAATGAGGTGGGTGGACTGTGGACTTACTACAGGGGGCAAAGAGTTGGAATGAGCTGTCAAGCGTTTGTCATGTTTAGGATTACAGCTTCTCTTTGACAAGATACAAGTATGACATGAATTTATATACAGCTTAATTGATTGTGATGAAAAAAAACTTACAAGTCGGTCATTTTGTAAATCAAGATGTTGCCCATGAAGATGCAGATTGTGTGACTCAAAGGGCCAGTATGTAGGATTTGGCGGCATCTAGCGACGAGGTTGCAGATTGCAACCAACGGAAACTTCTCCCGTATATAATAACATGACGATTCTTATTTTGAGGCGATAATGCATGAAGGAAAACAAACTTTCAATTCCATTTCTGCCAATAGACCCCCTAAATCCTACACACTGGCCCTTTAAAAACATTAGAAACAGAGTTACTTAAAAGATACACTGCATTTGCCAAAACATACACGCTCTCAAGTATGCAGACCGGGTAAATCCAGGTATGATCCCTTTATTATCTCAGTGAATCCTCTGTAATGACACAATGTAAATACATGTGACAGGAGAGGAGGCAGGTAAGTGGACTTTTAATGTAACTATGAGTGTATTGAGTTTGTCTTTTTTAACATACATGTAGTCTTGTTACTTAAAAAAAAAAGCTTTATAGTCGATCCCCCTAAAGGATCGTCTCTCACTCTCCTCCGTTTCTCTTTTTATTTCAATCAACGTATTTTGTCGCTGTCTTCCCTCTCCTTCAGCCCGTGGAGGTTCCCACCATGTTGTCAGGGCTGAGGCAGCAGAGGATGCTGATGGTGCAGACCATCTCCCAGTACACATTCGTCTACCAGGTCCTCATTCAGTTCCTCAAGAACTCCCGCCTCATCTGACATTTGTACTGGTACATGGTACTTCACATTAGCACGAGGACTGTGCAACAGGAGCGGGTAACTGACGGTTGGAAGCAGATACAGAGATTCATGTTGAGTTTTCTATGTGGCAGTTTATGGAAATTCTGGTGGATTTTCATACTAACTCACCTCAAAGGAGGAAAGGATTTGCGTAGGCCTGTACAAAAATTTACGACCATTTCTTCTAATATGTGTATGTAGTTATTTCCCCCCACCCGGGTTTAATTCTTGGAAGTGGTCCTTCTGTTGGAAAATGCATGTATGTACATTTCCCCCAAACAAGTGTTTGTGTGTTCTTTAGATTTCTTAACAAATATCTTAAGAAATCTAATTTCAGTTTCATTTTGGATAGATTGCCTGCCTTGCTACATTTCTCACGAGTTATTTAGCCATTATGAGAAATGGCACGATGCTGCATGAACAGTAAGTGGCAGCAGTATTATTACTATTTCCCATACTCTCAAAGAGTTTGCCAAACAAAAGTATTCTTTAAATCACTGTTCTAAAATGTTGCTTTTATTTTCAACAGAGTATTGAATAATGCAGCAAATATTTTCTTCAACATTGTAACAAATGTTTTTATTTATTTCTATCAAGATTGTGGTCACCTTTGCCACTGCACGGAGCATTGACAAGCATGTTTAATTTTTCATCTTTGAGCTTGTCTTAATTTTTACACACTTTTCAGAAAGCCTTCTTTGTCATCGTCAATAGAGTCGCTCCCATTTTCCTGGATTCATTTCTATTGAGATCTTCTTCCACATGCAAACACACAGAAACAAGCAATGTGCATTTTAATGCTGCAGCTCCTTATGATCAAACGTGTCTGATCACATTTCTTACCGAAACGCATTTCAGAAGTCTAAAAAAGTGTTTTGGAGATAATTTATAAATGTATCATTTCACAGCTTGTAGTAAATAGAGAGAAGTGTCTTGATACTGCAAATACTGTATACACTGAATCATTGTGCCTTATTAAAACATGAAACCTGTAGAAGCTGACGGCCCTATCTTTGTTTTAGGTTCTGGATGGGTTTGGTAATCAACCTTTTTACCTCCAAAGATTAAATCTTTAAATTGGTATTTAATAGTTTGTTTTCTGATAAGAACAACTAAAACATTTCATATAATTTACCTAACTCCTGGTTAAGGATTTGGCAGTGGGAGATTACAGATTTAAAAAAAAATTGTAAAGGAGAATAGTATAAAATTGACAAAAATATGCAGCCTTTGTATCTGATCCAAGCCCAAATGATTACTATGTTGCAACGCTTCCATTAATACAAATTACACACAAGAATTTCCTTTTACATGTTACCTTAAATATGTTTTTTTTTTTTTTTTCTGAATCCTGTCCAAAATGACTTTGTACATAATGGGCATGTGAAAAAACGATTTCTACAAATGTTTTATATAGTTTCTTTTTTTGACTTGGTACCCTAAAAATACCGCAACATAATAAACTATGCATGCATTTTTATATTTTTATGTATATATTCTCAAATAAGTAAAAGCTTTATGCTCTCTTGACATATAAGTGTTTTGTTGCACTTCTGTTCTTTGTGACAGTATTTCCTCACACCATTCCACTGTTTGTTGATATTTAATTTTTCCCCTTAATTCTCTTTTGGCAAAACTCCCAAATACCTTTTCAAAGTTTGTGTACATATGTTTTGTATATGCGTTTTCAGTGCATCAAGCCGTTTTTTTTTCTGTCCCCAGACATGTATGAAGCTGTCGTACTTGCTTATTATGCAATAAAGCCTTATTTTCTTTAAGACCGTGGCCACAATTTAATTTATTTGAATATTTCCTTTGGTTTTAAGGTTGGTAATAACGTGCGTATGTTGGAGAGGGTTTCTGTCGCAGTCGCAGAACACTCACACAAGGTGCTAATGCAAACACAGTGCTCTACACCAGCCCTCCATTGTGATTGGGGTACATTCTGCAGCTTTAATAGGACCCTTGTGATGAGGCAGCTGTCCTGATTGGCTGACAGGGATTCTGTTGCATTGTTGCCCCCTACACACATGTCCACCACTCCATGGATGACAGGGTCCAGCTGGCGTGTCAGTCACGAGTCAAAAGGAGCATGAAATCATTAACAATTTGGGATAATCTTGTGCTCAACCTCAGTCAAAAACTCAGTTCACAAGCAAACGCATGCTTGGTGCAAACATATCTTGCATTCAACAAACAAATAAATGATTGCATACACAACACTGATGTAAACACTGAGTCCAATATCCAAAAATCCCATAATACTTTTATTGCATTAAACTTTGCATAAAAACATGAATGCTCTCTATCTTTGCTTCAGTACAAAAAAAGAATAGAAAGTGCCTTCAGTTCTGTAAAGCTCCGAATCAAAAGGAGTGAACGCAGTCCATTGGGGCCAGCCACGTTACATCATTTCTTTACTTTCTCCTCATTTTTGTGCCATCTCTTTGCGCAACTCTGTCAAGTAGAAGTGATCCTTCCCATGAGCCACCTCCATTATGGCCATTCCCTGTATACACAAAAACAATTTAACAGCATTATACAGCATGCAAGTATGTACGTGATGTCTGGGTATATCAAACCTCACTCTGTTTTTGGTACCAACTGAAACTGTGTAGCTCTGCGTATTTAAAACAGTTTCCTATTTGTAGCTTTTGTATTTGAGAGTGAAAGTCTGCAAAAGATCAGCAGTGCATGTTACCTTCTTGAGAGCGCTGACCCCCACTGAGTGCCTCTCTAGGCCCATGTACAGTCGGCCCAACTTCAGATACATGGAGGACACGTTCAAAGAGTAGGGTGGATACAACTTGCTGCAGTGGAAAGAGAGCATACATGCTGATTGCTTTCAAAGAGAAAAGTAGTTAGATGATAGCATGAACATTGACAAAATGTTTTTCAAAAGGGCATGTATCACACTAAGACACTGAATTTAATTTTCCTCCTGTACTGTAATGATGGAGAAAAGAGAATGTTTGACATTCTTAATCACCTTCATTACTTCTATCTACTTCTATCTATTTTTTTTAAATGGATGGACTTGCACGCGACAGATTAAAAATAAGTCAAATTGAACAAAGACTTTTAGTTCCTGACACTGGGACCTACAATTCCCACAATGCAATCTAACAGCATCTGTTACTTGGATGCATGTGGCCTCGTCACCTGTAATGTTTGATGATCTTCTCGCCGTATCTGAGCGCTCCGTCTGGGTCTTGCATGTAGAGACAAACCCCCATGGCCTGGTACATCATGTGGAGCATGTAGACGTTAGCGTCATCAAAGACGGCTCCCATCTCCTCCAGACTCTGTTCACACATCTCCAGCAACTCACTAGGGGGTGCCACAGAGTCAAGGACTGTGTCGAAACAAGCTGAGGTTTTACTGAAACGTCAAAGGGGCCTCTGATCCTATTATCAGATATTTGAGAGTCTTGAAAGCTACGTTGCAGAAGAATAACGTCTGCTTAAGAAAGCTTCAGAGGCACTAAACCGACCTGCGGGTGTCCTTGAATTAAAATAAAAGTGCAGAGGAATTGTATGTCACAAGAGACTGTTACTTAGTGAGAGGATATTCTTTGTGTGTTTGGCAGCCCGGAACTCTCTGATGTTCTTCCTGGCGTACCGCACCATGTTGCTGATGACCTCTGGCTCTATGGGGTCACTCCGCTTACGTACTTTCAACTTTTCCTTGTCCTAGACGTAAAAACAGGACAAAAATATGAAGTTTTGTTTCTACATTTTACACATGAATTACAATGCTAGTTTTATGATTGTTTTCTTTTTCCACTCAGCACTTCTTGCCTTGGACTTGGTTGTACAGTCCTTGCAGTCACAGGTGAAATAATAGCACTCTCTCAGCCTGTTGTTGCGGTCGTCTGTGGGATAGAGGACGTCTATGTAGCTGATGAGCACCTAGAGGTGGAAATAACACACAGCACACGAGAATCCTGAATACTGGGAATGAACACTCTTTCCTTGACTTTTTTTCTTCTTGTTTGAATGTCTCAATATTCTGCCAGATAGATTTTAAACTACAGGTTAGAAGGTCAGTCTGAAAATAACTCCACTGGCCTCTTAAATCAGCTGCTACATCCCCCCAGAAACCACATACACTCTTCTTCTCCACATACACACTGACAAGTAAACTGTCATTGAGCAGCGATGCTCCTGCCAAAGTCTTCACACTCCTGTCTTCGCCTTTCAATCTTAGTCTCCAAGGCTTTTACATTTTAAGATACTATCTCATCCATAATATGTTTTACTCCAAAACCACCTGTGTTGAAATTATAACCACAAACCTATTAAGTTTGTTTCAAGATCTAACGGATTAATTTGACATTTTGAGAAATATCATTATTTGCTTTTTTGTTGAGAGTAAAAGGAGAAAATTGATACCACTCTCATGTCTGTCCGGTTAATACAAAGCCTGCTACAGCAGCCTTTAACCCGACTCTGTCCAAAGGTACTGTCACAATCTGATCCCCACGGCCTTTTGGTTGCCTGGCAACCTTATGTCGATAGTGAGACTCCAAGAAGTTACTATGCCTCACAAATAATGTTGGTTAAACAAGTGTTCATTATTTAGCTTTAGAAGTGCTGCAGCTCCTTGTTTCTAGTCTTTAAGCTATGCTAATTGTGGAGAGAGGTATTTTTCTACTTCGTCTATCACAAAAGCGAAAAGGCACATTGCCAAAATGTTGAACTATTCCTTTTTTTTTAACTGTCTGACTTACACATAATTTAAATGTGATCAATCCCTGTATATTACAGTCACGGCTGTATTGTATCATTTAAACATAACACATATACTGTTCTCCACTAGTTTTAATGTCATGTTGTGATTCTTCTTTTTTTCGATTTGGTGCG
Organism: Myoxocephalus aenaeus; assembly: GCA_038501785.1. Classification (NCBI taxonomy): domain Eukaryota; kingdom Metazoa; phylum Chordata; class Actinopteri; order Perciformes; family Cottidae; genus Myoxocephalus; species Myoxocephalus aenaeus. The sequence goes on from JBAMJR010000091.1 coordinate 1,342,494, forward strand.
CACTGAGCCACCACATTTTATTTGAATGGAGCTCACAGACGGACACGTTTCACACACTCGTAAAAACAGCTCCCTTCTCAACACACACACACACACTTGGGGAAAAACAAAACTGAACCCAACCCCCTCTAATGGCAGCTGTCCCCTTCCCTCACTTCATCTCCAGGCTTCATGTTCTGCACCGCCCGAACCTCCGCCGACGTCCCGTTATATGTGACTATGACGCTGGCCAGACAGCTGTGGTTGATCAGTGCCACACTGTGAAGAGACAGGCAGAGAGAGACAGAGAAGACTAAAAATCAAGCTCTTTACTTTCTTACAATGAAGTAGGAGCAGAGGGAAAAGTGCCAACTTATCTACAGAGGTCATGAGGGTCCCTTAAATATGTTAGTGATCTTGCTATTACCTGGGTGGCAGGATGGAAATATCTTAAAAATTAGCTGAGAGGGCAAATTCCCTCTCGCACAGCCTTTAAAAAAAAAAAAAGACTCAACAGCCTCAGCCACCGCAGGGCGCCGATTTTACCACCACATGACAAACTGCTAGATATTGGCAATATGGCCTCCTTGGATATCTGTTAAATGTTGCCCTGAATACTGACCTTTAAAACATGACCAAATACAGCTAATTGTAGCTTTCAGCATCCATGAAATAACATGGCTGTCCTTCTCCAGTATGTTTTTCCAAATCAAATGACCAATGTCCCAAAATATAAATGAGGGAACTAAAACTAACAAAAGCCACTAGACATTGAGAAACACAAAATAAGCTGTGTAGGGAGGGGGGAATGCCCCGTGTAATATACTGTACCTGTTCATGCGTTGTTCAAACAGTACAGAATGAAAATGTGCTCATATGCATGCAAGTTTTCCTTCTTACTCTGGGTAGATTGCAGTACCCATGCTGGACAGTTCATCATCCTCTATAGTGAAACCATTACAGGCAACCTGTTGAATAAATGACACAGGAAAGAGAAACAAAAGTGCATATTACTAATATTTTGCCGGTGTTTCATCAATATATATATATCATTTGTGCTATGCCTTTTTTCTTTAACTCCAGTGGTTGATGGGGAAGTCATGGACAAGCAAATTGTTAGTATTCCATGCTAAGGTCTATTTGATAACGACAGCAAAAAAGAACAAGAGTAAGACTCTAAAGATATTATTATTAGCAGGCATTCATGTGTGTTTGTGTGTGGTACCTGGGAGAAGAGTGTGAGAAGGTCTTTATGGTCAGGTAACTCCAAATGTTTGGAGAAAAAACGATGCAGTCCGGCAATATCTGCCTCGTGCATCCCTCTTTTCTCATTATCTACGTCCTCCACGTCTGTTAAAGGAGGAGGGATAGATGTTTTGATTGATTAAATGTGTATTTATTAACTTGTATCTACCAAGCATACTATGCATACTCTTTAGCTAAATGTATTTTAGACTATGATGGCTTTTAATATATGAAAAACTAGAGAAAATCTGCAAAAATGTACATACAAATACAAAGCAGCACTTCCCAATGTCTTTAAACATGAATTAATATTACAATTGGTAGAATTCCACTTTAACATTCTAGACTTTGATTTTTATTCCACATACACCTTATACTTTTATACATGTAATATTGGTTGATATACTTTGTTATGGTTTTGAACTGAACCTCAACTATGAATTCTATTTGGGTGACTAACTCGATCAAACACCATTTGTATTACAGACACTGATTTACCGTCTAAAGTGCTCCTTCCCATTCAAGTTGTTTCACTCTGTATGTTGTGTAATTCGATCCACACTATGGGATATATATATAGATGAGGCTATGGGTGTTCCTCCCAGTCTAATCTGAATGGGTTGTGCTTTTTTGAGAGAGATATCTCGTGACCCTCAGGACTGAAGTACAAACTCAGAGTCTCTGGACACTTTATGCTGAATCTGACACTTGCCAGGTGGGTTTTTAAAGGGTTTTCCCCAAAGATAAATCAAAGTCAAACCTCAAACAAAAACATGTATGTATGTTCAAGGTCAATTACTCACGTGATTGTACCTCCTCTATGAGCAAAATCTTCTCAGAAACACATCTTTCTTTCTTTGTTTTCTGTGGAAAAAGCGGCACGATTAACAGAAAAATGTGCCAGAAAAAAACTAAGAAATTGTGTTGTCTTTTATTAATTAACTGTCCAACCTTTTTGCCGAGGATCCGGGCCACCAGGCGAGATATCTCTGAAGGGCACCAGTTCTCTTTGAATGCAATCATGGCAGAGCACTCCAGCTTGTGCATGGCCCAGTCCCCTTTCTTCACAAAAACACACAACCCTGAAGTTTAAAGCCGATTCAATTGTGAAGATCAAAAGTAGAGCAAATAATTTAGAGTTGAGGAGCCACCACAATGTTTCCCTCACCTCTTACCATGCAAACACAACCATTAATTGACTGCTCTTCTCCCTTCTCTGGCTTAGTTCATCATTACCCATGGTTGTGTCATGCTCCTTATACACCAGAAAACCAAATAGGATGGATGAAAAAGGGTAGAACTTGTAAAAACAAGCAAAACACGTAATTACTACTGGTGCTACATACAAGTGGGGCAAAAACTGTTAGGTTTTGCTTGAGGATGGCATCAGAGGACAGACAGGCCATATCGTCACCTAAAACACAAGGGTTCATCTCCACAGTGACTTTTTTATGTCATTTTAAACTCAGCTTTGCAGGCTCAGCTCTATATTATCAGACCGCTCAACATTAAGCTGTTCGAGCTGCATGCTAACTTTAGAGGGACGGGGATTCAGTCCTTTGTTTTAGAGGTATACCATCACGAACGGTTAAGGACATTAACCTTTTGGTCGTGCAAGATGCAAAGTCAACGATCACCAAATCATTCCATGTCAATCTATCCAATAGCTGTTGGATATTTCCCTCCTGATAAAATGTCCACAAGCCAATATTAACATTCCTTGAGGGAATCTGCTTGTTTTCCAACCTACAGTAGCTGTTGTAAAGGCAATACACACATTGTTAGGAGCTCTGAGCTACAAGGTCTAATATCTTTCACATGAATCATTACGTTACAGAGTATTTATGTCCCGCCCCCAACTGTGTCCTACCTGGCATTTCACATTGCAGTAGAAGGCTTTCTTGCACTTCCCACATCTCGCCAACTTCTCTTTCCTATGTATGAAACAAAACAGGGTCTATTAGTTCATGGATAGTAAACAGCATATGATTAGAAAGTTACTGAAAGATCCTCACACTTCCTTGTATAATGTACTTCTCCAGATACACTAACATCAGACATCTGAGCTCAGAGTATATCAACCTGCATACAAAGATCGGTCTGCAGCTATCAGACTTCAATGTATCTGTATGTGAGTATGTACTTGTAATTTAGTATCTAGCTGCTGGAGTTTATGCATGTGTAAACATCCTGCTCCATTGCTCTGAAACAAGAAGCAGCAGTTGCTGCTTCAGGCCCATCGTAACTGAAGCAATGAAGCACTTCTGTGGTATTAATAGAGCTGACCTTATGGCTGACCAGCTGTCTCTCTCCACCACATTGAAAAGTAAAGCAAAAGTCCACCCATTTCATTTTCAGACTGTCGGTAACAAGTCCAACAAGCTGCTCAGTGGTGGGTGGGAACACACTACCGGACGTAAAGTGCAGGTGTGACCCAGAGTTTCATGTTGATGACTGATTCTTACAATCAGTCTGCACTCTCTACACACAGTAGCCAACTGAAGTGAGCTATATCAAACATAATTGATTCTCTAACAATGTATTGTACTGTTGTACATAACTGTATCTGCATTGTCCTCTGATTGGCTGTCTCAGGATCTTAACATGTTTCCTTCTTCATGTTTTTCTGCTAGAGTTTGGATTAGTAAGGTCAGAGATAGGGTTACAGTGGATAACTTGGAAAACATAACAAGTGATGCTTTATACCTGATAGTGACAATATCAATATTGTCACTTTACAGAATCCAAACTGTGCACACAATTAGACTTCAGCAACTTTTCAGTGTAAAGTCAGATCATTAAAGCAATAGCATGATTCAGAAAGGACACACTATAGTTTCAATGTAAATCATCCATAATTAACCTTGCATTATTCTTACCAAATAAAAAGACTTATTTCACACCTTTGCATGATTGATTGTATACTGAATACTGATACATTGAGTTCTCAACAGTTGAATCCATACCCACCTGTAGACCATAGGACAAAAACACTAGATTATTCAATTAGATTGTATCTGATTGTTATTCCTAGGCTAATATCATATATACTATTAAAAAAAAGAGCAAACAACTGCATGGATGGTGGGAAAAAAAGGCATGTCAGAACTATTCATGACCTTACTGAATTGTCACTCCATTAACTGTTTTAGACACATAATAGAATCGTATGTCTGCAAAAATAGTGCATTGGGGATATTCTCTGCTATTTAAAGCCCCATCATGAATAACAACTACAGTGTTGAGTCGAACAATATGTTTGCAAATGTTCACGATTAGAAAAGGCACCGCATGCGGGGATGAAGCATCATCTGTCACTGACCTGGTGAAGCAGAACTCACAGTAGCAGCCTCTCTCGGTTAGTGACAGCACATAAGAATAGGCCGGGCTGGAGAACAGCAGCTCTCCTACTTTAAAGGGTTTGGTAACGCGGAGAGCTCGTCCTTTACCCGGACTGTCGAACCTCTCGAGGCCCGCGATGCTGCCCATCGTGGTACCTTCTTCCATAGTTTTCCTCCACAGTGTCTCTTTACTCAAAAGGTCCCGGCAGTTGTCCCGTGGAGGAGGCGGTTACCCGCTGATGGCCCCCTGGACGCGGGAGCGCGCACATGGCGGAACTACTTTTTATTTTTTTTACTACACTTCGAGTTCACCGAAGTAGGCTAAATGAAAAATAGCAACTCGAAGAGGGCTTAATTGTTTTACTATTGTTGTTTAATCAACGAGGTTTTACCAAGTAATATATGACTCATTTATATTATTCTTTAGAGTGCTCTCCAAGACATTAAATGCCCAGGCCATAATCCCACTGTGGATAAACCCTAAACCAGTGGTTCTCTAATGGGGGTACGTGAAGGCTCTCCAGGGGGTACGTGAGATTAAAAAATATATATATTTAAAATGAGCATCCATTAAAAAAAATCCTTTAAAAATTGTTATTTAATAAATATTAAATAAAATATACTTGTAAATTCATAAACTGAATTGTATATACTATATTAAATCGGACACTGATGGCGCTGTGTATTACATCTTTTTTTTTCTTAAGAAAATATTCCACATGAAAAAAAGGTTGAGAACCACTGCCCTGAACCACCTATATTAGCTAAATCATTGTGCACTTGCAGTCAGAACACCAGCCATAATCATTTTCTAATATTTATTTGTTTACACTCAGGCATTAAACTTTCACCTCAAACATCTGATGCCATGCCAAGTGTTAAAAACTAAAAACAAGCTGTTTAGCCCACAGTTCCTCTCCACGGTGTTGTAAGGTCAGATGAGGCCACCTGGTGGTGAAGGCCACGAATATCTTTGCAGTTAATGTCTAGTCTATTACAATTGCATTCTCTGTGTTGTGACAGCTGTGTGTTTGTAGATCAGCTCACAAAATACAAGTTAAAGGTTCAACTGTAACAACACTGGCCTTGATTCTATTATGCATTATGTGTGGTACTTTGTTCATCATGGAGAGATCAGGTCTGATTAATAGAAAGAGCCCTCAAGTTCCTAGCAGGTGTCCACTTTTGTCATATTGTGCCATCATGTGGGTGTTGATTGCAAGTGCACCCTCCAATGATTGAGAAGCCCATCGATAATGCATCACAGTCCACCAAGTCACCTTAGACACAGACAGATTATCCAAAACTAAGTGACTTGTAGCGGGACGACCTGCACACACACACACACACACACACACACACACACACACACACACACACACACACACACACACACACACACACACACACACACACACACACACACACACACACACACACACACCACAGTGAAGATTTGTCTATCATCTGTGTCTGAAGGCTTGATCCAACCTTGCCCCAGTTTTCCCCAATTCATTATAATTTCATTTTTTTCCAGTCTTTCAATCTAAAGATTTGTTCCTCCTCATTTTTTTAATAATGTGCAAGCAAGGGAGGCATGTCCCTGGGAGATTATGTCGTCGTCTTTGGCGTCTCGTCTTGATTACATCAGAGGAACTTGATTTGATTTGGAAGAAGCCCCCATGTTCCAGTACGCGATCTGTTAGACCTCCCCACTGTGCTGATTTCTTGCTTTGTCAGAGGGGATGATCTTGATGAATATGATCTGAAAGAGAGGGAGGGAATGGGGGATTAGGTGAACAGATTATTATTTCCAATGATGAGAAATAATAAGAAACAATAAATCCTAAGTAGATTTAGTTCTCAAGGAAACCCTGTTAGGGAAAATCAAGAGAATAAGAGACCGAACAGAAAAGATACAGGACAGAGGTATTAAATAGATACAGTCGGCCTGACCTGTTTGGTCTGAGAGACCTGAACTCAAATGAATGAATCCCACCACAACATTTGTATTGGTTCAGAAAAAAGTAGCTTTCAAACGCACAGTTATTACAAACTTCATACAGAAGTCATTTGACATGTTTGACCTTATTTACAGATAGCAGTAGCACTGCAAAGATTAGTTGATTAATCGATTAGTCTTTTTGACCAGTGCATTCATTATGTAAGATATCTTTCAAGCAAAACCGCTTCTTTAGCAGCAGCTTGTGTAAGTTAAGTGAAGATTAGCTGTGTTCCACTGTTTTATAGGACTATGTTTGGGTTTTAGACTATTGATCGGACTGTATTTGAAGACATTCCTTCAGGCTATATGGTAAACTGGGATTTTTGTTATGACCATTTTAATAAACCAAGCCAATAACAAATAAAAACAATGCAGAAAATCAAAAATACTTGTTAGTTGCAGCCTTAGAAGAGAGCATTTCATAGACCAAATGATTAATTGATGATTGGAGAAAATGATTAATAGAGTAATCAAAATATGTTACTTGCAGCCAGAAACAGGTGACTATGTCCAGGGTAATGCCAGATATATACAGGGACACTTTTTAAGTTTGAATACTGATTGTGTGTGCTCTTATCATGGAAGGTTTGATCTGGAAGTTGAAAACTTGCAAAATCATAAGTTGCTAAATAATAAATGTATGGGAAACTGCTCCTGGTCACACCTTTTGGCAATTTGTAAATAATTGCTAGATCATTTGAAAATCCAATTTCATGTGTAAAACGTTAATGAAATGGTGTTTCAATGCCTTCATACTGGAGTGTAATAGGAATGGGACCCAGGTCCACAATTTCAGTCCTCGTATTAAAAGCTCAAAGCTTTTAATTCAATTGAGTAAATGATGCTGGAAATCAAAGTAGACATGCTGAGGAGACGGAGGACTATCGTAAACAACAGGGGGCACTATACTGTACAGACTGGGCCATTCAATTATAGACAATAGAGTGTGGTCTTTCTAAGCTTTGTAGGTGGACTGGTTTATTGTTAACAGAAGAAAATCAGTGAACACATGTAATGGTAATGGTTTGCAATACCATTATTATTCTCTGTATTTATATATTATTATTATTATTATTATTATTATTATTATTATTATTATTATCAATATGCTATCCAAGGGAACTGTGTTGAAAGGCTTATTGCAAATCGACACTTTTACTGCATCATAATTTATCTGCACATTGTCAGAGCTCTCTACCCCCTGCACCTCTTCAAGCACTCTGGCTGTTTTCACACCAGAAGATACTGTAGATATAATGTTTGACCGTACTGTTGATGGATGTACATTGTCACATTGGTAACCTCATAAAACAGCAGCTGCTAATGCCTCAATTGCCACGAGGTCGTGGACGAGGGTTGTGTTTGAAATCCAGAGTGGTTAAAGACCCTGTGCTACTTTCGGTCTTGCAGTAGTGGCGAACCAGGCCTTCTCACCTCATACCAATGACCTTGTCATCACAGGCCATTCCCAGGCTGCCGTGCTAACTAGGGGTCATCAGCAGGACACGGCTTGAGAGATGGACAGTGCCGTGTGTTTGCGTACAGTGGAAAGAGTGGGGACAGAGTAATTGATCATTCTGGGCTGTGTTTTGGGAGGCGCTGCATGCCAAGACCCCATGTAATTGTGCCTTTATTCTCCTGAGCCGAGCTCAAGCCATATACAATAAATCTACATTCTTCCTGATGAACTCACCGACTGAGACAATGTCTGCCATGCCGCCTCGTCCCTTGTCAGTCAGTTAGGGAGCCAAGCCTTAAGCCTCAACCCCCCTGTCTCCACTCCTGGCTGGGGGGGGAATGTGACGCCTGCCCGCCTGCCCGCCTGCCCGCCTGCCCGCTTGCCTGCTCGACCGTCTTAGCCCGCTGGGCTTTGCAAGCGCGGAGCCTCATCTCCCACTGTTTATCCATGTGTCTTTGCTTTGGCTCAGGCCCTATGCTGCAGACCACTGTGGGCTGAGTGGGGTCCACTGCCCTGTGTCACCCACCTAAGCTCTGCTTTCACTGCAGGGCTTAGCGCCTCACCCCTCGGCCGCTTTATGAGCAGACAGCTGGGCTCATCTGTCTCCCTCTTTCTTTCTCCTTTGGTCTTGCCTCATCTCTTTTTTTGCTCCTTTGGTTGTCTGCTTGTATCCTAGCTTGCTCTCATGCCTTCCAAACACTGACATTGCTGTTTCTGTTTCTGGAGTACACAAACATACCATTTCTCTATTCGTATGTTTTCATGAGACAGTTTATTACTGACTCAATAGGAAATTGAGAAAGAGTATGAGAGTAATAAGGCACTGTGAAAATGTCTTGTATGTGAGGAATGTTGTGTGTACTGTATGTAACACATTATACCTGATGGGCTGACACCCCTGGTACACCTGAACTGATCTCAGAGCAGCTTCTATGAGACTTGTCCAATATGTTGTAACCTGAATTCAGGGGCTTATAATACCTTGAACTAAACAGAATATACATTATTTACAAAAGGTGCAACATTAGTTCACAATTACTCGCTTCAGCTTCCTAAATGTAAACATTTAAAGGGTTATCTTTGTCATATATGATAGTAAACTGAAACTGGTTAATCAAATAATTGTGACAATTATCAGCCGATCGTGACCCTAAAAAAGACTAGGTCAGCGTTTCAGGTGTTCCACTGTGCTAGCTGCTTGTTAACTTTATTTGTGGAGCTTAAGAGACTTAAGCCTAAGAGGTTTGCTAATAGTATCAGTTAAAATGCAATACTGCCATTTTTCTTTGGCCATTTCAAAGTAACAGTAAAACAATAAGGCGGTTAATTGTATCCTGTCATGACTGCAGTCTTTATTTATACCAATATGAATTGCTTGTACTGGGATATAATTAATTTGCTGTGAAATGACTATGAATAGACATATTATTGTTAAGCCGGAACGTTATGGTGACATTGCTGAAGTCTCTAACATGAGACTTGAGTCATGATTTTGTGAACATGTCTGGGTTACAGAGACTGACATCACTTCACTCTGCATTCTTTCCATCTTCCATTTTATCCTGCACCCTTCTACCTCCCCTCTTTCTCCTCACACCATCTCTCCCTGTCCAAATACCCTCCCTCCATTCTCCATCTCTCTCTCTCTCTCTCTCTCTCTCTCTCTCTCTCTCTCTCTCTCTCTCTCCTCCTCCTCCTCCTCCTCCTCCTCCTCCTCCTCCTCCTCCTTCTTCTCCCTGTCCTCTTCAGCCGTCCGGCTAAACTTAGAAGTGACAACAGTTGCAGGGTGACACCAAGGGCTAAATAAGACCAGAACAATAGCTTCACCCCTCGTCTCCTCTTCTCACCCCCTCATCTCCCCCTTTAATAGACTGCCATTGTTCTCTCTCCTCACTGTTGCTCTTTCAGGGAGTTTGTTAGCTATGCTAATGAAGGTTGGGCTTGTGTGGGTTTAGCGAGTGGGGATTTGATGCTCTTTAACTGGGCACTTTTAGAAAGGAGAGGCGGTCATAAGTGTGGCCGGGCAGCTATTTACCAACAGTCAAATGTCACAAGCGTGTGGTGGCGATACAGCAGTGGAAGAGATCTGTTACATTTCTCATGCACTTGCTTCAATTAGATATCTGGGATAATCTGGAACTGTCATAACCACAATAGTCTGAACAATTTATAAAAGAAAATATATACAAGAATATGTACCACTGACCCGCTAATGCCCAACATAGGATATGGGTCAGCATGTCGAAAGTCCTTGTAGGAAGGAAGGAGTCGAGTAAGACAAGATGCGGAGACCACAGTAAGTATAGTGCAGTCAGTCATCCAATCAGTCAGTAAGTCTGCAAATAGCTCGGCCGATGGCTCCTTTGAGCTTTCCTCTAAGAGGAATTCTCTTTCTCCTTGGTGTATTAATAGTGCCTGCCTGTGCATTGTTTCCTACAGCAGCACTGTTGCAATCAAAGGAAGTTGGCCTGCTCAGTATACAAATAGTTTCCTTTGTCCCTATGTTTGGCAGGCATCTAAGAGTCAGATATGTGTGTGTTTGTGTGTGTGTGTGTGTGTGTGTGTGTGTGTGTGTGTGTGTGTGTGTGTGTGTGTGTGTGTGTGACTGTAAGGGCAAGTGTGTGCATGCTCATGGGTATTATGTCAGGTTGTATGTTTATTTTCGGTGTGTAATCGTATATGTACAGTGAAACATCCTTAATTGTTTGTATGTCTTTGCGAGCGTCTCTGAAAGCCACTCATTGACAGGCTGACCTTTGAGGGGTCATGTGCCATCGAAGGTTGCTGCAGCATCGGTTTGCTTTTTAATCTATTGTTAATCTATTGTACAACCTGCTACTCTAGTTGCACAATTAGATCTCCAGGTAAATGACTTAAGCAAAACTTATAGTTATACTGTGCAAAAAGTAACCTCTTAATATCATTGAAATCATTTTTCACATGTTCATTCATCGAACAAGGACATTATAATCAGATTTGTCTGATTGCTTTATAAATGCTTTTGATGAAAATGAGATACTGGAGCCCACCTCTCAATAAAGTAATTAGCTCTATTTAAATGGAAACCATTACATGTTAATGCTCTACTTGGCTCAATGTTTTTATTGTAATTGATGGTGCCAACCAAAATATGATTGCCTGACATCTGAAATGTCACCACGACTGATTCAGTGGCATGTCAAAGCCTTGACCTGCCATCCTCTGGTGTTGCCTCAAATTCCCTTTGATTGTGGATTCATAGACCTCAGCCTATGGGGCTACACTGCCCTGCACACGCACACGCACACGCACACGCACACGCACACGCACACGCACACGCACACGCACACACACACACACACACACACACACACACACACACACATACATACATACAAATAAACACTACATTGAAGCAGATTGGTTGTCATGCATTCACACGTGCAAGCACATATACACATACAACAATGTTGGTCGTCCGGTGACAAAGTGGTGGTGTTGAGGCATCACCGGTCACTTGGAGTCTGCCAGTGACTCACCAAGGGCACAATGGAATTAGTGAGATTCTCCACAATGTGACAGCTTGCTCTGGCTAAATGGTGTAATAATCTACCCCTCCTCTCACAAACCTCCAGCAGCACATGCACACATACCCACACACAAACCCACACACACACACACACACACACACACACACACACACACACACACACACACACACACACACACACACACACACACACACACATTCACCCCCCTCCCTTTCCCCTCCCCATACCAACTGGCACAGATAACATTGTCTTAAGCTATAAAAAAAAGATTTTTTTCCCTCCCTCCATTGCGGTAATTATTGAATTAATGCAGATGGAGAGAGACATCTGCATGTTAAAGTGTTGGCCTCTCTCTTATGCACAGCAGATGTTCCCCTGTCATTTACTCAAATTACGCTGCTCAGAAACACGGAGGGAAAGAGAGAGAGATAGAGAGATAAAGAGCGAGAGAGCGAGAGAGAGAGGAGTTACCTCACCAAGGCGACATTGTCTTACAGCCCTCAGAGTGTCAGCTACCAAATTCTGTATCTGTCCTTCAAGTACACCCGTTCTTCCCTTGAGGTGTTCCATAACGACAGTTATTCTGCTTTATTTCTAACTGTTTTATTATAAAGGCCAGGCCTTTGTATACCTTTCAAAATAAAGAGGCAATCCAAAGCATTTTACATGAGGCAAATAAACCCATTAGAACACCACTTACAAGCGTAATAATGAGAAAAGTAAAAACAATTAATATAGAAAACATGAAATCAAATACAGTCAATTAATTTTCAGAGCAGTAATACAATTTTAAAAAATGTAATAAAGGTTGTAACAGTGCAGAGAAAAATAAATGAACGATTTTTCATTCACATTTCAAAGTGGTAACATTTGGGGTGCATTTTAAATCAGTAGAAAGTCGATTACAACTGTGTGCAGCTAAATGCTGAACATCTAAGGGACCTACCAGGGACTTATTTCATGCTTAGATCATTGTTAAATAAATAAAAAAGGGCTCTGGATGAGTTAAATTAAGCCTAAATAGAATATAGGATATTTTTCCAACAAGCAACCGTTCCACTGTCCAAATAGTAATCAGTATCGGGTCAAACATGTCATATTAATAGAAATATTAACAAGCTGACCTTTTATTGATAGCTTAACCCAGCAGTGGCCCTTTGACCCCTATTGCTGGTGGAGAGATTTCAGTAAAGATGAGACCAAAGAGACAACATCCTCTTGAAGATTATCTGTTGATTATTTGAACCCAGGACGAGACATGGAAAGGCACTGTGTGTGAGTGTGTCTCCATAAGTGTGTGTGTGTGTGTGTGTGTGTGTGTGTGTGTGTGTGTGTGTGTGTGTGTGTGTGTGTGTATGTGTGTGTGTGTGTGTGTGTAGTGTAGTGTGTGTGTGTCCCAGATGACAGATAACCAGGGGAACTTCTCCTTGGGATTATAGTCCAGGTTGGTTTGGCCTCATCTCTCTGGATTACGTTGATAAAAACATTCTTGTATTATATTTTCTGTGCTTATTGTATTAATACTCTCAGGCAGTTCCCAGAAAAAGCTCCGTCCCACGCCTGCTTTAAGGTAATCTTCTTCCACTTGAGCTTTTAAAATGTTTTGAGGGGTTGGCTGTCTTTGTAATACCTATTCTCTCCCACTCTTGAGGTTATAGTTAACCTCTTGTCTTTGACTCAACTGCTCCATCATATCGTTCCACATGGTAAATTATACATCTTTTAATAAATATGTGCATCCGGGTAGTGCGGGACTGGACTTGTTTAATTTGGTTGTTAAACTTGTTGCCCACAAAAGGTTTGAAAAGTTTTGAAGGCAAATGGCTGCCCTCGAGGTATGAATTACTCCACTGTGAGGAGAACATTACATTGCTTTAGATCCAATTGTGTCTTCAGGATGTTTTATTATTGTCCTTTAATTAAAGGATTTAGAGGTGTATATAGACCTGATAATCTAAAGTATTCTACAAAAGTCTATTCTTACTTTCATAAAGATATCCGGTGGTGATTCAACCTGCAATTAGGTTGTACAATAAACAAAAAAATAAAATGTGACATTCCAGACTCAACCCTTTTAAGCAGGAAATTGTAGACCTACAAAACAAACCACAAGTTATTAGTTCATGGCATTTTTCTTTGCTCATTCATCATCTCTTTCAGCTTGTGCTGCTGGAACAAATGTATAGCTCATAGTTGGATAAATCAAGAAACAACTCTCCAAATAAGACTTTATCTGGGCTCACTGACAGGAAGTCAAACCTCCTCGCCTAAAAAACAGGAACATCATTTTTAAAATTAATCAAACATTTTGGAAGGAACTGAAGTTAAATGATAGCCATACATCACATTACATATACTACTCAATACACAGGAATTATGGTGTTTTGGCTAAATCTATTAGTAAATTAATTGATTAGTCAGTTGACAGTAAATTCATCAACATGTATTTTGATAATGGATTAATTATTTAAGCTACTTATCAAGCACACATGCTCAACATTTGTTTGTTGCAGCTTGACGAATGTGAGAATGTTCTGTTTCATATCATTAGAAATTGACCACTTTATGGGATTTGGATTGTCGGTGCGACAACAAAAAGGAATTTGAAGAGGCCATTTTGGGCACTCGCAACGGCTATTTTTCACTATTTTCAAAAACGTTCAAAAATCAATTTGTATAAATAAAACAACAGATTCATCAAAAATGAAAATAAGAAATAAATAAGAAGTTGCAGCCCTAGGGGGTGTGGTTCGTAAGGTCTGTCAGTCATATTACTGTTTTGACCTGGATGAGAAGCATTCTATGAATCAGCCCATCCACCACACACACACACACACACACACACACACACACACACACACACACACACACACACACACACACGCAACCACACACGCACGCATACACACACATACACACACATACACAAAGGCTTCCCCTACCTCTCTCTACAAAACCCAACAATCCAGTGAAATCCGTGCAACTTCCTTCTGTTCTCGAACCAAAAGCCTTAAAGCCAACAGATGCTTTCTCGTTATCATTGCCAGTTATCACTTTTAGCCCCCTCTGATAAGACTTTACTTTCTGACCCAGATGTTAAGGAGTTCAATTTACCAGATGCACCACAAGAGCTGACAGGGAGGCAGAGGGATGAGTGAGCATCAAAAATACCCGCAGGCTTGAGAGATGAGATGTAATATGCCTTTTTTTTTTGGCCTGGTGTTGTTTCTGAAGCGCCTTTAGCGCAGTAAGGAGCTCAGCGTCTAAAGAGGCTTTGGTATAGGGGGAAAGATGGGCCATATTACAGCAAGGCCAGAAGCCTGCTTGATTAATGGGCCAGGATAATCACCTCATCAAATCACTCTCACTTATTAAATCTTGTTTAATATCGTAATGAGGGCCCTCTTGAGCTGCTTTAGTAAATTCCCCCTCTCTCCCCGGCTCTCCATCGCTCTCGTTTTTGCCTCTTCTGCCTTTTCGCTCTAAAAGGAAGACTGATGATGACAAGTTCCTCTGTGTCCTCAGCCCGTCTCCCCTCTCTCTTTCTTGCGATATACCTCCTTAACTTTAAAGGAGTAATATACAACATTCAGAGCATCAATATAGCAACAAACAACTACTATTTATGTAAAGATATAGCGGAGTAATGTCTACCACATCAGAGAATGAAGTCGCTCTCCCTCTGTGTGTGTTGTTATCAGAGTTTATCATCATGTTGAGACATTCTCCAGATCTCGTATTATGCACCTTTAAGAAAAAGGTGACAGATGTATGTCTCCTCTTTCCTAAACCATCCTGTAATTACTTTTTTGACCACACAGTGGCTCAATAGAATACATAATTTCTGAGGGTGGAATTACTATACACAGCCCCAGTCTATTCATTTAATCTCCCTTATTTATGATAGATGATATGCTGGATTGTATCATCATAAATCACAGCTTTAAGACTGATACCACTTCCCAAGGCTTTGGTACAGTGGAGTTTATGGAAACACTTCAGGTGAGGTAATATCTCTCCTGTCTCCTTCTGTGTGATTTGTGATCTCTATCTGTAGTATCACGACAAACCCGGTGTTACTTCCCCGTGTGCATGTGTGCGTGAGGTTTCTGGGATGGGCTTGCATCTCCTTCACTTGACCTCCAGGCTGCTACACAATGCCTCAGAAGAAAACAACATGCCATTGTCTTATTAATGGTCTTGCATGTGTTGGGCCAACTCTATATTGTCTTGGTAGCACGGCCGTGTGTGCATGCTTCTTCCAAGGAAAGGAAAAATATGTATTTTTCTGCTTTTGTCCTGCGCATCCTTCTCCATTTTCATCGTGAATTTTAGGTGTCTTTTCAATAGCCACCCCCTTCCACCACCCTCATCCAAAAAGTTGGACCCAATCCTTTGTCGTCTCTAAGGCGGGCAGGCAGGCAACAACTGGCTCAAGGTGACCAGTTCAGGCTTGAGAGGGAGGTTAGGCTGCATCTTCCCCCTGAGTGCCTCCCATTTTTGCCTTTATTGTTGGGGAGCAGCTGTTGTGTACCTGGACCCCATGAGTGGCGCCTGCTGGGTATCTTGGCAGCCAGACTCCATAGGCTTTGGATACCAGAGTGAATCAATTCTTTAAGATGACTGTCTGCGTGTCACATGGACAGGCCCAGAGTGAAGGGCTTAAGGGGCTCTGGAGCTGGAATGCTCTTTGATGGAGGGGCTGGAGAATGAGGAGGGAGGGGAGGAAAGGAAAATATGGGGGAGAGGAGATGGTCCTATTGTTGTGCCAAGGAATGCCCTTGACGGAGATAGAGGGGTATTGTTTTTATGCCCATGAACCCTTTTAGATTTGGGAATTCAAGGATGATGGAGCTGCGAGATTGATGAACATCTTAGCATCTTTACTGTTATCATGAATGACACGAGAAGCACAGCTGTATGTTGTCAGTTCCTCCTTATTGCTGTTGACTACGTGTTGAAAGTTGCTGAATGACGCGGCATGCACGAGCAGCTTAGCATCAACGTGTAAAGGTTGGCCAATTACTGTGTGGCTGACATAATAACAACAGAAGCAAACTCCTTCTCAGCAGAGATTGACAGACGAGCGGGACCTTGACGACTTACCCGGCTCACATGCCTAACCTGCCTAATGTCCACTGAGAAACCTGGGAAAATGAAGATCATAAAGCATGACAAAAACAGATTGGCACGTAAGCTAACCTCCCTCCCACATTCTCACTCTCCCTTTTTCTTTCTTCTTACACCTCTCCGGTAAGCAATACACTTCGGACCACCCCCTCCCTCTACCTCTCTACCTTTGAAAAAGCAGGTTTATTAATAGTTTAGAGCAGGGTGCTTGGGGCAAGCTGTACGAGAAGGTTAAGGATGAGGGGAGTTAGCGATCTGGCCTCAGCAACCAGCAGCCACAACAGCAGCCGTAGCAGTAGCAGCTTCTTTTTTAGAGAAAGAGCCTCATGGTTGTCCCGTGTCCATATCCATTTCATGACAAATGAAATACCAAAGGCCCTGGCCAGCAACAATGGCTTGTTTGGCTGGCTGGAGGCAGTATGGGAGGTGGTGGTGGTGGTGGAAGGGGTGGTGGCTAAGACTGGCTTCCAGCCCCTGCAGCTGTCCCGGTTGTCACTCCTTGTCTTGAGGCTCACTCCTGGCTCAGCGCTCCAGCCCATGGATCAAGGGGATGTGTGTGGCACATTTCTGTGTGCATGTGTGTGCATCCTTGGCCTTGAGAGATACTGCAAGGCGATTCTCGGTTCTCAGCAGCGTCTGAAAAACGGCCCAGACACAAAAGACAAGTTGAACGGTGTTAAGACCCTTTCGGTATGGAGCAGACCCCAGGCATGAGGTCATCAGCCTTGGTTTAGCAGCTTTTGTGCTACAGCCTGATTGACAGGAGGGGTGGCTATCAAAGACAATTGTTGGATCGGTTACAGCCATGGATGTCACTA